>OY744477.1:181276814-181509314 GCA_963556175.1 Tipula confusa
TAAAATTGAGTTCTTGAATTCAGAAATATGATCAAACTTTCTTAAGTCACGAACATATCTCTCACAATTATTAAAATGTAATTTCTAGCAACCGTTTAGACGAACTATAACAGTTAGAAAATATAACATCACAGTAAGTAAAAGTTGGCATTACTAAACTATTAACAAGAAAAATTTTCTCTAGTGAAAAGCCATAATTAAAATATATATATATATATATATATATATATATATATATATATATATATATATATATATATATATATATATATATATATATATATATATATATATATATATATATATGTATATAAATCATATATATTATATAAAATAACCAATTTAATTTGTCTAGTATAAATTAAATACTCATCAGATTGATTGATTTAGAGTGTACAGCCAAGCATTAAGCAGATTATCCTGGAATATAAAACCTGTGAACATACCAAGCTGAGAAAGAAGTCAAAATATGTATAATAACAATAAATTCAACAACAATAAGAAAGAAATATATAACGCATAAAATAAATTACAACTCTTAAATAAATTACACCAAAATCAAAGATGAAAAATACAAAATTACAGTCAAAGAAAAAAAGACAACCAAAGGAACGCTGTCATTTAACAGATAATAAAAAAACAAAATACTAACACTATCATTACAAGACATAATGAATAAATTTAATTAAAAAACAAAAAAGTACATCCTGACAGGACTATACCCGCAGTACCAAACAACGTTTATCATCGTCCAATACACCATCTTAAATGCGTATCGAGTCGAATAACGATTCCGCAAACTCTACAACTAACGGTCACTGGTAGCTGTTGTGTGGAGGCCAGTGAAGAAGGCCTACCACACCACAGCCGCCAGCTACCGTGCGCTGTGGAGTTTGCCGAATCGCTATCGATTCGATATGCCCAAGATGGATTTGAAACGATGATTCGTTGATTTGATACTATAGTATAACCTGCAGTCTGCACTGAAATATGAACAATTTTTTTTCTATATATATTTAACAAGGATGCATCAGTAGTTCTAGTGAATTATAAAAATTACCTTAAAAAATGTATAAAAAATGTAAAATGTACGCAAAATTTAAATCACTATACATATAAATCGCATGAATACAAAATTAAATACTACAATATTAATACTACTACCACCGAAACAGGTATAATAAAAGATATTATTTGCTTTTGGTTGGAATCGAAACGCAATATATTATATCACTGTATGCGATTAGGCAAAAACAAAAATAATTGTAGGGGAACGTAAAAATTACAATTACATTTAAATGACGATTTAAACGATAAAAGATCTGAAAATAGCCTTGTTAAAAGAACGCGATAAAGAAGTTCAACATTATCTCAATGGACTCACCGCGAATGAAGCAACAGATTATGGAAAGCAACACGTAACCTAAAACGACCTACATTATCATGACCACCAATTCATCTTTCTGATGGAAACTGCGGACCAGAAATGATGCAGATAAAGCAAACATATTTGGTCAACATCTTAGTATTTACACCTAACAAGCAAATCGGAAGGCCAGAAATGATTTCTAATGATGCAGAAGTTTCGGAAATCCAGCCAATTAAATACAAGTGGCACTAAGTTTAAAAAATAATGATTCCTTCAGAAACTTAAACCAATTCTATTCTGTCCCATTATATTACCAAAACGGTTGTACAGTATGATCTTGATAAAATGTGCATCTCTACTATTTACTCGAAAATGGTTAGAGATACGAACCTTAATTGAAAACGAACGTCGTTTATTGGATTATATGTGGAAAATATGTGGATTTTACAGGAAAAGAACTTATTCATAGAGCTTCTAATTAATGCAATCTACCCTGGGGGACTAGTTTATTTTAAGTCTGTACTTGGCCATGATAAATTCCTAATAATATGTGTCCCCAATAAAATACATGCCCGCAGCCTGTATTTAATAATTTTCATTTATAGCATTAGACACTTGTTCGATTTTTAATAAATCAGGAAAATGTCATTTTCAAATGTTAAGTTCCGCGTCAATGTCAATGTACACGGAGATTTCTATCTGCCGGACACCGAATAAAAACATTCAGTCATCCAGCATTCACGCTTTTTAAAATTACAAACTCGCTTAAAGCGACTTTCCTAGTAGATACTTTCTTAGAAAAGCGAGCGTTTTTAAGACGTTTCCGCTATTCTCTATATACTACATTCCGTTTGGTTGACAAAAGGTGGCACTAATTTTTATTTATACGATTGAAAAAGATAAACATTATTTAATTCCGTCATGTTTTGCCGAAGAAAAATTACTGAAAAAATTCTGCAGAATATTTTTATGAAAGCGGCATGGCAAAAATTTAACTTTTCAGTAAATTAAGTGACAACCATTTCTTAAATTTGTTTATGCTTGTTTTTATGTATAGAGTTCACATAGTAGTTTCCTGGTATTCTTTCTTAAATGGGTTTTCCATTTTACGTTCTAAGCCAGAAATTCTAGTTAATTTGATACATCAGGCTTTCCTGATATATGTCTGCGTTTAAAGAGATGATTTATATGGAATTGGTGGAGCCATACAACTTTTTATCGGGTGTACTCATATAAAAGTAACATTAATTTTAGAAAATTGTCGTCAGATTTAATTAAACAAAAATTATAATTCTATATTTAAAATATTTAGAAGGTTACACTTAAACTTTTCTTATGAATTATTATAACCAGACACTTTAATACAGTTATCACATTCGGAAACTATATTTTCCGAATTTGACAGTGAGAAATCCTAAAGAAAAAACTTTAGACGTACTCATAGCAAAGCACAACTTTTTACACCACCGTACAGAATACATACAAACATATTTCACATCATTCAAATGTATCCCTAATTTAATTTATCTTAATTTGTCTCAAATAAAAAAAAAGAACAGAAAGCACAAAAAAATTTATGAAATATAAAGTTGAAAAAAATTATTTAAGAAAGTACGTTGTGCATTTTTTTTTTTTTTTTTTGTTTAAACATTCAACCAAAACGAAACTTTTATTTTAATTTTTATCCTTTTGTATTTTTAAACGAGCTTCTATGACCCGGAAAATACAACAACTTAAAGTTTTTCTATGTATTTGAATTAAATTTCGATTTCGTATATGTATTTTTTGCTTACATAATAATTAAGAGAAATAATAAATAAGAGAAGATTCTTGTTTAAATGATTGAGGGAAAATAATTAGAAAAAGTACTAATAAATCACTAACAAAAACTAATTTAAAGTTAAAAACTATTCACTTTAAAAATTAGTTTTATGTAAATACAATTTTGTAAACTTAATAAATTAAACAATGTGTATCACAACAGAGAAAAAAAATTACGATCATCATACCTGAATGTCATTTGAGAGATGCGACACCATATACAAAAGCACATTTTTTTTACGTAGAAAACAAGCGATTTTCTCAAAAGTTTGAACTATTTCATTAATTGTTTGTTACTACATTTTTGTTTTTATTCTTAAGCTTAACAATACACACAAATTACACTTCACAACACTTAAGTTAATTAGCTAATTAAATTTCTAGAATTTTAATAATAAAAACATAATTCTTCAGTTTATAATAATGCGCACTGATTTGATTTATTGGTTTCGTCTAAACTAACACAAAGCTATCATAAATCGGAGTATTCCGGATTTAGATAACGGAATTTACTATTTTGTTTTTTATTTATGAAACAAAAATATTTGTGTTTCTGTTGCGAAAGTATACATATAGGGTTGATTAGCTATGTATTTAGGACTTTAGTTAGTATTCAGCCAACGGATTATTTAAATTAACTATTATGAATATTATATTATGTATTATTAATATTATTATTATTTTTTTTTTAATTTATAAGAACGAAATAAGGAACCTTATAACACTAGCCATGCACTAAAAATATATCATTCTTGCATTAATTCAAAACTCTTGATATCTGAAGAGGCTACTTTGTGGAACTATCTTTTTAACCTTATTTGACCATAAAGGAAAGTTATACCTGATGAATGGAAATTGGCCACGCTATACTATATTTTTAAGAAATGAGTTCGCTGAAAATTGGAAAACTTTTGCGGTATAGCACTTTTCTTTATTATTTAAGTTATTTTATTTTGCCGGAGCATTACTGCTCATATACCTATATTTTGACGTACATTTTACCATCTGTGCATTGCATAGCTCCATGTCACCCGGTATATAATAATAAATATACTAAAGATATAATACCATATATGCGAACACAGCTAAGTATATTGGCATGACCATGAACGCTAAACGCCAAGAAAAAAGGTGAAGAACTTTTAGAGAATATAGATAAATGTAAATATAGAACTCTTTATAGATATTATATAGATATTGTTCATAGTATAGTATTGGCTAAGATATTAATAAGTTTTGATGTATAGGTAGGTATAGCAACTATTTTGGAAGCCGGAACATTTTGGTCTTACTGACTTTCGGCTTAGAGTATATTCACTGTATTATATGTAATTACTTGGAAATAAATTTACTCGTAAATATTTTAACTTTTCAACAAAATCTCCCCGTACTACCCGCATATTTGACATAATTAAATATAACAATATTAAAAAATGTTATATATATATATATATATATATATATATATATATATATATATATATATATATATATATATATATATATATATATATATATATATATATATATATATATATATATATATATATATATATATATATATATATATATATATATATATATATATATATATATATATATATATATATATATATATATATATATATATATATATATATATATATATATATGTAAACATAAAATGGAGCACCTGTTGATCATTGTTTTCATTAGCAAAAAAATTAATTGCTATTGAACAAATAAAACCCAGAATACCCACGAATACCCAGCAATTAACAACTATATTATGAATAAACTAATTAAAAACAAAAAAGTACATCCTGACAGGACTATACCCGCAGTACCAAACAACGTTTATCATCGTCCAATATACCATCTTCAATGCGTATCGAGCCGAATAACGATTCCGCAAACTCCCCAGCTTACGGCCACTGGTAGCTGTTGTGTGGAGGCCAGTGAAGAAGGCCTACCACACCACAGCCGCCAGCTACCGTGCGCTGTGGAGTTTGTGGAATCGCTATCGACTCGATATGCCCAAGATGGAATTGAAACGATGATTCGAAGAATTGATACTATAGTATAACCTGCAGTCTGCACTGAAATATGAACAATTTTTTTTCTATATATATTCAACAAGGATGCATCAGTAGTTCTAGTGAATTATAAAAATTACCTTAAAAAATGTATAAAAAATGTAAAATGTACGCAAAATATAAATCACTATACATATAAATCGCATGAATACAAAATTAAATACTACAATATTAATACTACTACCACCGAAACAGGTATAATAAAAGATATTATTTGCTTTTGGTTGGAATCGAAACGCAATATATTATATCACTGTATGCGATTAGGCAACAACAAAAATAATTGTAGGGGAACGTAAAAATTACAATTACATTTAAATGACGATTTGTATGAAAATTGATATAATACACCCATCCCTCGCTTAACGAAAACTCTAATTAATTTGAACTAAATTTCGCTTACTAATTAATTTCAAAATTAAACCAAAATTTTGTTTTACGTAATAAAGTTTCGATTTACGAAATTTTTTTACATATATATTTTACGTTTTTGAATTTCATTTTACGAAATTTCGTTATACGCGAAATTTTAATTTACGAACATTTCGAGTACGAATTAATTTCGTTAAGCGAGGGATAGGTGTAAAAGCATTATCATCACCAATAAACAGGTTATTATGCAAAATAACAAATCCAAACACTTGTATATACGCAATAGTGTTGGTTTTGAAAATAATAATAAAATGTGCAACCATACTATCAAGCAGAACTGGTTTTCACAAAATATAAATATTACGAATTACGATCGAGTAATGTACATCAAATTTAGAGGCTATACATATACTTGTATACGATATAAGAGTGATTACAAATGAATAAAAACTTGTATCGGCCATTGTAGATGTATATGTGTTGTAAATCTAATACTTTTTGATAAATATTTTTCATTTTTATGTTTAGTCGTGTGGCGAATGGCGACCAAAATTATTCAGATAATTCGTTCAACTAATATAATTCGCAAACATGTTATGTTCAGCATTTCCCATATTTTAGATTTTATTTTCAATGTGTCTTGTAAGGAGACTTTGATCAATTTAAAAGGAATATTATTAAATTACTATTAAAAAAAATGCACGCGTTGATCCAAATAATTAGCGACCAATCATCACTTTCTTAAATACGTTCTCAAAGGTTTTTGAAAATGTAGTTAAATCTAGATTGCTCTGTTATTTATCCATAGTAAGCTTCTACTATATAAAAAAATTCTGAAACCGGTATGGATCTATGGCATACAACTCTGGGGTTGTGCTAAGAAAATAAACATCAAAATAACCCAAATGTTCCAAAATAAATAACTACGAAAATATAGATATGTATATACATTAATATCACGTCTAATAAAATATCAAAAATATAACAAATTTTGAGCGAATTGTGGCTGGTTAGTTTGTATCAACCAAAACCTACAAATAAACTACAAATCAATTCTACAAAGAAACTTCATTTGAAGAGCAGTTAAACGCAATGCATATACTAATATCTTCATCTAATGAATATTATCATCTAATCTAATATCTACCCATTGAGAAGGTTGTGAACCACAACTAAACATCCCATAGTCAAAACCTATAGTGTTCCTAATTTTTTATAGGTGGACATTATCTTATTAGATCCGCAAAACCAATAGTTTAACTTTCATCATTTACAAATGATTTTTAACTTGTGTTCGTATAAGATATGTGTCACCCGATTAAGAAAATTTAATTATACTTCCCGGTATTGATTTTTACATTTTTAGGTTGAACTTCGAGGTGAAAATGTAATTAACAATATAAACCGCGAGAGAAAATTTCATCCACTGTTTAAAGTTGAGCTAGAATCTGAAGTAATAAAAACTTAAGGCAGGAAAGGAATGAGGAGGAACCACATGTAAACGTAATTCTACAATTTCGACACTCGCCGCGAAATTATTGCTAACTACCAGCTGTTTGTGTAATATGTGGCAAACTAAATAAAACTAAACCAAAGGCTCGAAAATGCAGTAAATGTAGAGAAAACCACAGCGCAAACTATAGAGGATATGTGGTGTACAAAGAGTTAAGAATAAAATGACTCCACGGCAAAGATCAGTACAAAAAACGCTGAACCAAATTTTCAATAGAAAAAGTCAGTAAAACACGTAAAAGTGCCCCGATCAGTATAAATGACTGCTATAAAATATTTATACATTTCCACAAAAAAATTGTTTTGTATCAATTAAATACTCATCGGAGTCATAAAATTAATACATAAATACTTTTTATGTAAAAGATAAATTAAATATTATGTTATATAAAAGATAAATTAAATAATCTATTATCGTGACACAACTAATATTAAGCCTTTCAATCCCCAATTCAATAATAAAAAAATTTAAAAATTATTTAACTATATAGATAATTTATTTATATTAATTGTTATTGAATATATTAGCTTTATGTGCAAATAAATCCATATAGCCTTATGCTATTTTTTTAATAATAACTTCTTGTCAAATACTATAGTAACTAGCTCAGAATAAAATATATCAAAATCAAGATTTTCTAAAAGCTAAACAATATGCGCTACTGTAGAAATTATATTACATAGTTAGTATTATTTCATATGTATAAAAACATAATTTTTATTTTTACGTACATAGAAAAATGTTATTAAAATTATGTATATTAAATTTTGTTATTTAGTTTAATTATTAATAAAATAATGTGGTAAATAAATTAAGCAAATAAACAAAGCTATCAATATTGGCAGAAAAACAATAGAAAAATATCAATATATATAAATATATATATATATATATATATATATATATATATATATATATATATATATATATATATATATATATATATATATATATATATATATATGTATATATATATATATATATATATATATATATATATATATATATATATATATATATATATATATATATATATATATATATATATATGTATATTATATATATATATATATATATATATATATATATATATATATTTATATAAATATATATATATATATATATATATATATATATATATATATATATATATATATATATATATATATAAATATATATATATATATTTGATTGATTGATTTAGAATGTACGACCAAGAATCTCCCGGATATTTGGCCGGGCCCACCGTACACCCGTTTTACATTTACTTGGAAGGATGAGGCAGGATATTAGTTAAATTATTGAGATCGACCCGGTTACAGACACCATGGCGGCCAATAGTTAGTAAATTTTTGTTGGGGTAGGGAAAGGAAAGGTATGTCAGTAATGAGAGAATTAGTCCGGTTTCCCGGTAGCCAATATTCAAACTACTGTTAGTATAAGACATCACAATTTTACTGAACTGCTCTGCATTTGTCATCTGTCATCTACTGTAAACAACTCCAGTGTGCCATAATTCGTCTGTAATCTACAAAGGTTCCCTGAAAATAGAATCTATTAATTAACTAATTGCTCTTAGCCGTAGGCTGTAATAAATAGGCTGTAATAAATTTAATTAATTTTTAATCTGAAATTACAAATCCATTAATTCTTAATATAATAACATAATTAAACAATAATATAATTCTTGCAATCCATAGGCTATAATAAATTGGATTAGTTTTCGCTTTAAAATTACAAATTAATTAGTTTATCCCATCGTGAAATATGAACTTATAAAATAGAAATAGAAATATAAAGCCATAATTCGTCTGTAATCTACAAAGGTTCCCTGATAATAAATAAAGGGAAACGAAAACAAAAAAAAATCGACCTCCAACTACTCGACCCAACCACAATACACCCACACTCTTCAGCCGAAACTCTATGGAACCGATTCGCAATCCCAATACTTAACTTGTTTACTTCAAAAAACTAAACAAAAACACTCGATCCCCCTAAAAATTAAACTTCCAAGTCCCTCGTTACGAAATAAGTTTTTCATAACGAAAATAATTAAAAACACCCTCATATAATTTTCCGACCCAAACAAAAACCTCTTACTGAAACGACGAACTGGTTCCATAAATATATAAAAAATATATAAATAAATATATAAATATATAAATATATAAATATATAAATATATAAATATATAAATATATAAATATATAAATATATAAATATATAAATATATAAATATATAAATATATAAATATATAAATATATAAATATATAAATATATAAATATATAAATATATAAATATATAAATATATAAATATATAAATATATAAATATATAAATATATAAATATATAAATATATAAATATATAAATATATAAATATATAAATATATAAATATATAAATATATAAATATATAAATATATAAATATATAAATATATAAATATATAAATATATAAATATATAAATATATAAATATATAAATATATAAATATATAAATATATAAATATATAAATATATAAATATATAAATATATAAATATATAAATATATAAATATATAAATATATAAATATATAAATATATAAATATATAAATATATAAATATATAAATATATAAATATATAAATATATAAATATATAAATATATAAATATATAAATATATAAATATATAAATATATAAATATATAAATATATAAATATATAAATATATAAATATATAAATATATAAATATATAAATATATAAATATATAAATATATAAATATATAAATATATAAATATATAAATATATAAATATATAAATATATAAATATATAAATATATAAATATATAAATATATAAATATATAAATATATAAATATATAAATATATAAATATATAAATATATAAATATATAAATATATAAATATATAAATATATAAATATATAAATATATAAATATATAAATATATAAATATATAAATATATAAATATATAAATATATAAATATATAAATATATAAATATATAAATATATAAATATATAAATATATAAATATATAAATATATAAATATATAAATATATAAATATATAAATATATAAATATATAAATATATAAATATATAAATATATAAATAAATAAATATATAAATATATAAATATATAAATATATAAATATATAAATATATAAATATATAAATATATAAATATATAAATATATAAATATATAAATATATAAATATATAAATATATAAATATATAAATATATAAATATATAAATATATAAATATATAAATATATAAATATATAAATATATAAATATATAAATATATAAATATATAAATATATAAATATATAAATATATAAATATATAAATATATAAATATATAAATATATAAATATATAAATATATAAATATATAAATATATAAATATATAAATATATAAATATATAAATATATAAATATATAAATATATAAATATATAAATATATAAATATATAAATATATAAATATATAAATATATAAATATATAAATATATAAATATATAAATATATAAATATATAAATATATAAATATATAAATATATAAATATATAAATATTAAAAATATATAAATATATAAATATATAAATATATAAATATATAAATATATAAATATATAAATATATAAATATATAAATATATAAATATATAAATATATAAATATATAAATATATAAATATATAAATATATAAATATATAAATATATAAATATATAAATATATAAATATATAAATATATAAATATATAAATATATAAATATATAAATATATAAATATATAAATATATAAATATATAAATATATAAATATATAAATATATAAATATATAAATATATAAATATATAAATATATAAATATATAAATATATAAATATATAAATATATAAATATATAAATATATAAATATATAAATATATAAATATATAAATATATAAATATATAAATATATAAATATATAAATATATAAATATATAAATATATAAATATATAAATATATAAATATATAAATATATAAATATATAAATATATAAATATATAAATATATAAATATATAAATATATAAATATATAAATATATAAATATATAAATATATAAATATATAAATATATAAATATATAAATATATAAATATATAAATATATAAATATATAAATATATAAATATATAAATATATAAATATATAAATATATAAATATATAAATATATAAATATATAAATATATAAATATATAAATATATAAATATATAAATATATAAATATATAAATATATAAATATATAAATATATAAATATATAAATATATAAATATATAAATATATAAATATATAAATATATAAATATATAAATATATAAATATATAAATATATAAATATATAAATATATAAATATATAAATATATAAATATATAAATATATAAATATATAAATATATAAATATATAAATATATAAATATATAAATATATAAATATATAAATATATAAATATATAAATATATAAATATATAAATATATAAATATATAAATATATAAATATATAAATATATAAATATATAAATATATAAATATATAAATATATAAATATATAAATATATAAATATATAAATATATAAATATATAAATATATAAATATATAAATATATAAATATAAAATATATAAATATATAAATATATAAATATATAAATATATAAATATATAAATATATAAATATATAAATATATAAATATATAAATATATAAATATATAAATATATAAATATATAAATATATAAATATATAAATATATAAATATATAAATATATAAATATATAAATATATAAATATATAAATATATAAATATATAAATATATAAATATATAAATATATAAATATATAAATATATAAATATATAAATATATAAATATATAAATATATAAATATATAAATATATAAATATATAAATATATAAATATATAAATATATAAATATATAAATATATAAATATATAAATATATAAATATATAAATATATAAATATATAAATATATAAATATATAAATATATAAATATATAAATATATAAATATATAAATATATAAATATATAAATATATAAATATATAAATATATAAATATATAAATATATAAATATATAAATATATAAATATATAAATATATAAATATATAAATATATAAATATATAAATATATAAATATATAAATTAGATTTAGATTTACAAATATATTTTATTTTTATATTTTTCATTTCTCTGTTTGGTCGTGTGGCGAATGGCGACTAAAATTAATTATGCAGATAATTCGCATAAACTAATATAATTCGCAAACGAGTTATTTGTGTCTTAAACCATATTATTAAACCATTATTTAAGAAAAATGCACGCGTTGACCCAAATAATTATCGACACACTCTTAAACAAGTTCTCGGAGGTTTTTGAATAAATAGTTAAACCTATCTGTGATTTTAAATCTGTGATTTTGATAATCTTAATTTGTTAGATAAGGGGCAAAAGGAGTATCTATCGAAAAAGCACATCTGTTCGAAATATATATATATATATATATATATATATATATATATATATATATATATATATATATATATATATATATATATATATATAAATATAAATTTATGTATTAATATTAATATTATGTATTATTATTCAAGTGTCTATTTTGCTATACTATGTCAATATCGTTTAATTATGTTTTCTAAACTACCGTATATAAATAAAGCTCTATATCTCTAAAATAAGTTGTTAAAGCAGGGAAAATTTTTTTAATAAAAATAAATAACTTTTTTATAAACCGTCCAACAAAGATAAACAGAAAAAAAATCTAGACAAAAATCCCTGATAATTAAACTTTTTTTACCATTTTATAAAGCGTGTTCCGTTATGTGGATTCATTAAGGATTTTAAAAGTGTAATAAAATGTCTTATTGCGATACCCTTTAAATGGAGAGTAAAACACTGAGAAAACCAAAAAATAATAATAAAAGCTTAAAGCTTTATCCCAATTTAATCTGAAACAGAAAATAATAATCTTATCAATAAATTTGAAATGACTGAATGAATTGAATTTTTGATTTTTTCTTGTTATGTTCAAGAGCGTTCGTAAAAAAAAGCTGTACATAGTAAATTGATCCAATTTAAACATACAAAACAAAATTTCTTCATTTTTTAGTTGATTGTTGTCAATATCCTATATATCTAATTAGTTCTGTCTTATAGTGTACGAGAGATAAATAGGTTAAAACCACTTTTCAATTAATTAGAATTACAAAAGGATTACGTAATCAAATAAAAGCTCTTCAACACATCCAATGCAAACTAGATCAATTGTGTTCCCATATACCAAAAACCATATTGAATGGAAGCACATAACCTTAACCTATTGGTCCTTTTGTGTTTTATAGGACAAAAGCTATATATTATACTATACGAGTATATAAAAAAGCACAATTATGGTTGTATATATTTTAATTAAAATAAAAAACCCAGCCCACGCAAAAACATACACACAGTGTTGTATAATATTCAAACATACATTCACACAAAAGATGAATTATCGTAATGGAAATGAATTTTTATTTATTTCCTTTTTATTTTCCGTTTTTCAATATTTTGCTTTGGTTATATATATATATATATATATATATATATATATATATATATATATATATATATATATATATATATATATATATAAATATATATATATATATATATATATATATATATATATATATATCTTAAGATAATATCCTTTTTATTTACTTGACTTTAACAGTTGGTGTTGCGTGCGTGTATATTACAGTTTCTGGGCTATGATAATATTTTGCCAGAAGGGATGAAATTAATAAAAATGTTGGTCTTATTACATAAAGAAAGTCTTCAATGAATGATGAGAATTTATACATTTTTTTGTAGTGTCATTAAGCGATTATTAGAGGCGAGTAAGATAAATTACCATTTTTATATAATATTTTATTTATATATATATATATATATATATATATATATATATATATATATATATATATATATATATATAAGTTAAGGCTAAGATATATAGCTTTAAGATTGTGAATTCAAACCTTTCGATTTTTCTTTTATTTTGGAATAAATTGAAAATTTTTGTTTTTGTATTTATAAAATATATCGCTTAATAAGTTTCAATGCACATTTAAGCAACAAATTTATTGAGTTTAAAAGTTATTACGAGTTTTTTATTGATAAGTTACATATTCTAAAACTTTTAATATAGAACAGTGACACTACAAAATTATGATGGATAAACGCTTCACAAAAAATTACATCATAAAAAAAAAAAGTTGATTCAGTAAAATTAAATAATTTTTATAACTAATATAAACGCACAATTTCTGCAGAACTCTATATAGAAATCAAAAGCTTTAGGGAGGTTGTACCTCTAGTACTAATGAAGCCTATACTTTAGCTATATGAAACGTACCGGCAAATTATTTTAATTTAATTTGTGTACATTATTAGAATTTGAAATAACTTGTTTAATTTTAACGTCAAATTTCGGTGACACTCCATTTTTATTGCAAATTTAAAATTTTCATTTTATCTGAAAATATGTAAATTTAATTCGTTTTCAGCGAGTTTCAGAGATAAAAATAAAGGAAAACATAGGAAAAGATATTTTCTGTCTAAACATTTTTTTGATGAAACCATAAAATAAAATAAATGAAAATTTCTGTTTTAACGATTTGTATTATAAAATTTTTTACTGATTTTTAAATTAACATTCCATTAAATTACGATTTTTCTTGAATTTCAATTATTTTTTCTTATTTTTTTAGCAAATTTTGGAAAATTAACGTTTTGCATACAAAATGAGGTAGGTTTTTATGAAAAAAATATGTTCCATTTCCATATGGTTTATGTAAATAATATATGGTGTCTAGCAATTTATTAGTAAGCTACACGATGATTTGTATACTCGTTAATGTATAAATATATATAAATGGTTTTTAAGAAAGCTTTTAAAATTCTTATACATACATAATTACGTGACATCTGCATACGACTTTTGCTCATACAAATTCACCATACTGTAGTGTCATTTATCATGGTGCGACAGATTGAACTTTATATTTTCAATTTAATTTATTTTTGTAGAATTCTTTATAATTTATATAATTCATAATTCACTTATAGATATGGTGACAAATTTATTTCATACAACAAAATATAAATAAAACTTCCCTGAAAATTTTCAATTTTTTATTTTTTAAATAAATATAAAATTAAATTCTTCGACTTAATTCAAATACAAAACAGTAAAAAATGATCGTGTAAATTAAGGAAATCATAAAATTTATTTCGACTTTCGATACACATAATCATCAATTCATCACCGAATAAAGTCAATGTTAATCAACAAAAATCTTAAAAATTGGAAAATGATTCGTTTTCATTTTATTTTTCATTTTATTTAAATCCAAATCAATTCAATACGATGAATGAAAATTACCTTTTTATTTTGATTCTGATTTTTCCTCTACCATTTCCACATTGTCTGGTGTATATTACAGTTCTGTTTCGTATTTTATATTTTATTTTATGAAAATGGTGGGTCTAGTCATATTTTCTGGATATGAACATACTTTGTACACATAAACACACACAAACTTATATTATATATATATATATATATATATATATATATATATATATATATATATATATATATATATATATATATATATATATATATATATATTATATGTTCATTTTGTGTTGATTGGAAAAAATAATAAGAATAAAAAGCTTATGATGTACTTTTTTCGGGGTGTACAAACCAAGAGGATGAGTCTAAACGGGTAAAATTGTAAAAAGTCAATAATATAATGATGTTGATGATTTTCTTGATGAAATTGAAGGAATACATCATCACCAATTTATACATTGATTGATGTTTTTATTTTATTTTTTATTTTTATTTGTATTTTTGTTTAAGAGAAATGAAAAATTAACTTTTCTTTTGTGTTCAGCGGAAACCAACAAAACAATTGTACCTACATTTAATGTTATTAAAATGTTTGTATTTTTAAATAATCAATACAAGCAACTAACCGTCTATATAGATACTTTTATATGAAACAGTACTAAATTTAGAAAACTATCAAAACTTATTGTATTATTTATTCAAATATATCATATATTCATTCAAAAATGTTGGACATTTTATAATTGGAAGTTTCATTGGAAGTCACATACAACTTGGTTTATTATTGATATTGAGATAATAAACTATGAAGCGAATCAATACATCAATGGTACAATTGATGGTTTTGATATTGATCTTTTACCAGTTTAAATGGATTCCCTATTATCATAGATTAGTCGTATTTACGACAAACCAAGGTCGCTATAAAATATATCACATTTTATTATTTTCCCATAAATGTATTTCAAATCTATAAACAAGAAAAACAATGTGTAGGTAAAGTAGAAAAATAAAAATTACCGAAATTCTGAGACAAACCGGAGACATTCTAGTTTTCTTATTTTCAAATAATATTTTATTGATTATACATCGTCCTTTATGTTTCCAGTGTTTGTTTGCTTGTGTTATCATTTATATGGTTATCCTAAAGTATTAACCAAAATACAAAATAGCAATAAATAAATCAATTCAATGTAACTGGAAATGACAGTTATATATATATATATATATATATATATATATATATATATATATATATTTCATAGAATGCCTATTACATATATCCTTATACGTACGACCATTTTTAATTGATATTTTCGAAACAAAACAAATAATTAACATACTGTTCATCTTTCATATAATTTTCTCAATCGTTCAAATTAAACGTACGAAAATCACTCATCTGTTATAATCATCTGCTAATCCACCACTAAAATAATTATTACCATTGTCAGAATGTCATAAGGGAAAAAAAGTTAATCAGAATAAAAGCTATATTTTGCTTTTCATAAATGAATGTTATAAACATTTAAAAAAAGATATGTCTAATCACAATCAATCCGTTCTGTTTTCCATTACATTTTATTTTTTACTCGAAATTTTTTTTTTTTTTTGTTTTTTAACAAACTATAAGTGCAGAAAGTTAACCAAATCGCAAAACGTAAGAAAAGGCTCCCGATCTAATGGTAAATTGCTATAAGAAATGTTATATCAGTGTGTATACATATATAGAATATAAACACAGTGTGGTGATCATACCGGTGAGAGAACAAAAGATATATGAAATTTTCATTTGAATGGAAAAGAAAATTAATGGAAATTAATTCCATTTTCTTATTTCTTATCACCAATGTTTCTGTTGGTGTTTTTATTTTTACTTTATTCGTTTTGCAGATAAGGAAAGTAACTTAGTTTTTGGATATTTTTTTTTCTTTCGAGAAGGTAGTTTTTTCTTATTTGGTTCAGTTGTTTTCAACGACTTAGCATAGAAGGAATGTGTATAGGTAAATTTATCTTTCAGTAAATTTAAAAAAAAAAATATTAGAAACGCTATAGATTATAGAACATTAGTGCTACAAAATTTAACATTTCGTTTAAAAAATGTATATACACATGTCACCTTTCAAAATGAAAGCAGATAACTGAATTTAAATCTTATATAATGAAATGACACAATAACAAATAAAATGTTTAAAGACGATAGGACCATTTAAATTTGTAGCTCTTAAAATATTTTAAATGAATCGAGATTCATTAAAACATAATATTTGCGACACTGAATTATCGGAAAAATGAATACGTGAAAATTGTACTTTAAAAACCTGAAACATTATGTGTTATGACCTAAAAAAATCGCATCGTTTTATGACATTCAGAAAATTTAATGTTTTGGTCGATAAAAAATGTTGAGAAAAGTATTAAATATTAAAACCTTGAAGCAAAACTGAATAAAATAATTGTCTAATAAAATTTTTATTTTTATTTATTTGCAGATTCTATTTCATAAATGCACATAGCTCTATTTATGGATGTCCGCTGCTTAAAAATCGCAAAACTATAATATATCATCGCAAAACTCCTATAAATGATGTCGTAATAAAATATTTAAGCAATAAAACTAGAAAATATATATAAATATATAATATTATATATATATATTTTAATAAAATTTTAATATTAAATTTTTATTGTTTTTAATAATTTTAAATACTAAAAATTATGATTAATTTTATTATAGAAAAATAATGAATAATGTAACTGAATACTTTTGGGAATTTTCACAAATTTTTTCATCAATTGATTTTGATGGCAGTAATAATAATAATGTTATAAGAAATAATAACAATTTTATAAATAATAATAATATTAACATTAATAATTTAAACAATAATAATAATTTAAATAATCATTCGTCAATAATTAATTTAAATAGTAATAGTAGCACTGTTGTAAATGGAGTAGTAAATGGCGGTAGTACAGGTGGCAACGGTAGCATAATTATAGGCCAAAGTGGTAATAATAATAAAAGTGATTTAATTATAAATACATATTATTATGATAATATTATAAATAATAGTGGTAATCTTAGCTATATAAATAATAATTATAATTTTTGTTGTTATACAACAGATGAACCAAATTTTACAAAGTACCTGATAACACTCGATAATAATAAAGTTGGTTTATTAATATTTTTATTTTTATTCTCGTTTGCCACCGTCTTTGGTAATTCTCTCGTAATATTGGCTGTGGTTCGAGAACGTTATTTACATACATCAACAAATTATTTTGTTACAAGTTTAGCGGTAGCCGATTGTTTAGTCGGTTTAGTTGTAATGCCATTTTCGGCATTATACGAAGTACTAGAAAATACGTGGTTTTTTGGTACCGATTGGTGTGATATATGGCGTTCACTCGATGTCCTATTTAGTACTGCTTCGATATTAAATTTATGTGTTATATCGCTCGATCGATATTGGGCCATAACCGATCCATTTTCATATCCAATGCGAATGACTAGAAGGCGAGCAGCTGCACTAATTGCAGTTGTATGGGTTTGTTCCGGTGCTATAAGCTTTCCAGCAATTGTATGGTGGCGAGCAGCACGCGAAGGAGATATGCCAGCATTTAAATGTACATTTACCGAGCACTTAGGATATTTAGTATTTTCATCAACAATTTCATTTTATCTTCCATTACTCGTCATGGTGTTCACCTATTGTCGTATATATCGAGCGGCGGTCATACAAACACGTTCATTAAAACTTGGCACAAAACAAGTACTAATGGCATCGGGTGAGCTACAACTAACACTGCGTATACATCGCGGTGGAACGACACGAGAAGGTAGTAGTGGTAATACAGCACAACATACACATCATTCATCGCACACAACAACACCAACATCATCGCATCATCATCACACAATGGTACATCATTCAACAGCGACATCAACACCTGAAGATCCCGACGATGAACCATTATCGGCGTTACACAATAATGGTATGGCGCGACATCGTCATATGGGTAAAAACTTTTCACTCTCAAGAAAATTAGCGAAATTTGCGAAAGAAAAGAAAGCGGCTAAAACTCTTGGCATTGTCATGGGTGTATTCATTGTGTGTTGGCTTCCATTTTTCGTTGTAAATTTATTATCTGGATTTTGTATAAAATGTATATCACATGAAAAAATTGTATCGGCCATTGTGACTTGGCTTGGATGGATCAATTCGAGTATGAATCCAGTAATATATGCGTGTTGGAGTCGAGACTTCCGAAGGTGAGTTTTTATAATATTTATTTAGAACTATATATATATATATATATATATATATATATATATATATATATATATATATATATATATATATATATATATATATATATATATATATATATATATATATATATATATATATATATATATATATATATATATATATATATATATATATATATATATATATATATATATATATATTATATCCAGCTTGTTTTAGACATATATAGGTTTACACAAAATAAACGAGGTCAAATATTGAATGAAAGAATTATACGTTTGTATTTTGACAGCTTTTTAAGCAACTAAGGCGCAAAAGAAAAACATTTTCTTGAATAAAATTTTAAAAATATTTTATTTCATTGTTTTGAGCGATTTGATTGAATGATATATCATATAAAATATACAAACGTCTAAAATTTCACACAAAATTATCGTTGGAATATAAAGAATTTGAACCCGCGTTATGTTATGTACATATTAAAATATTACAATTTAAAATATTTGTTACGATATATGACAGGATGACTGCGACTAGAGATAAAATTCGGTTTGTAGTTCCGAATAGTAAAACACCAGTAGAAATTAAATATATTAATGATTCACAAACAAAAACTAATCAACATTTGAACGAAAAAAAACCAAAGTAATTACAATATCAAACCAAAATAAATTAAACAATTACCCAACTTTCCTAAAATATAAAATTTGCATACCAAGTCATCATCACATTACATCGTGGCTAATTTTTCTCACCCAACCTTTTCGCGGTTATTTTACCGTCCTATACTTAACGTCAACTAGAGCCAAATCGATTACGCACGAATACCAGTTCGCGATTTTGAATTTCGATCTGCGCAATGCATTGCTCCATGTCAGCCTGTACGGACATGGACGATGGTTGGCCCATGGATTCAGCACTACAACAGGGGGTCATAGTTGTGTTCATCGTCATCACCGATCGTAATCAGGTGATAAAAACTCCTGGCATTATTGTACTTACAGGGGGTAATCGAAAAATCAGGTAAGGAATATATTTTTTGAAAAAAAAATTTTATAGGATTGTTTATCTAAATTTTTAAGGAGGTGCAAGCCAATTTTTCCGGAAAAATTAACCCATTTTCCGGAAAATTTTTCACTTTTTTCATTTTTTTATTTCGACGAAATGCACAATAATCTGTAACGACTTACATAATACAAAATTATCACATTTTCCGAAAAAAAAATTATTTTTCCCATCTTTTTAATTTACAAAATGCACTAAAATGCGTTACACATAACAAAAATGCGTTATTTATAATACAAAAATATTGATATTTACTATGATAATCAACTACCCTAAAATGTTATTCAATTAAAATTTTTATTTGTTGGATTATTATTAGTAATACTCATACTAAAATTGAGAACTCCTCAAAGAATCTTAGCATTTGACTCCTCTGCGTAATATAGTAACGCAATCGTGAAGCATTTTCACACCGCACGCGGGAGGTTGCTTCGCTCGCCCGCGTGCCCTCCGAGAGGCTTTAGATTTAAATTTCAAGAGACGTAGGAGCCGGAATCAACAAACAAGCCACACGTAGGAACGGATTATATAAAATTCAATACTACAATTCCAAAAATATAAATTTAAATTAATTTGTTTTAGGTTATTTTAATTCGTTTTATACTTTAGAGGATGGGGGCTGCCGCCCCCAAACCCCCGCTTTTTTAGAAAAATTTAAAGGATGGCTACTATTCTCAAGCCTCCGCATTTAAAACAATTTAAAATCAAAATCTTCATAATAGATGTTTTTTTAATTCGCTTTATATCTTAGAGGATGGGGGCTGCCGCTCCAAAACCCCTGCTCTTAGAACATCATAGAGTAGATTAAATAAAATGCAAAAAAAAACATTTCATGAAAATTTTTCCGGAAAATGTGAAAAAATTTTCCGAAAAAATTGAATTGCGCTTTGTAAATGCATCAGACATAAAATTATACTTTAAAGCATTATCAAACAATACATATTGCCTTTATTAAAAACAATTTAAAAAAAAAATTAAAATGTTTAGTGTTAAAATTTTCCCGGAAAATGTGATAATTTTTCCAGAAAAATTGGCTTGCACCTCCTTAAAAATTAAGATAAACAATCCTGTAAACCAATTTTATCAAAAAATACCCTCCTTACCTGAGTTTTCCGTTACCCCCTGTAAGTAAAGTTTAGCCAAACTCCTTTTTGCAACCCCCCCTGTTGTAGTTTGAACCCAGTACCTCCCGTCCCAAACACGCCACTTTAACCCCTACGCCAATTGCTCGGTGACCAATAACAACAGAAATAATTAGAAATATCAATAAAATTACATTTATGCGTATTACGATAGACCATGCTTCAGACCTACACCAATTTAATCAACAGATAATCAACAGTATTGATAATAAAAATATTGTATACATCGTTGAGTTTTGAAAATCGGCAATATGCAAAACTTATATTACCAAATAATACTACCATCTAACATATTTTCATTTTTTACACGTGAAGCACAAAAATATAGAGAAAATATTGATAAAGACCAATAAAAAATAAAAACAAAATGGCACAGTACCTTTATTCGATGTCGATCGTTTCTTGGCTAAAGTTCATCGTGGAAATTAACCACGTTAAAGAAAATAAACAAAATCACTGTACACATATAATTATAGTTAACCACAATAGTTTTAAAGTTTAAAGTACAAACACAGTACATAGTACACAGCTACATATTGCACTGATAAATTAACTAGTCGCATCGCAATTAGAACAAAATAATTTTACCCCTTTAACTTTATTTGATGTCGATCGTTTCTTGGCTAAAGCCCATCGTGAAAATTAACCACGTTAAGAGAAAATAAACAAAATCACTGTACACATATAATTATAGTTAACCACAATAGTTTTAAAGTTTAAAACACAAACACAGTACTATAAACATACGGCTCAGTTACACAAAAACACTTATTACATATTACACTGATAAATTTGAACTAGTTGCATCGCAATTAGAACAAAATAATTTATTTTTTTGATACTTTATCCCGTTACAAAGTTGTTTTGCACAGTCTACGATATAAATAAACCAGTTTTGGACCATAAAGTTTGTACATAAATCAAAAATACTAATTACAAGTCAATACGATATAAGCACACGATTGTATTAATAATTAGGGCTGTGTAAACTAATTTTAAAATCCGGTTCAATCAAATTTGTTTGTCGATATAGTCTGGTTTCATATTTTATTTATTTATGCTTCATTAATGATAAGTTATACAACTTGTTTACTAGAAGAAAAAAAATTTAGGCAAAAACATGTTAGTTCCTTACTATCCATATTACGCCTTAACAAATATTTAATAACACAGTGGAAGTACTATGTAATTTTGTAATCCCAAACTGAACCAAACTGCTTAAACTATTGCTATTCAAATGAGTCTGAATTTGATTCTTGACGACTATATCAAAAGCTTTAGAAAAAGAACTTAAAATACTTATTGGCCGGTAAACAAAATTATTGTGAAATTATAAATTACTTATTGGTAAACAAAATTATTGTGAACATTACGCCTAAAATGTCTTAGGAGGAAATATTTATATTATATATATATATATAAATATATATATAAATATATATATATATATATATTTATATTATATATTTATATATATATATATATATATATATATATATATATATATATATATATATATATATATATATATATATATATATATACATAGAAATATATATATATATATATATATATATATATATATATATATATATATATATATATATATATATATATATATATATATATATATATATACATAGAAATATATATATATATATATATATATATATATATATATATATATATATATATATATATATATATAAACATAATATACAAACTATAATAATATACAAACTATAATAATATGACAACATAATGATCAAATCAGTAACCTACTTACGTCAACATTATTGCAATTGTGCTATGCAACAAAATCATCTTATTGACTACCCTGTCACCTATATTAAAATTATTTTTATTTTGTAACTCCACTTTTCATACAACAACAAAACTTAATTTCATATTTTGTGCAGCGGACAAATGAAAGTCAAACCGGGTGACTCTTCATATTGTGTGCACATTCATATTTTTCTGTGTTTGGACAATATACAAATCAGAAGAAAACGAAATCATCCGTTTTTTTATATTGCGCTCATTGGCTATGGCGATAAACCGTGACAGTCAAAAATGCAAATTTATAGCATAAACGTATAACTGTATATAGCATAAACAAACCTGCTACATGTAGAGCTATATTGTTTAAGCAGATGGCAATTACTGCTCACAGATAGAAACGTTCGACATTTAAGTATCTATAAGATTACTCAAAAAAAGTCTAAAAATTACACACCCGTAACATTCAAATAAAGTTGAGAACCTTAGTAATTTCCAGCAAAAGTTAAGTGAATTGTTTTAAAGAAGACATGTATATGAATAAATTAATTAAACAAAAAAGTACAGTCTGCTATACTCAAAGTACCAAACAACGAGTATCATCGTCCAATTACCATCTTAATGCGTATCGAGCCGAAATAACGATTCCGCAAACTCCCCAGCTTACGGCCACTGGTAGCTGTTGTGTGGAGGCCGGTGAAGAAGGCCTACCACACCACAGCCGCCAGCTACCGTGCGCTGTGGAGTTTGCGGAATCGCTATCGACTCGATATGCCCAAGATGGATTTGAAACGATGATTCGAAGAATTGATACTATAGTATAACCTGCAGACTGCACTGAAATATGTACAATTTTTGTTCTATATATATTTAACAAGGATGCATCAGTAGTTCTAGTGAATTATAAAAAATTACCTTAAAAAATGTATAAAAAATGTAAAATGTACGCAAAATATAAATCACTATACATGTAAATAACATGAATACAAAATAAAATACTACAATGTTAATACTACTACAAAAATAAAATAATAACAAAAAAAAAAAAAAATAAATAATTGTAGATGAACGTAAACATTACAATTACATTTAAAATTGAACAAGACCGGTTGTATGAAAAATTGAAATCCGATAATAATGATACACCGAGCAGATATAATACACCCATCCCCCGCTTAACGTAAACTCTAATTAATTTGAACGAAATTTCGCTAATTAATTTCAAAATTAAACCAAAATTTTGGTTTACGTAATAAAATTTCGATTTACGAAATTTTTTACATACATATTTTACCTTTTTGAATTTCATTTTCGAAATTTCGTTATACTCAAAATTTTAATTTACGAACATTTCGTGTACGAATTAATTTCGTTAAGCGAGGGATAGGTGTAAAAGCATTATCATCACCAATAAACAGGTTATTGTGCAAAATAACAAAACCATACAATTGTATATACGCAATAGTGTTGGTTTTGAAAATAATAAAATGTAATAAGATAACATCGTAACAGCTAAATGTATTAAAATGCAGAACTGATTTCCATAAAATATGAATATTATGATCGAGTAATGTACACCATTATGTTAAAAGTCTATACACTTGTACACGATATAATGTAATAAACTTTATTGGGTATCATAAACATTATCCCTATGTATAAAAAATACAAAAAAAAAAAAGAAATAGAATTAGTTGGTAGCCGGAAACATCACTGTACGGACGTATTTGAGTGAAATTGTGTAAATTGTGACTTGCTCCCGTGAGATTTTGGGCAATTGAATGGGACATATCTAATAGGCTATCGAACTCAATAGTAGTCCCTTTTCCCAGTTTTAAAGATGATATAAAAGCGATTGACAGACAGACATCTTTTCTCTATAGTTTATTACACTATTGATAAAATTTATTGAATCACATATATATATATATATATATAGATATATAAAAGTTTCAAAATTTGTATCAACAATTGGATCCCTAAAAACGTTTAAAACTTAACTGTTAAATATGTTTTCAGGAAGTTAATTTTCCAAATGCCACATAAAAAAAATTGTTATAATTTAATTTCTAATACATCACACCTTGTGAATACCACATTGTAGCCCACAGCAAAAAATACTCAAGTTACGTGATTTTAATAAAAAAAAATATTTTTTAATGTGCGAATCTGACCCAAAAATGTTTCTATTTATCAAAATGTTTTAAATTACGTAAACTCAACTTGATAGCGATCTAAATGAACCCCTAAAAATATACAAGTCAGATTTTTTTAAAGTAAAAAAAAAAAATTAAGGGAATGGTAAAAGCTAAGACATTTAAAATATCTGATAGGACACATATTAAAAAAATTAAATAAGAATATAAACAGTGCGTTTGGTGTTATGCCTTCACAAGTAAGAACAGTAACACAGATTTTATTACATTAAAAGCAAATTTGGGTTTTCTTTTTTTTATGCTTCTCGGGCGGTTATTAATTAGGAGAAAGAACTTCTTAATTATGCCCATTTTAATTCATATAAATGTTTATAATATACAAAAGACTAAAAAATATATTAACTTTATTGTGATTAAAAATTACCCAGTAAAGACTTTAATTAAAATGGCAATTGAGATTATCATGTTTTATGAAGATGGTTTTTAATGAGTTTTGTAGCGGTTCAGTCTAAAGATAATATAAATATAAGTTCGTTGAACTTTTAGTAGTTTAGATTACCTGGAAAATATATTATTTCGTACATAAAAAAATGATAACTATTATTTATCGTTTTATATGTATAGCAATAGATAATAATATAATATTGCAACTACTTTCTTGTATCTCTTATTGCTTTACTGTTAATCTTCCTTTTATATTCCTTGAACGGTAGCGGCATAACAAGCATACAAATTCATTTATTATCGTTCCTTATTTTACTTTGCAGCGCTCTAGTCTTCTCAACAAACAGGAATTTAGTTTTCGTTCTCCAAAATTCCAACAACAACTTCGTTTACTGGAAAACTACATAATATTGATTTTTATCCTACATTATCCTTGTTATTCGATATACACATACATATGAAAATGTTCGATAGTTGCTGCAGTAATTTTATTTTCCTCACATGGTTTAGTTTTTTTTTTTTTGCAAAAGCATAATTTTTAATTAAACTTTGTGCATTTTAATAGTTAAAAAATAAAATATATATTTATATGTATAACTAATTAAGTTTGAAATACATATTTATAATGACGTTGATTCGGTTGAAGAGTTTAATGCTGGTCGCAAAAAGTTTAGTCATAGCTCTTTTTTTATATAATCGAACCGCAAAATTTCTACTTAATCAATCAAATACTATTTTCAATTAAATTTAACTAACTAAAAACTATAATTTGATATATAATTTTATGATATTTACACAAAAACAAATCACAAAAAACTTTCAAATTAATTCAACCGGAAATTCGTATGAAAACTATTTGTTTTATGATTGCTGTAAAAAATGTATGCACTTTTTGCCAAATGCCGACGTCTTTGCACCATTTGGTGAATACCCAAACAATTTTACTTCCCCATGCAAGATTATTCAGTTGATATTAAGTTTCTAAGAAGAAAAACTATAAAAATAAAAACTCCAACAACGAATATGTACAACAGTAAATGGATTTTTGGTCAGATGTTAGTATTGTTAAGAATTTTATTATTTTTTAATTTAAAATAATGTAAAAAAATAAGAAATTTATTTTCGTCTTTTCATACAATATTTATGTGCATTATATAGTTTTTCAACAAAATTTTAGTTTTTCATGGCACAGAAACTGAAAAGATTAAAACTCTTTGTCTTTAGTTTTTCGTGTATACATATATAATACATATATTTTTGTGTATATATACGATTGATTTTCAATCAACATTTAAATGTTATGGGAAAAATCGAACGACGAATATTTTAACGTGGGTATAGTAGGGTACGGTTGCTAAAATAGTGGTTATTCTACCTACTTACATTACACATTTGGTAATGATAAATGTTTTTCGATAGTTTACTAATGAACTCCACCTTTTTATTTTTTATTTTTTGTTGCTTTTAATTAAAATTTTTGAAATAAATGTTGGTATGGTATATTGATTATGTATATTTTTAGCAATATTATTTCAAAGAAATGGTAAATGAGCTAAACCTATAATAGTTTATATAAGAAATGATTAATTATGTAAAAGTTTGTTTAAATATTATTGATTTATAAAGTTTGATCGATTAAAACATAGATGGGTTTTAAAATGTTGAAATATTAAATTTGATTTGGGTAGTTTGAAATCAACTATGACTTTGATGTTATCAAAAATATTACTTAATATAAAATTTACTTAGAATAATAAAATGTGTGGTACTTTAAAAGTTAACTTAAAATTAACTGACGAAATTCAAAAACCTTTAATTCAAAAAACCAATTAAAATTGTATTATAATTATAATAAATTATTAAAAATTCATAAAATATATATATATATATATATATATATATATATATATATATATATATATATATATATATATATATATATATATAGACATTAATATCACGCCTAATAAAATATCTTAAATATAAAAAAATGGAGCGAATTGTGGCTGTTTAATTTGTATCCACTAACACCTACAAATAAACTATAAATCAACCTACAAATAATCTACAAATAAACTTCATTTGAACGTTAGTTAAACGCAGTGATGTCTTCTAATGAATATCTTCATCTAATCTAATACCTACCCATTGAGAAGGTTGTGAATCACAACTAAACATCTCATAATCAAAACCTATATTGTTCCTAATTTTGTATAGGTGGACGTTAAGCAAGACACTATTCCAACCATGATAGAATAAATCCTCTAAAGCCAGCATACCTCAGTTTAGTTAGAAGTATGTTATGATTGACCATATCAAAAGCTTTCGTTATATCAACATATAACAAAGCAAATGAAAGTTTATTATTTACGCCATCATGAAGAGAATTAAAATGCTTTAAGAAAGCGTCTTCAGTACTTAGGCCAGAACGAAAGCCAAATTGGGCATTGTTGAAAAAACTATCCAAACTGTCCAAAAAATCAATCATACGATTTTTTACAACCTTTTCATATATTTTAGAAATGATCAACACTAAATCGACTGCTCTTTGTATGTATGGGAATGACAATAGCCGACTTAAGAGAATCCGGATAAATGTTATACAAGTAATACTTAAGATAAATAAAATGCAAAAGATATTATTGTCATTATTGATATTATATTATTGATATTATTGATGTTTGAAGTTTATATTTTTCAGTAATACATTGGACAAGCCAAGTTCATCAATTGAGTGCTTAGTTAGAAGAGAATAGATTATGTTAAATATTTCATGCGATAAAAATAGGAGAAAAAAAAAGCTCGAACCAATGAATAAATAAATCAACATTCCCAGATGATGAGTTAGAGATACAATTATTCACAATGAGAGTCGTCTAGAATTTCATTAAAATAAGCAGGCCTATTATGGAAATTTCAATAGGTAATAGTTAGTTTTCGCCATTTTAATGCTCAACATTACAACTCTAGAATACATGTTCTAGATATATGTTATATATCGTAAACTGTCATTTGTTGAATTTTTATACACTCTTCAACCAAGTTTATTTTTTTTTTTGACACGACGAACCAGCGAAGTCCAGTGATCTATGGTTTTATTTTAAGACATTTTCTAGTATTAGAAGAATTCCGGTAGCAATCAGTAATGTAATTAGTTAATTTGGTTAAAAACCGAAAATGCTTTTATAGGATCTGAAATAGAACTAATATCAGCCCAAGTCTCAAGCTTTAGTGGGCTCTTAAGTTTTTCATAATCGAAAATCGATTTCATTTCACATAAATAGCCATTCAAATTGCTACTAAAGCACGTGTGCGATATAGTTCTGTTCCCGGATCAAAGATGAAAAACAATTTTACTTAAGTAGCTCTCGTATATTGTCCCATCAAATAAAAAAGGATATAACAAATAAATTCAAACCATACACTCATATACAGACAATAAGGAAATATTTTGAAATTATTTCGACGGAAGATGAAGTGATTTATTTCCACAGTATACATTTTTGAAGATCCTTCGATTAAACTTACAAATTTTTTGTTACAAATTTAAATCAAAATTTAAATAAAAAAAAAAACCTTTTAAATACGTGCGAATTTTTTTATGCAGCTTAACTTTTTTATATTATGTAAAGCTAAATTGGTACGATGTGAGTACCTATATTCATACTCGTATCTTAAATTTTTAATATCATGTTTCAATTGTTGTTATCATCACGTATGTAACATTACAATCCAAAAATATTACATAACCCGCATTAAAAATGGAAATACATTTTTCTGATTTTACCTTTTTATTTTTTTTGATTTAACGATTAATCTGTTAACGATATGAGCAATTTTATTTTAATACACTAAACCGTATGTAGGTAAAAACAACATAATGTACCTATTTGATTGAGTCAAGATCATATAAATATACGAGTATAATGATATATGAACAATTGTAAATGTAGTATATAAAGCGAGGGTTGCTTTATTTAATTTTCATTATATACCGTATATATATATATATAGAATATACTCGTTACAAGACAAATTATAATGATTTCAATTAAAATATTTAGTTTTCCCGCACAATCTCATCATCACCATCGAACTTTCGTGTATTATATAACCGAACAAATTAAAATTATATTGTTATCATAAAGTATATGGTTGTAATTTGTGGGAACCGCATCTCGTCCCCCTTTACCAATGATCCTATAAGATATTAATTTTTCAATTTCAAACCTCTTTTCATTTATAATATTCAGAGTTTCATTTTTTTCGTTTGTTTTGTGTTATTGGTGTTACAGTTTTTCAAAACTCCTTACGAAAATAACTTAAATGGTAAAAAGCAAGCAAAAAGTTTTGGTTTTTGTTGTTGTATTTTTCTCTGTTGTTGTTTTTTTTTTTAGTTGTCGTTGTTGTTGTGATAAGAAAATGTTGTACTATACCTACTTATGTACGGAAAATCAAGAAGAAAAGTAAAATTAAGATAATTAATGAACTTTTCTTTTATTGTTGTTAGTATTTGTTTAATTTTTTTATTATTTTTCAAATAGATTCATTTACAATGATTTTCCTTATGTAAAGGAAGAGACATACAATGGAGGTATAATCTTTGTAAGTGGGTAAGTTATATATTTGTCATTTACTGTAGAATTTTGTTTGAATTTATAACTTTTCTGTTGAAATAAATAGTTTGTTTGCTTTAAGTTTATTAGGTGGTAAGTGACAAGTTATAGTAATACGATAATCATATTATTAACCTTATCAAGCCCGGTTAGTAATAATTTAGTATATTATATAAATATATATTTATAATCCTCACTCTAAATTATAACTGAGGCTATTATCCGCTATTTATATACAATGATGTACCTGTTAGTGACATCAGACAGTATCCCCTTAGATTTCATTTAATATACAACAACAAAAACCGAAAAGAAAAGAAAATTTTCTTTCTATTGTGTAATTTATCATTATATTGAAGCACCATACGAATATAAGCTATATTTATACTTTAACTAGATAGTGTATTGAAAACTCAACATTTTAACATTTAAAAAAAAATCATACCACTTATCCTAAATTTAAAACAATTTTTTTTTTTAAATACACGTATGCGAAACAAACAAAAGTCTGCTAAGAATGGTTATACGCCTTAAACATTTTTTTTAAATTTCCTTCAATGCCCATCATATTTCATCTCAGGTATAGGATATAAAATAAAATAAAAATCACGTTACATGAACACATATGTGTATACAATCACCTACGACCCACAAACAATAAAATCATATAAACATTCAAATCTACATGTAACAATTTTACCTTTTCTAAACGAAGAATATGACAGAGGTGTTTTAAGGAACCTCATCATCATCATAATATTTTTGTAAGATTTCATCATTTTGTTTTTTTTTTAGAGTAATAATGATTCAGCAGGATTACAGAGTGATTCCACGTTTCTACGAGCACAAAAAACGGTCCCTCATCCGTGTATCCTTGTTGAATAAAAGATGAAAAGAGAGACACACACACACACAAAATTTAAATTGTCTTTTATATTTGAAAGGACACAAAATGTATATAAAACAAATTTTTTATGATTTTTATTTTAATGATATCGCAAAAGTTCAACAAAAAAACTAAGGCAGACAAAGAACGAAAATTCCACTTTTTGAAAAACTCAATTGAAAATTCTTGATTTTTGTTTTGTTTCCTCGCTCAATTTATATATATATATATATATATATATATATATATATATATATATATATATATATATATATATATATATATATATATTATATATATATTATATATATATTATATATGCTAGTTAAGTTCATTTTGAATGGCATTAAAGATGGTTTAATTAAAAAAAACGAAATATATAAGTATCGAGATGAAAATTGGACTATGAAAGGAAAACTTCTAATGAAATATGTAAGCGACGCAAGTGTCTGAATTACGAGTTTTATAAAATGATATTCACTACACTAAAGCTAAAAGATACATATAATCTTTCAATTTTACATTTAGTTCATTAAATTTAAAGACTTGGACACAAATCTTAAATACTGATCAATTCGAAAATAGTTGAATGAACTTCAGCAAGCATATTAAGAATTTACATAAAATATTTTTGAATTATCATAATATCGCTAAGCAAATAAAATTTATTATATAGACGGTAGAGCTTATAACAAAAATAGGCCATGTTAATTATCCTACGTCTATAATTTTATTATAATGTTTTTAATTTGTTTTTTTTTAATGAATTTCTATTATAAACAAGATAACCTTGTAAAAATAAGCTATATACTATAGGTGCCTCCAGCGCATAAAGATCTCACTAAAAAAATATGTCTCTTAGATTTCACCGTTGGATACAAATATCTTGCAACAAAATGTTGTGAGACTAATAATTCTTGTCTACTTTCAGTATTTTTCTTTGACATTTGATATTTAATTTTATTTTACTTAAATATAAGTCATTTAATTGTTAAATACAATGGGAAAAATGGTTACATAAACCAAATTTGATATATTTATATGTCATCTGCAGCACATTTACATCTATACAATTGAGTATATTCTACATTTGAGAAAAATATCATTTGTAAATCTACTTATACGGGATGTGACAACATTTTACTACATTAGATCCCAAAGTTACATTTCTAAAAGGTTTATACATTTATCAAAACCACAACTTTTAGCAAACCTACAACCTTAATATTTTCCAAAGAAATATTCAACTTTAATTCTAAAGTTCAAATCCTAAATCGGCTGCTGATATATTTAGGGTAAAACTATATAAAATTTTTATAAAAACATCAATAAATTACATTAAACTTTTCCTTCAAGTTTTCTTATATTTGTACTTCCACCCCTTAATGTTAAAGCTCCTTCACTCCATAACAAAAATATTACAATTCGCGCATTTGTATAATACAATTTTATCATAATTTTTATATATAAAATTTTGGTATAAATTTTCCAAAAATAAAATATAACAAATAAAAAACAATTTACAGCTTGAAGGCATCGATGGTATCGAATAAAAATATTTTCTTGTGTTTTCTAAATTCCCGTAAAACACAAACTGTACATTTAGTATGTAAATTATTGTCCTCTTATGTTTTTTTACATATATCACTATAGCCATTGCTCCACATATTCGGTAAATAAGTATGTATCTATGTTCACAATATAAATATTTAATTCACAAACATTGGTAATCATCATTCACTGTATCATTTCTAATATTATTTTGTTATAATAAATTTCTAGATAATAAATCAATCAACTATGAGACTGAAAACTAAAAAAAAAACTAAAAATGTTTATAAAAGTAGAAAGCATGATAAGCATTAATATAATACAAGAAATAGTTTTGATAGATTGACATAAGGATCAATGTGGTTTATATAGGTATCGGATTTAATAAAAAATAATTAGATTTGTGGTAGATAAGCAAATTTATTCAACAAAACAAAAACCAAATAATTTAAAATGTAAGAATTTGGTTATTTTGAAAAAAATCCGGATTACTCTAATAAATTTATAATAGTTTTTCCCTCAAATAAGATTAGCAGAAACTAGTTAATAAACCACTTTAAATCGACAAATCTGTAATGTTAAACCGTAAAAAAATTTGCTAAGCTTAGTGACCAAATTAACAATAGCTCAAAGTTTCTTCTCAAATTAAACGACGCGAATCCCACAAACGAATAGTAACATAATTGAAATAGACTTTCCTTAGTATTGCTGACGTTAATAAATTCTTAAAGCTTAAAATACAATATTTGAATGTTACACTCCGAAAGGTCGAATAAAACAAAATACATTTTTTATAAGTTGTATCATTTTCACGTAATTTTTTCTTTGATATATGGTTGAGAGCTCGTTCTGTACTTGCATTAATAAAATACATACTTACTACCATAAAACACGATCTGGATAAAATAGCAAACCTAAAATGTCAATACGTAGATGTAATATTTTGTGTTATAATATCAATCCATTAGAAACCGTATAGGATAAAAGATCCCACCATTATATTATATTATTCTATTGTTCGGTCTCAAAACTTTTATTTATATATATATATATATATATATATATTACAATAAATTATATATACATATATGTATATGTATATATATATATATATATATATATATATATATATATATATATATATATATATATATATATATATATATATATATATATATATATATATATATATATTATATTATATTTTTATATAAATCTATAAAATCAACAAAAATATAAATACATGAAATATATATATAAATAATATTCAAAGAAGTTCAAATTTCCCAAAACTTTGAAAGACATTTTATTTTACATTTTAGAAGATTACTTTTTGAAAGATGGCATTATTTTTTTGTCATATTGAAAAAATATTCAAGCTGGATTTTGAAATTATGCATCGATGGTTTTATGTACGAGAATAGGTCAATATATCAACCAAAATCCACCAATTACGATATTTTCAAAATTTATTAATAAGTATAACAATGTAGCTCTAACGGTTTTGGTCCCGAGCTTGCTCTTCAAATTGTTCTAGACAACCAAAAGAAGACATGTTTCCTCTACCCTGAGGATCCATCGTCGTCGGCAGCAACCTCTGTCTCTGCCATATGGCCGATCCCTTCTCAAATATTGTTGCACCATGCCTTAGGCTCGCAAAAAAGCCAGCGTACTCTTTGTCTTTTTACTTCATAAAAGACATCAAAAGTTTTCATCAAATTTCTAATATCGTGGTTGAAGAGAACTTTATAAGAATAGTTATCGTCACGTTTGGGGTCATAAATCAAGCGCATGAGCCTTTTTTCAAATATCATCAGCCATCTTTCATACTCGTCCGTCAGGGTCCAACTCTCACATCAATACATGACAACGGGTCTTTTCTACAGAATATCTGGTCACCACTTTTAAACTCAATTGCATCTTGGTCTCTAAAATCTGTCATCATATATATCTTATTTTAGACTCATTGATTCTGAGACCAACGGAAGCTGAAAGTAATACAAGTTAAACTAGTAGTTGTTTTACACCGTTGCGATTCAGTCCAATTACAAAGAAATCATCAGCAAATGTCTGGTTGAACTGACAGTATACGAAATTGTTCTGAGGTGTTTCACTTTTAAAAAAGTTAAGTTGTAACATGAAATTAAAGATTATCGGGGACAGCGTATCTCCTTGTCGTACACCTGAGATATAACTGCAAAAACTTCTGATAGCTGGTTCTAACTTTAGCACAACAGTGTGACTGTATTACTGGCATTTTACATCAAAGCAGACCATAAGTTAATCCGAAGGATTGAATCTTGAGTTCCTGCTGGAAATCAAAGAATACCTGATGTAGGACACGAAATGTTTCGTAATATTTAAAATGAATCATCCTCAGCTAAAAAACTTGATCAATAACTGACCATAGCATTAAATTGACTAATTACTTCTGAACTCGTAATCCCATTACACATTACACATCAAGTACCTTGAAGAGCAACGATTTTCAAACAATACTCTTTGATGTCAGACACGTCTGATTTTCTTGATTACGTCACGTTCCATATGCCAATCCTAAGCCTTATATGTGTAAAAATAAGCAGAAATACTTTTAAATTTTGGTGGTGACAAGCAAAGAACAGTGTGGTGGTATTCGAAGGGTATAATGCTTTGAAAAATGCTTTACGAGTCGTGCCTGATGCTTCCGACCACAGGAGCCACCATTCATTTAATAATAAAATTAAAGTTTATTAAGTAAATTGCAATACAAGGAAAATTCATTCATTATATTTTTGTTTTCCAGGCTTTTAGTATAGTCGCAAAAGCCCAACCATAAAAACAAACGAAACAAACGAGAGCCGTTAGAATATGTTGCGAAAGCAAATTTGATTGAAATTTTATTCATTCAACTATAAAATTTAAATTACCCGCGGAAATATACAAATATCCTACAATTTTTTATTATAAAAAACGTAAGGTCAATGCGATTTATATTTTTATATCATTCGCGAGAATTTCTAACAAAATTATACGTTTGTTTTCGTGTTGTCGTAGATATTTATAATGATTTAAAATTATATTAAATAGGCCAATTTCCGCCGCGAGTGTTTGATTAAGGTAATTTTTCAATTTAGGTCAATTATATAGCTATAGCAACCGCAGTTTAAATCGTCTGCGAGTAATTGGTTGTAAATAATATATAACTAAGTTATTTTTGTATATATATTTATTTATTTATTTATATATATATATATATATATATATATATATATATATATATATATATATATATTATATATATATATATATATATATATATATATATATATATATATAAATATATTTATATATATATATATATATATATATATATATATATATATAATATATATATATATATATATATATATATATATATATATATATATATAATATATATAAATATATTTATATATATATATATATATATATATATATATATATATATATATATATATATTTATATGTATATATATATATATATATATATATATATATATATACATATATATATATTCAATTTGTTTAATCTGAGGTGCCTAATGTAAAAACATGTAAAATCGTTTAAGTGGAATAGCACGTGCAAGAGAACTTCTACAAAAAGTCCGTTTAGACATATCGATAGAGTTCTTATGTTACAGATTTAAATGTGATCATACAATAACGCGATAATTGTTACTTATTGTTATCTTGCACGCACTGGAAAATAAATTACCGAAACCGATAGCTTTAAGTTATTTTATGGTTTACTATATATATATAAACCATAAAAACCACAATTTCTTCACTTTTATTACTCCTATAAAATCGCGCTTTTTTTTATTTATTAGCTTATTGACATGGAAAATAAAATGGATGACAAAAAAATTAGAAAAACCGTTACAATATATAGCAAATTTTTAACGATTAAAATAAAATAAATATTGATCTGGAAAAAGTTTAAATTTATGGAATCTTAAAAGAGTAAAAGCGATGGTATGGATAAAATCGGTAAAGTGCTAAAATAAACATTTTATTGGTTAAAGGCATAAATTATATCAACGTAAATGATTTGTTGCAATTTTTATTTTATCCTATTGAAACTTAACATGTTTTACATCATAGTTTGGCATCATTTTTAACCCACTGGATAATTTTCCTTGGCCAACTAGTATATTTAAGTGAGTTATAAAGTATTATTGAAACCAAAATATAAAATGTTTAGACGCCGGACTCTTTATTATATTATATATGTATAAATATATGTATACATGTATATATTTATATATGTATATATGTATATATGTATATATGTATATATATATATATATATATATATATATATATATATATATATATATATATATATATAACGCTCATATATGCTTATAGTAAATACATAAATACCGTATCTAAACGATGTAAAGTTATAACGTTAAATTTATCGTACCTAACAATTTAATTTACCGTCACATCCATATTTCCAATCAACTAGACCTTCACACTTTCAAGTCTCGTGTATAGTTACACAAACTAACTATTACAACCATGTACAATCTATAAATGTTAGCCAAAAATTTAAACATTTATCTTTTCATTAAAATTTCCATCGGATGATTCCATCCAAACGTTAAGATAAACAACAAAAACATGCAAAACATTTTACATTTAGTCTTTTTTTCTATACAAACAGATAAAATTTGTAAATAAAAGCTGCAGCAAAAAGCTCGAGTTTTTTTTTATTTTTTCGCTATTAGAGTGAATAGTCATAGTTAAAAATAAATACATATATATACAAATAGTTTTATATTCTACATATATAAATTTATATATATATATATATATATATATATATATATATATATAGGGTTTCCCATTTGGGACTTGACAACTTTATGCTTTCACTGTGAACGCAACCTTAAACAAATAAGCAAACTGTCAGTGTCAAAGTATTCAGTAAAGACCACATTTTCATTATGGTGAAGTACACGAACGAACCACGTTTACAAATAATTAAAATTTACTACAAATATTCCGAGTCGGTGACTACAACTATAAGAGCGTTAATTTCAATTTTTGGTAAAGCGCAGTTTTGCTAAACGGCTTCTTCAACAAACAGAATATGTGTTATTGGTCAGATGAAAACCTTTATTGGCCGCCTCGTGTGATTTTTACACCTCTAGACTTTTTGTATGGGACTAGGTTAAATTATTGTTCTATGGCAACAAGCCAGCGTCGTTAGAGGAGCTCAGATTTAATATTAAACGAAAGATAGCGGCCGTTTCCTCCGAAATGTGTGGCCGAGTTATCCAAAATTTTCGAGATATTTGAAATGGTTTGCGTTTTATTTTAAAAAAAAGTTGTCAAGTCCTTATTGGAAAACCCTATATAAGTTAAAGACAATTTAAATATTTAAAATTTTTGTCACTATAATATTCTGATGCATACACATAGTAACATGTTCGAAAAAGAGTAAAATGATGCATTTCATGTTAAATATTTTAACGTATCTTTAGTATTCGAAATAGTAAATGTAATTTATTAGGTTTAGAAAATATTAAAGGAATCAGTTTCCTATATTGTTTTCACTTTTCGTTACTTGGAAATTTAACAAGCACCAAAAAAATTTAAATTTATAACAATTAATATCTATATTTTTTAATTAATCGTATCATAATAAATAAGGACGTATATATAGAACAACTAACTATTAAAATCTAAAATTAAACTCCGTTATCTGTTGAAATAATTTTTTATTCAATGCCATTGATCCATGATGTTGTTCCATTTTCCAAATGATTAAATTATTGAATGTCAATTCAACACGTTTTATTGTACAAATAATTTTTTATTGTAACAAAATTTCTCACAGCATATTTAACAGCAACAATTTTGTTTCCCATATTTATGCTATTCAATTCAGGAAAATGTAAAAATGTTTGGTATTTTCTGCAAATACACATAATATATCCTTATTATACCTTTATCTCTTGATGTTAATCAAATAGTACAGAGACTTTTTTTTTGTCGTTTATATATTTTCCCATCATTTCCCAAGAATAAAAAGCAGGCAGAAAACAAATACTTGTGTGCGCGCTTTATCTTATATGTATACACTTTTCCGTTTCTAACCTTTTGATTACAGATTACAATTGACTTGAAAACACTTTTTTTTTTAAATTGTATTTTCACTGTTCGTTCTGTAGAAAAATTGAAAATTTGTATTTTACTTTTTCTTCCAAATTAAATTTACCTTCTTTATTTTCTTTTTTGTATTTCAGTTATTGTTATTACTGCTATTACTACTTCTACTACTCCTATTGTTATTGTTCGTTTGTTCGTATGTGTAAAAACAAAAATATTTCGAATATTTTAAACTTATGAGATCTTACTGTACCAACTATGTTGGTATTACTACATCATTACAACGATTTCAATTTTATGGAACATTAACAGAACTGTACAATTATCAAGGGAAGCAAAGTGTTAAAATTGTTTGACTATACATACATAAATATTTACCAATTTTGAGCTTTACCCATTTAAAATACATTGCGTATTTGTCACCCCACCACACTTCATATAGCAAGCAGCCAAAATAATAATAAAAAGACACGATCGCATAGGACAATTTTACCCAAATTCCAACGTCTTGTGTATTATACATATACATAATGGTGTACGGAACCAAAATTGGTATATAAAGCGCGCAGGTTGAGTGGAAATTTGTGGTGTAGATAAATTTTGTGCGTAGTATGTATATATATATATATATATATATATATATATATATATATATATATATATATATATATATATATATATATATATATATATATATATATATATATATTATATATATATATATATATATATATATATATATATATATATATATATATATATATATATATATATATATATATATATATATATATACATATATATACAATGAAATGATGTTTATGTGCGGTAGATGATGTGACTGCTTCCCTCGCATATATACACAACACAGACTCACAAGAGTATAAAATGAATTGAAAATAATAAAAATGAACCCATAATTCAAGTGATTTGTAAAATTAAATTTAGAAAAAATACGGGAGTTTTTCATTTTATTTTTAAGGAAAATAATAATAATAAAAAAAAAATTGAAAATGAGTGAATGTAAATTGGCTTTATGTATGGTTTCACGTAAATTTAAAATTTACAAAACTTCATTCGTTATTGACAGTGATGAATTTGCTTGATAAATATTAGAGGATTACAGTAAAATTGGTTTTGGTGCGTTACAGGACTTTACAATATTTTTATATTGTGTTTATGCACGTGTAACACTTAACCTTATGAGATTCTTCCTCTATAGAAATACATTTGTGAGTAGGCTGTAAAGAAAACGGTTTAAGTATATTCATATAAGACCACATAGAAAATTTTAATTCTTAGAATTTATATAAACGATATATGTTTTATCTTTTAAACTTCATCTGAAGTTGAATTTAGGTTCTATCGGGATATTTATCTTAAATACTATTTTATAAATTCGACAATAATACGGAAGAATCATATATATCTGTAAGATGCTAAATTGGAGCTTTTAAAACAGTATTCATTTGGTATTTTAAGGTTTAAAAGTATTTTATTGATTTGATTTTGAATCAAAAATTTTAGAACACATATCTTATATATACATCTAGATGTTACAATACATCTCATTACTAAAACAGAAACCGCCTTATAAATAGTCCCTACATTTTGTTTATGGATTTTGCAATACATACAGTCACTGACCATTTGACATTGAATTATTATTCAAATATATTGAATATATATAGTTTTCAAAAGACAACCCAAGTTTGCACCCCAATTTGCTACATATATAGCAATAGATGACAAACAAAGAAAGACTCGAAAAGCTTTTATTTTAACTCTCGACCTAGATATATATATATATATATATATATATATATATATATATATATATATATATATATATATATATATATATATATATATATATATAATCCTAGACAAAAACTATTTCTATAAACTGCAAATTGAATATTCGAACAATTTTTACTAGAAAATGTTATACAATAAGAAATGGAAAAACAAAATAAAGTTAAAAGATTTTTTATATCAGCTCAACAGCACCGATATAATATGTTTCATGGCATTCATATGTTGGTCGAAAATTTTTTTCGTTTGGAGTGTAATGTTACATTTGTATACTTTTTGGTACAAATGTACCGGTACTGCCATATTCATACATAAACTATGTAATATATTATTATAAAACAAAATAAAGATATAAAAAATCTTGATCCCGATGATGGTAATGTGAAAACGGAAAGAAAACCAATAAAAATTGTTTTTTTTATTTGCAAAACCAAATACGTTTATGTATATCTCGAAGTGAATTTTCTCGTTTTCCCAAATAATAATTTATGGTAATGAAATATATTTGCTTTATTTGCTGTAATGACGGCTTGCTTATATACGATAAATAATATAGTTTACTGATTATAGTTACATTGTATGTGGGTTTACACATATTCGATACTACACCATACCAATATTGTCTTGCTCATGAGATTTAACTATATCGATATTTCAACTAAATATATATATATATATATATATATATATATATATATATATATATATATATATATATATATCCCCTGCTACATGTACAATAGATGATATACTCGTACTTCATTATACCTGTAATGTTATATAATTTGTTTAATGTAAAGCAAATCTAAGGTTTCCAAAATAAATTATAAAGACATGTCTAACCAAGTCGTTTTGTCATATTTTAAATCTGATAATTCCAACAACAAAATAAAGTTTTTCGATATCTTTATGCATGATGACATGGGACGGGCCAGTAGACGTTAAAATGATAAGCCTAATACATTACACATTATAAGAGAGTATATCACATCTAGCTAGATAAATAACCACAAAAGTATTATTTTTCATATAAGGAAAATTAAAATTTAAAAAGAAAAGTTTATTTTTATATTTCTGTGCCCATGCTCCAACAAACTTTCTTTTAGCCTTCGTTTATAACATATATATATAGACATGTTTTGTTGATTTTTTTAAAGTTATATTTCTTTGGAAAATTGTCAGCAAAAAAAAACGATGCTAATAAAATATATGTATGTATATATGTATGAGAACAGAACCAAAAACTGGATTTTAGACAATATTATGGATAGGAGGCAAGAAAATAAGATTTATGTATAGAAAGAAATACAAAATTATATTCTTTCTATTTTCGTTGATGGGTTATCTCTTTAATTGTTATACAAAATTCAAATGAAAATTTGATGATGTCTTCAAAATTTTGTTGGCGAAGTATAATAATATGGAAAAATATTTTTTTTTTTTAAATTTATGCCGCGTTTGAAAGCATACAGTAGCAAAATTAATAAACAAAATACCAAGCAAACTAACATTCGAGTTCTATATATATACATAAGTATGATAAATGTGGTGTATATCAATCATGATTATTGCATACTTTGGAACCGCATAAATATCATTTTAATGTCGTAGCTTTTTTATGTGTATAGTCATAGACAAATTAGTTTATGCTTGTAAACAAATTGACATTTGTATTATTTAAGCTAAAAAAATATATTCAAAGATCACAACTAAATAGTTTTGTCATTAGTTTTAGTTTGCAATGTCGACCCAAATTTTTTTTTTTTTTTTGCGATATTTTTACTATGTAAAAATACCACAGTTTTGAACGTAAACGTATTTTTATTTATAAAACCTAACAAATACACAGATCAACAAATTTAACGTTTACAACACTTACCCACTGTATTAAACAAGTGATTACTGGCAAAATATAAACAAAATAAATTTGCTTATCTTTAATTTTTCTTCTGTCGTTCTTTTGCTTTTTTTGTTAATTTTAAACATTTTTTGACTGTTGTGGTTGATGGTGTGTATAGCATATTTTGTTGTTACTCGATGGTGTGGTAGTGCGGTTCGGTGTAAGAAAATAAAAACATAAAAATCCTCTTGGAAAATTTAATTATGAAAATTGTTGAAAAACGAAAAATTAATTTAATTTTTATAATTTTATCACCTAAAGTTAAAGATTTTTCTGGTTTGAATATTTTGTTTTTGATTAAATTCCAGGATATTAAGAGCGGTTGTTTATAAAGGTCGACCAATGTTGTTAAAATAAAATTATGTATATATATATATATATATATATATATATATATATATATATATATATATATATATATATATATATATATATATAAATATATACTCTTTTGTGGTTCTTGTTTTTGTTCTAACTTGGTTAAAGAAGTTAACGATTTAATACTGTTTATACTAATCCATATATACAAACGTTTCTAATCAAGATTATTTAGCTAATCGCGTCACTACAATATATTCTAGTCTCTCGTATCTAATCGTATATTATATCCATTCAAAAAAATATTTCCGGTTATCGTTATTCGAAATAATTTTTAGAGACAATTTTGCACTCGTCCCAACGAGTACATAAAGATACCAAAACCAAATAAAAAAGGATACCGAATCCCGACAATAATTCAATGGTTGACCTTAATAATTGAGTAATTGAGTTGTTATAATGTAATTTTTTTATGTTGGTTTTTCAAAACGATGTCAAACAAAACATTATATAGATACAACATATATACGCACTCAGTTAAAGAAAAAGGGACCAATTTTATGTTTCTAAATCGACCAAACATTGAATCCTTTCTTTGGCTTTTACCATTCATGCTTTAATTTATTTTTTTTTTTTTGCCAAATCGACCTAATGTACAAAATGAATGAGGTAATTATATTGTCAGGTAATAATAGTTTGGGTCAAACATATTTATATCCAAATATAGCTAATTTCAATCTTAGCAATATAGGTATATGTTTATTTATTATTCGAAATTTTACAATGCGGCATCAGATATTAGCTTAATACATAAATACTATCTGGCGCTTTTGTTTTGAATCACGAAACTACAGTAAAAACAAGTAACAAATAATATTATTTTGTATTGCTCTCGAGAGCTTTTCATGTTTTTTAATTAAAATTTTCTGTTTATTTACGAAATAGCTACCTTTATAATAAAAAAATATATTTTTTAAAGTTAAAAGCCACTTAAAAAAATTTTACTAATACGCATGCTTTTTGGTCTAAAATCTTAAAGTGCAGTTTTGTGTATACAAAATTAATTTTCATCATTAGTGTTTCAATTAAGTATTTTAGTCGGAAAGGGTAGCCACACCAACAATATAATAAATTATAATGTAATAAAGTAATAAAACACCTTATGTTCTTTTTGGTTAATAACTTATATTTTAATTTAATTATTTTCTAAGTGGTTTTCATTATTATTATTATTTATGTCGTTTTGTATATAGGTTTTGCCCTTAGTATTGAAAAAGTCTTAAGAAATGTTTTTTTTCCACATCGATTTTATGACAGTGGTAATTTGATTAAATGTTCGGGTGTTTGTACCTAGATACAATCGATGGTGCTTTATAAAATTATAATTGTTTCTTGTTTACTATACGGCAATGATAATAATTAACACCTTGGAAAACAAAATATTTGGAATATACTATTTACCCTTTCTAAACTGGAAAATCTATTTATACTATTTTGTACTCGCTAGGTAGGTTTGTTTTAATTTTTTAATCGCTTTCAAAATTCTAAAAGTTGCAGCTAGTATTGTGTATAAAGAGTGTATATTGTATACTCTCATTTAAAATTTAATAGTAACGATTTATCACTCCGTCATCAACTTTTATTTCTATTTTCCAAGCATACATATCTTATTTATATTATATATATATATATATATATATATATATATATATATATATATATATATATATATATATATATATATATATATATATATATATATATATATATATATACATACATATATATATATATATATATATATATTTATATATATATATATATATATATATATATATATATATATATATATATATATAAATATATAGTATACTTCATTGAAATATTCATCATTTTGGTGGTCCTTTATTCTATATTTTTATATATGCACTACACTATATAGTGTGCTGTTCTTATGCCTGTTGTATGTCGATGATTTGCTTCATTTATATTCCGAACAGACAAAAAATAAAAAAATTGCTACGTATTGTTTCTCTATCGATTGGTGAATACGTTGAGGTGGCGTTCATTACATTTTCGTTGGGATTTGGTTTTTTCCATATAGGTTTGAAAATTTTATTAGCCCAATCGAGTAAAAAATTATTTACTACTTGAAAAGTTAATCGAAAGGCTTAACTTTAATGTATTATGTATATAAACGGATAGTGTTTTCACTATTGGGGCCACATACATACCCGGTGTAAATTATAAACATAATAATGTGCACTATATGTATAAGTTGATGAAATTTTTATTTTTATTCTATCATATTATGTACAATATATATATAGTATATATACATAAATATTTCATGGAGGGATTTAGGCACTCTATCAAATAAAATTGCTGATCCAGGCAATTTAAATATTTTTTCTATACATGTCCATATTAGTATCGGAAAAAAATATAAAATGAGTACGATGTACCGCACAATACGATTGGGATCAATTATGATGTTCAATTTACTATCTACCATGACTATTATATAATATTTCTCACGCGTCAATCAAATTATATTTACAATCGCACAAAAATCTTTTTATTCAACGAAACTGGCCATCCTAAAAAGCAACATATATTTAATATTGAAAAACTAACCAACCAGGAACAAATATATTTTTTATAAACAGTTACAAACTGATAATTTATACCCAGTATAAAATGATTCATCGTTTCGATACATGATAAATTTTACTCATTTTTCACTGCAAATTTACATTACAATAATTTTTTTTTATAATTTTCTGTATATGGATCGTGTTGGGGATGTTATCCTTCATTCTATTCAATATTTTTATCGCAGTAACAAGTCATATATTATTGATTGTTTGATAAAATACGAGCCAGTATATTTTATAAGACTATTATTTAAATATGATTTGAATATTGAATGTCATAATTTGCAACAACGACATTTTCTATTTAGATTTGTGATTTATCTGTTGAAGGTAAAATTTTCAAGTTGAACGGCCATAGCTATATTAAATACTTACTAAATTAGAACTGCTACTATGAGTGCAATACGTTGAATAAATAAAAACATGCAATTAGAGTATAGATTTTTGTAAAAGAGTGAATCAAAAAAGTTCAAACGTAGCAATACTTATCGAACTAAAGTGCACATAGTAAAATGTTTGAACTAAAAAATTATAAGAAAGAAAATATTCAAAATTAGTGGAATACGAAAGTTTTTCATCTACCTTAAAAAAAAAATAAAAACTATTATATAAGAAAATACCGATGAAAATGCAAATATTTTATATATATTTGGTGAGAGGTTTTGGGGCATTCGGTTAAGGTTACTCGCGTATATATGTTAGGGGATGACGAGAAAAGATAATTACAACAAATGTAAAAAATGCGAAATAAAAACCGAAAAACATCTTTATTATTATGTATATATATATATATATATATATATATATATATATATATATATATATATATATATATATATATATATATATATATATATATATATATATATATATATATATATATATATATATATATATATTATATATATATATATATATATATATATATATATATATATATATATATTATATATATATATATATATATATATATATATATATATATATATATATATATATATATATATATATATATATATATATATATAAATATATATATAGAAGAATGCGAGAAATGTATAATAAAAGAAACATTTTTATTATTTAGGTTCTTAATTCATGTAATGGAATATAATTATCATGTCGGAATACTTAACTAAAGAGTTCATAAAATAAAGGTAAAATGTATATAAGAATTTTATTAATTGGTTTACTCAATAGAAACAGATTTCTTTTCTGAACTTCTTCGATTTAGTTTAGCATTGAATTGATGTAGACAATAATATAATAAATAGCTATTGTCAAAACTTGCGTGGAATAGGAGTGTCAGTTTTTTTGAAAACCATATATATGTTCACTATTCCTCTTAAGTTAAAATTATATTGAAATGAGATTTTTATTAGAGCGATAAATCAATTTGATGGTATCACATAAAATGTATGTTAGAACATCGGCCAATAAGTATGTTGTTTGTTTTTTGGTATATTTGTTATATGAGTGCAATGAGTATAGAAGGTAAAAACTCCCAATGTATATAATATAAGATATCAGCCAAAAGGATGGAAAATATCTGTTAAATTGTATTTTGTTCTTTTCTTATCCCAAACCATCATGTTCTTAGTATCGTTTAGTATAATATATTGCATGGGTATGGTCAATTGGTTATAAAGATTTATATATTTATTTTATTTTTGAGCAATAAAAGATGAAAAGAATGGTTTTGTAAAATAAATGGTTCTTGATTCTTCTTATACAATTCTATACACCATTATCTAAGACATATATGTCCTAAAACAAATACTTCATTCAACGACGTATAGAAAACTATTATTATTTACGGATAATATTTCGTTGATAGAAGTGAAATAACTTTAAGCGTAAAATAATTTGTAAAGAAAGGCAGTAACTTTTAAGCTTATAAAAATAATAACTTGGTATATCCGCATTAATCCAGTTTTTTTTTAATTAGAAATGAATCGTAACATAAATCCACATCGGTTATACTTATATCCCAGCTTAATTATTAAAAACTTTACACTCTAAAATAAGTTTACATAATAGTGATTATTTTTTTTTGCAAAATCAATTATTTATATTCGTAAATCTTTACTAATCTCAAAATTAATATAGAAACACAAAACTCCATAAATATTCTGAAATTTATTTTTTTTCTTCATAAAAATGGAAATCGAGAAAAATTCATTTCCATGCTAAAGATAAATAAAATATTTAAATTATCATTAAATCTCTAAACACATATATATATATATATATATATATATATATATATATATATATATATATATATATATATATATATATATATATATATATATATATATATATATATATATTATATATATATATATATATAATATATATATATAATATATATATATATATATATATATATATATATATATATATATTTATATATATATATATATATATATATTATATATATATATATATATACATATATATATATATATATATATATATATATATATATATATATATATATATATATATATATATATATATATATATATATATATATATATATATATATATATATATATATATATATATAAAACGTTTGTAAGCATATTCTGTTGCTAGAACTGATAATCTCGTGTTAATCTCAATTTAAAATTACAAAATATTACAATTAAACAAATATATGAACATAAAAGTTACATAAGTCCTCGTAAATCAGACTTTGTTAAGGTTTGTCAAGTCATGGATCATAAAGAATCAAAAATTAGTAGGTATGTTTGAAATTATACTTAATGAATTCTTGCACGAAAAAATTTTTGAGAGCGTTTAGGTTTCAATATTCTTAATTAGTTTCTTAAATTTTGCACAATTAAATATTTTAATTTAAAATTTACATTTTCGATAATAAAACTATTAAACTTTAAAAGGTGTAAATTTAAAAATTATGAAAGCGGCTGCAGCGAATAAAACACATAGCGCATCATCTTCCATTACAAAGAAGAACTATTTCCTGTGATATGCAAAGCGAGAGAAAAAGCAAGTGCAAATTAAACTTAAATTTTACTTTGCATTGCAGTTTATATAGTTCAGTTAAGTTAAACATAACTGTACAATAATTGTATCTTACCTGCCGAAAGTAGCAAAATCTTCTAGTTTAACTGTACGTGCATATATGTATCCTCAAGTATATTTACTTTTTTGTCTATACATAAACACAGACAGATGAAAAAACAATGATACTAGAAATAAGCTCAAGAAATTTCCCTGGAGAACATATAGCAATAAACAGTAAAGTTTGAGTATAATATACGACTATACGATATGGTAAAACATGTTATATACGAGTATTTTATGTAATTTGTGAAAATGGATTTTAATAATGACATGATAAAACAATTTTTTTGTAAGAAAAACTATTTATAAAATATATATATATATATATATATATATATATATATTATATATATATATATATATATATATATATATATATATATATATATATATATATATATATATATATATATATATATATATATATATATATATATATATGTGTGCTGCAGTTTATTGTGTGCATACTTTTAATAACTAAACAATTTATTTATTCCTCAGGGCGTTCGTTAGAATACTATGTGTATGCTGTCCTCGTAAAATTCGACGAAAATATCAACCGACAATGAGATCAAAAGCTTCACAGGTAAATTTATTTATATATTTATAGATTTATTTAAATTATTTATATAAATTTATACATTTTACCATAAAAATTGTGTTAAAATATTTTAAAATCATATTCATATAAATAAAAAGGATATTAACGCTATATAAGCGAAACGAATAAAATAAACTATTTATCCTTACTACAACCAAAAACGATAATATAAAAGGAAACTATAAATAAAAGTTTTTCTGTTATTCTCGTGTTTCTTATCTATTTTACAGGATGGATGGAAAATTAATAATTTTTTCCTCCTAAAATAGAAAATGGAAAAAGGATATTAAGAATATGGAAATTGTTCGATTTTCAGAGAGATATTTTATTTTTGGTACCAAAAAAATGAGGAAATTTAGCACACAGTAAAAGCAACTTATCTAATTTTCATTTTATAATAATACAGTAAATTTTAATTATAATACAGTACGTTATGTGAAAATAGCGCTATATTCTTTAATTTCATATTAACATTTAAAATAAACTAAGCTTGATATATAGTGAAAATCCCCTTAACCAGAAATCATATATACTGCGAAACCACCAACCTGGAAGTTCATCTCAAGAAACTTCGTCTCAGGTGTACCACAGTGCAGTGTATTGGGGCCAGTTTCATATTTAATATAATTGTTTTTTAATGATCTACCCGCATTACGAAACAACACAGTCACGACTTTTGCTGATGACACTTTGATCTTAGCTGTTGGAGTAAGGAACGAAAAATCAACACAGAAATACATAAATGAACTAAAAGATGGTGGATTAAACTAAATAAAATAGAATCAGTTTAAATAAATTTTACAATCAAAAGAATTAAGCATATATACCACTAAAGATATAACACCGTAACAAAGTGCTATTTTATAAGCAAATACGAGCTTTCAATTATATATAGATATCGTTCATAGTATAGTATTGGCTAAGATATTAATAAGTTTTGATGTATAGGTAGGTATAGCAACTATTTTAAAAGCCGGAAAATGTTGGTCTTACTGACTTTCGGCTTAGAATATATTCACTATATTATATGTAATTACTTGGAAATAAATTTACTCGTAAATATTTTAACTTTTCAACAAAATCTCCCCGTACTACCCGCATATTTGACATAATTAAATATAACAATATTAAAAAATGTTATATATATATATATATATATATATATATATATATATATATATATATATATATATATATATATATATATATAAACATAAAATGGAGCACCTGTTGATCATTGTTTTCATTAGCAAAAAAATTAATTGCTATTGAACAAATAAAACCCAGAATACCCACGGCCAAGGACTAACCAGGAACTCCCGGAATACTGCGCACCACCGCACTTTAGCGCCGAATTTAATTAAATTTAAAATAAAATTTAAATAAAATTTCATTTAAACAATAAAATCGATCGAATTTCACCGTTTTATAACAATTAACACCTATATTATGAATAAACTAATTAAAAACAAAAAAGTACATCCTGACAGGACTATACCCGCAGTACCAAACAACGTTTATCATCGTCCAAATATACCATCCATCTTAAATGCGTATCGAGCCGAATAACGATTCTGCAAACTCCACAACTAACGGCCACTGGTAGCTGTTGTGTGGAGGCCAGTGAAGAAGGCCTACCACACCACAGCCGCCAGCTACCGTCCGCTGTGGAGTTTGCGGAATCGCTATCGATTCGATATGCCCAAGATGGATTTGAAACGATGATTCGAAGAATTGATACTATAGTATAACCTGCAGTCTGCACTGAAATATGAACAATTTTTGTTCTATATATATTTAACAAGGATGCATCAGTAGTTCTAGTGAATTATAAAAATTACCTTAAAAAGTGTATAAAAAATGTAAAATGTACGCAAAATATAAATCACTATACATATAAATCGCATGAATACAAAATTAAATACTACAATATTAATACTACTACCACCGAAACAGGTATAATAAAAGATATTATTTGCTTTTGGTTGGAATCGAAACGCAATATATTATATCACTGTATGCGATTAGGCAAAAACAAAAATAATTGTAGGGGAACGTAAAAATTACAATTACATTTAAATGACGATTTGTATGAAAATTGATATAATACACCCATCCCTCGCTTAACGAAAACTCTAATTAATTTGAACTAAATTTCGCTTACTAATTTCAAAATTAAACCAAAATTTTGTTTTACGTAATACAATTTCGATTTACGAAATTTTTTTACATACATATTTTACCTTTTTGAATTTCATTTTACGAAATTTCGTTATACTCAAAATTTTAATTTACGAACATTTCGTGTACGAATTAATTTCGTTAAGCGAGGGATAGGTGTAAAAGCATTATCATCACCAATAAACACGTTATTATGCAAAATAACAAATCCAAACATTTGTATATACGCAATAGTGTAGGTTTTGAAAATAATAATAAAATGTGCAACCATACCATCAACCAGAACTGGTTTTCACAAAATATAATTATTACGATCGAGTAATGTACATCAAATTTAGAGGCTATACATGTACTTGTATACGATATAAGAGTGATTACAAATTAATAAAAACTTGTATCGGCCATTGTAGATGTATATGTTGTGTTGTAAATCTAATATTTTTTGATAAATATTTTTCATTTTTATGTTTAGTCGTGTGGCGAATGGCGACCAAAATTATTCAGATAATTCGTTCAATTAATATAATTCGCAAACATGTTATGTTCAGCATTTCCCATATTTTAGATTTTATTTTCAATATGTGTCTTGTAAGGAGATTTTGATCAATTTAAAGGGAATATTATTAAATTACTATTTAAAAAAAATGCACGCGTTGATCCAAATAATTAGCGACCACTCATCACCCTCTTAAATACGTTCTCAAAGGTTTTTGAAAATATAGTTAAATCTAGAATGCTCTGGTAAATTTATCCATAGTAAGCTTCTACTGTATAAACAAATTCTGAACCCGGTATGGATCTATGTTTAACTTTCATCATTTACAAATGATTTTTAACTTGTGTTCGTATTAGATATGTGTCACCCGATTAAGAAAATTTAATTATACTTCCCGGTATTGATTTTTACATTTTTAGGTTGAACTTCGAGGTGAAAATGTAATTAACAATATAAACCGCGAAAGAAAACGTCAACCACTGTTTAAAGTTGGACTAGAATCTGAAGTAATAAAAACTTAAGGCAAACACGCAAACTTTTATATATCAGGTCTCTGTTGTATCGCAAAATATAGTAGTGGAGGGACCGTATATAAACGTAATTCTATTTTACAATTTCGACACTCGCGAAATTATTGCAAACTACCAGCTGTTTGTGTAATATGTGGCAAACTACATAACACCAGCAAGTGTGAGCTAGATAAAAGTAAACCAAAGGCTCTAAAATGCGATAACTGTAGAGAAAAGTAGATAAAACCACACTACAAAATATAGAGGATATGTGGTGTACAAGGAGTTAAGGAAAAAAATGACTCCACGGCAAAGATCGGAACAACAACCGCTAAACCAAATTTTCAATAGACAAACGTCAACGCGACGGAAATTTCTGCTACAATTTATCCAAATACATCATTCTTTTTTTAATTTTAATAAAACGAAATAAGGAAACCTTCTTCGAAAGGAAAACAACTGTGGGAATGCATGCAAGAAGAAAAACTTTATCATATATCTGCTGGCCACCCAACCTACTGGCCAATTGAGAGGCGAAAAATTCCAGACTTACTTGAATTTTGTGTAACAAAGATTATAGCTAGATCTCTTGTAATGGCTGAAACGTACAACGACCTGTCTTCTCATCATTCACCGTTATAATAACGCTTAAAATGCAAGTTCTAATACTATCATCTCCTAGATTCCTGACGAATCAATATACTAATTGAACTCAATTCAAGTCTACATTAACTAAAGAATGGCATTAAATGTCGCTCTTAAACAAAAGATGAAATTAATGCAGATGTATTTAACCTAACAGATGTATTTAAAAAAAACTGCAACGGATGCTACACCCAGTAGCTCAGTTTACATAAAGTTTTAGAAATCATCTCAAAATATTCAGCAGCTCGTAATGATAAAACGGTCAATACGCAGACAGTATCAACTACATAAATCACCTACTCGTAAATCAAAATTAAACAAAGCGATAAAAGATCTGAAAATAGCCTTGTTACAAGAACGCGATAAAGAAGTTCAACATTATCTCAATGGACTCACCGCGACTGAAGCAACAGATTATGGAAAGCCTACATTATCATGGCCACCAATTCGTCTTTCTGGTGGAAACTGCGGGCAAGAAGTGATGCAGATAAAGCAAACATATATGGTCAACATCTTAGTATTTACACCTAACGAGCAAATCGGAAGGCCCGAAATGATATCTGATGATGCAGAAGTTTCGGAAATCCAGCCAATTAAATACAAGTGGCACTAAGTTTAAATATTAATGATGGACAACATAGATCCAAAAAAAGCAGCAGGGTATGATTTAATCAGTGGAAAGTAATTAAAAACCTTCCCGAAAATTTATCAAACTAATAACGTACATTTTTAATGCTATATCATGAACACAGGCTATTTTGTGAAACCTGAAAAATTTCACAAATCATAATGATTCCAAAAACCCGGCAAAGATGAAACAAATGTAGACTCATATCGTCCAATCAGTTTACTCCCGAAGCTATTCGAAAATGTTCCTTCCTTCAGAAACTTAAACCAATTCTATCCCGTCCCATTATATTACCAAAACGGTTGTACAGTGTGATCCTGATAAAATGTGCATCTCTATACCGTTTTCTCGAAAATGGTTAGAGATACGAAGCTTAGAATGACCTTAATTGGAACCGAACGTCGTTTAATGGATTATATGTAGAAAAATATATGGATTTTACACGGTAAGAACTTATTCATAGAGCTTCTAATTAATGCAATTTACCCTGGGGGACTAGTTTATTTTGAGTCTCTACTTGGCCATGTTAAATTCCTCATAATATGTGTCCCCAATAAAATACATGCCCACAGCCTGTATTTGATAATTTTCATTTACAGCATTAGACACTTGTTAGATGTTTAATAAATCGGGAAAATGTCATTTTCAAATGTTAAGTTCCGCGTCAATGTCAATGTACATGGAGGTTTCTATCTGCCGGACACCGAATAGAAACATTAAGTCATCCAGCATTCACGCTTTTTAAAATTACAAACTACCTTCAAGCGACTTCCCTAGTAAATACTTTCTTAGAAAAGCGAGCGTTTTTAAGACGCTTCCGCTATTCTCTATATACTACATTCCGTTTGGTTGACAAAAGGTGGCACTAATTTTTATGTATACGATTGATCGTCATAGCTTTTCCTTGAACACGCTGACAAAAATTTAATTTTTCAGAAAATCAAGTGACAACCATTTCTTAAATTTGTTCATGCTTGTTTTTATGTAGGGTTCACATAGTAGTTTCCTGGTATTCTTTCTTGAGTAGGTTTCCCTTTTTACGTTCTAAGCCAAAAATTCTAGTTGTTTTGATATATCAGGCTTTCCTGATATATTCATGTATTAAAATTACTTTTTCTTAAATGCCTGATCAATCTTTATAAATTTTCAATTATTGGGTGCTAAGCAATTAGAAACCAATCGAAATGATACAATTATTAGTTAGTTAATTACTGTCAAAACAATTTCGTTTTGGTCTGCGTTTAAAGAGACGATTTATATGGAATTGGTGGAGCCATACAACTTTTTATCGGGTGTACTCATATAAAAGTAACATTAATTTTAGAAAATTGTCGTCAGATTTAATTAAACAAAAAATATAATTCTATATTTAAAATATTTAGAAGGTTACACTTAAACTTTTCTTACGAATTATTATAACCAGACACTTTAATACAGTTATCACATTCGGAAACTATATTTTCCGAATTTGACAGTGTAGAAATCCTAAAGAAAAAACTTTAGACGTACTCATAGCAAAGCACTTTTTACACCGTACAGAATACATACAAACATATTTCATATCATTCAAATGTATCCCTAATTTAATTTATCTTAATTTGTCTCAAAAAAAAAAAAAAAAAAAAGAACAGAACACAAAAAAATTTATGAAATATAAAGTTGAAAAAAATTATTTAAGAAAGTACGTTGTGCATTTTTTTTTTTTTTTTTTTTTGTTTAAACATTCAACCAAAACGAAACTTTTATTTTATTTTAATTTTTATCCTTTTGTATTTTTAAACGAGCTTCTATGACCCGGAAAATACAACAACTTAAAGTTTTTCTATGTATTTGAATTAAATTTCGATTTCGTATATGTATTTTTTGCTTACATAATAATTAAGAGAATTAATAAATAAGAGAAGATTCTTGTTTAAATGACTGAGAGAAAATAATTAGAAAAAGTACTAATAAATCACTAACAAAAACTAATTTAAAGTTAAAAACTATTCACTTTAAAAATTAGCTTTATGTAAATACAATTTTCTAAACTTAATAAATTAAAAAATGTGTATCACAACAGAGAAAAAAATTACGATCATACCTGAATGACATTTGAGAGATGCGACACCATATACAGAAGCACATTTTTTTATTACGTAGAAAACAAGCGATTTTACTTAAAAGTTTGAACTATTTCATTAATTGTTTGTTACTACATTTTTGTTTTTATTCTTAAGCTTAACAATACACACAAATTACACTTCACAACACTTAGCTAATTAAATTTCTAGAATTTTAATAATAAAAACATAATTCTTCACTTTATAATAATGCGCACTGATTTGATTTATTGGTTTCGTCTAAACTAACACAAAGCTATCATAAATCGGAGTATTCCGGATTTAGATAACGGAATTTACTATTTTGTTTTTTATTTATGAAACAAAAATATTTGTGTTTCTATTGCGAAAGTTTACATATAGGGTTGATTAGCTATGTATTTAGGACTTTAGTTAGTATTCAGCCAACGGATTATTTAAATTAACTATTATGAATATTATATTATGTATTATTATTATTATTAATATTATTATTATTTTTTTTTTTAATTTACAAGAACGAAAAAAGGAACTTTGTTTTAATAAAAACAGAGAATGCAATATTTCTTGTTTTATATATATAAAAATAAAACTTATTTAAACAAATTACTATGTATATATATATATATATATATATATATATATATATATATATATATATATAAATATATATATATATACATATATATATATATATATATATATATATATATATATATATATATATATATAAATATATATATATATATATATATATATATATATATATATATATATATTTATATATAAAGGCCCCTGTGGTCGGAAGATACGAATGTCACGTTAAGTATTTCTTAGGATCATGATATCATTAGAATATCACCACAGAGTCCTTTGCTTATCGTAGGGGCGACTAAACGAATGTTGATCGCTGGACTGAAACCCGTATTTTAAAAAAAATATTGTTACAAAAAATCAATAAAGAAGACCACGTGTCCGCGGGCGATGCATTGCTTTAGAGATGAAAAGACTCCAGCAATCTTGCGGTGTTGATTTTCTCCTTAGTCCGAAGGTGAAAAAGGCAGTTTTCAAAATGAGGATGAATTATATGCATTTTGCGATCACCCTCGATCTCATTGTATCTATATAGCATATTCTTTCCTCATAAAAAAATTCACTTGGAAACATGGACATTCACGCCTAAAACGTCCTGGAGTCAAATTAATCATTTGTTAATTTCTAACGGATCTTCTTGGGTCATCCAAGATGTGAGGCGATTTCGGTCGGCTAGAAAACTGGTATAGAGCGTGATCATTATTTGGACAGTACAAAGCTGCGAAGGCAGTTGTCGTACAGGGGAGAGATCACAAAACGCAACTATAAAGCGTTTTACAGTTTACATTACTTATTTGAAGAAGTTACTAGGTGGAACTCCTCAGACCTAGGTCCATTGCCATACGGGACCACGATGTGTTATCTATACGATACTTATATAAGGAGATTTCTATAATTTAATCTAAGTTCAACATCTGTGTCAAATGCTGTAGATGAAAGTTGACAAAAAAAGACTTGCGAAGATGGACATAAAGGACCTCTTTGTGGTTACTTTGTGGAACTATCTTTTTAACCTTATTTGATCTTAAAGGAAAGTTATACCTGATGAATGGAAATTGGCCACGCTATACTCTATTTTTAAGAAATGAGTTCGCTGAAAATTGGAAAACTTTCGCGGTATAGCACTCCTTTGCATGGTATACAAACTAATATCTTATATAATATTGAAGGTAATCCCTCCACTTATGGCGGAGGAAATTGTAGGAGACTGCCAAAGAGGAATTCGTCCGAACCGGTCAGTCACAGATCAGGTTTTGATCTGCTGAAGATGATTCTTTTTAAATACTACATCTCTTTTAAGTTACTTTGAGTAAGCCTATGATGTGTGTTTATGTAAAATGGCAGTAATGTAGTCAACTCAAAATCAATTAGTCTGAATCAGTCACTCGGAGATATGTTATACAGGTATTTTCAACAGTTTTTCGATAACTACAAAAAACTATGATAAGATTCTATATGTTACTATGAGTTCCATTAATACAAAGACAAAAGTTTAAAAAGTCCTGGTTTAACTTTTTAATAGAATAAACAATAAGCTAAATTTTTTATTGGAAAAGCTTATTATTACAAAATTGAATATTAAACTAAGCTTATTAAATTTAAAAAATGTTGTCATTTATTTGTACTATTATTTTCCATTAAATACTATTTTTTGGGGTTACATTAATTCACAAATTACACAATCATTTGTTGCATAACCGCAGCATCCTGAGCACGACGTCGTAATATTGATTGATGATTTTAATGCATATATATATATATATATATATATATATATATATATATATATATATATATATATATATATATATATATACTGTCAAAATACAGCCTATAGAGAACCGTGACAAAATGTAAATGATAGAAGGTTGATATATTATGGTACAACAATTCTGTAATAAATGCATTTCACGTAATTTTTTCAAAAAGTCACAGGACTACGCCGTGGTTTCAAACTTATATCTTTTGCCATTCGTATCCTGGATTGAAAACTGCGTGCTAACATTAATGAGATATACTTTTATCAATGAGGATCCTACGAAGGATTCAACCTGGCCATACGCAGAGTGTAAAAAAACTATTCTTTTGCGGGATTGTATGATTTAACGCGGAACTTTTTATCTTTACGACAAACCAATCCATCGAGAAAACTAAAAAATTATGCGTGTATGTAAAAATAGGCGTGTATGTAAAGTGACTGCGTAACGCATTTTAAAGTAGCGTCAGATACATAAAAAAGCTCAATAAGCTCTGCAGCCAATAATGTATAGTATTTTATGTATAGCGATGAAAAAATAAAACAATAAAAACGGACGCACGCAGCAATGTAAAAACCGATTTTTATTACTTTATTAGATAAGTTTTATGGTGGCTGAGAAATTCTTACAAATCAAAAAAAAAATTGCTATTCTTTTCAAACATCATCTTAGCTAACTCGTGCACGATTTGGCGCACTTTTTTTTGCATTTGTGAATAGTCTTTATGTTTCAGAATAATCTTTAAATAAATGTAAGATACAAGAATTATTTTTAAAGTTTTTTACTCCATTAATAAGAACAAGAACTAATTCACTTAATTTTCATTCATTTTTCTTCTATATTTTGCACGAAATTATTTACTTTAAATTTTGTATAGTAAATGTTAAATAATTCCTACAAATGAAAGAAAACCCATTTTAATTTAATAAAAATAAAAATAAATAAATAAGAAAATAAAATACATCGTATAAAAGAACGTTGGTGCGATAGGAAAATTGTATTTATGTGAATTTCGTGCAAAAATACATTACCGTAGTTGAAGAGTATGCAGTTTTAGTGGAAAATACATTAAATGGAAATAAATTTTCCAAAACATAGATTTTTTCGTTTTTCTTTCCAGTTGCACAAAAGCTTTTATTATTTACTGCAAGGAGAAGAACAAAAGATAGTTTTTCTTTTCATATAAATAAGAAAAAAATTATTTGAGATAACCAGTATCTTGCATGGTTATACTTAATCTGTATGGCAACAAACAAAGTTAAACATCTTCACCAACTCTACAGTATGATTCAAATGATTGTTATTTTGTTGTGTCACCCAATATTCTCGTATGAAAAACTATCTCGTCTATAGTTATAAATATACGTAATATAAATTTATAATACAAATATGTTTTTTTTTTTGTAGATATAATCTTAATTGTTTTAGTTTATTTTGTAGCAAATGGCCTGATCTGATGCGATAGTATTTTGATTTGTTAAATAAAATACGTCTTGTCGACCATATTGTCGCCCAATAAAAATATGCACAGAAATTTATAATTTGATTAGTTAAAATAATGGTGAACATAATAACATTCAATTGTCGCCACCTAGAACGTTATCCAAAGTGTTGGGCTTGATATAATGAAATCATGAACTTTAAAATTATGTAAGTTAGTCATGTGGCAACTACTGCAACATTTCAACATAGGTGTATATATATATATATATATATATATATATATATATATATATATATATATATATATATATATATATATATATATATATATCTGGGTACTGTTATAGCTGATTAATTGATGACCACTGTGGAGTCATCTAAACTCATTGATCGAGTCATCTTGAAGTACAATGATTCTTGCTGGAAAGTGACCATACATATTTATATTGCCAAACAATTTATTCCAGGAGTGACAAACCTACAGCTGTGGTCTGTGACGACCTATTATCATTATTCACAATAAAATATGATGTTATTTATGCATAAAACACATATACATATTTATAAATAAATATAGAATATATATATATATATATATATATATATATATATATATATATATATATATATATATATATATATATATATATATATATATATATATATATATATATATACATATTATATAGAAATATTGACAGTTTGTGATAAATACCGAATTTATTTATTTCCAAAAATACATTTTTGTTGTGTTACATCAATTTTCCATTTCCCTTTTCCAGTAACATACATACAATTTTGCACTACATTACTTTTCGTTTTGTTTCTGGGAAAACTAAAAATGAAAACCAAAAAATTTACGCCTCATTTCGGAAAATTATAAAAAAAATGTTTATTTTTGTGAATAATTCGTTTATAACTGTTTTGGGAGAATTTTATGCAAGGGTTTTTCCCCATTTTTATTTTGATTGTATGCTATCTGGTTTGAACTTGGGTAAATTGTTTGACATGAATATTCAAAAGTAATTTTGTGTTTTTACGGTTACAAACAGATTTGAAATATGTGAAATATATATATATATATATATATATATATATATATATATATATATATATATATATATATATATATATATATATATATAACAATTTCAGTTTATTTTAAGTAATCAAAGGGTGAGATCAAGTAATCAAGTAATTTAAAGGCTTACAGAAGCAATTCTTATTGTTTTCTTTAAGGATATTCCCATTCTCAAGAAGGGGTGATTTTAAACTGCTACCTTTTCATGATAGATGTTGTCTTCTGGGTATACAGTCACAGTCGTCTAGGCGTAAGTGTGCAATTGCCACATTTTGTGAGCTGCTATCTCTTTTCAATATTTACACTCCTCAAAGCGTGTTACGACCACGTAATTTGCTTTTTATATCCGAAAAAAAAATTACTAATTCGGACCAAAAATATTTAAACAGGGAAATAAATTAAAATCCTAAAAAAACTGCTGTTGAATTAAACAGAAAATTAAACAGCTATTAGAGCGTCGAAAGTTGCAAAGCTTGGGGTTTGGATCACGCCTTGCAATACGCAATCCACGTTAGCGTGAAGTCAATATTGTAAAGAGGTGCGAATTTGCCTTAAAATACAGAAACTGTTCCATTGATTTCTGGAAAAACGTTTTATTTGTTGACGAAAGTAAGTTCAACATATTTAACAGCGAAACGAAAAACGAGTGTGGAAAAAACAGAACCAAGCAAACAAAATAATAAAGATATATATAATAAAGAATTTGAATTACAATTTTGTCCGAAAAATTTTGCTCATTGATTTTGGTATATGTTTTGTTTTTTTATCCTTATGCGGTGATCAAGGATAATTTAGCTCAAAAATGTAGGATATAATGAGTTTAGTAGTGTGTCAGAGATGCTAATGCAAAAAAAATTTTAAAAAATGGCCAGGATCATTTTTAAATTACAGATAGTTTCCTAAATTAATATTTGTCCGGAAAATTTTGCTCATCATAGTATATCGCACACCGCGTACAATAAAACGATAATTACCACTGTTATTACATGATGACATTTTTGAAATCCTTGAGCCACTATATACTAATTTAAAATTTCAATACTTTCTACTGTAAAATTTCTTTTTTGACTTATGGTTTTATTGCAAGGAGCGTGCGATATATATATATATATATATATATATATATATATATATATATATATATATATATACATATATATGTATATATATATATATATATATATATATATATATATATATATATAAAAGTTGATAAAACTATTTTTATCTAACTAAAACTACGGTTAAATGTGTGTACATAGAAGAGATGTGATAATTTAAGGATTAAACATGCAGAAGAGATAAAATAAATCGTTGTGGCAAAATATCATATATTTATCAAAATATAATCTATTGAACGTTCAATTTAACGCTTTCAAAAATGACATTACCTAACTTGATATGTATGTATGGATGTATATATTATATTGAAATAAAATGGTTGGAATTACAAATACAATATAACTATATATAAATAAATGCTTTAGTTTAGAAATCATAACACCATCACCGTAAAAGAATACTTAAATAGTTCAGTATGGTTTCTATTTATTATAACCACAATTGTTACATTATAATATCAGTGGTGCAAACAAAAAATTAAGGAAAATTTATATTTTCCATACAAGAAGTACATAACTAAACCACAAAGCATATATATATATATATATATATATATATATATATATATATATATATATATATATATATATATATATATATATATATATATATTTATATATTTATATATATATATATATATATATATATATATATATATATATATATATATATATATATATATATATATATATTTATATATATATATATATATATATATATATATATATATACATATATATATATATATATATATATATATATATATATATATATATATATATATATAAATATATATATATATATATGCAGAAAGAAAATTAATAATAATAATTCTTTGTCAACTATAGAAAGGGTTAATTGTTGGTTTGCAATGAAAACCCGAAATGAACAAAATCAAGAGTTTTTTTTCGGTGTACGTATACGATTTTTTTGGGCTCGTACAAATCCTCACAAATGGGTGGAAAAATATGTTAAAAAAATAAATAACGATTAATGGATACTGTATTAATTTTTAATTGTTTATTTTGATAGATGGTAGAATAATCTAGTTAATTTTGGAGGCTATTATAGCTTTTGCTATGTCTTTTGATTTGACTTTTAGCATTATAATTATATAAATAATATATATATATATATATATATATATATATATATATATATATATATATATATATATTAAAATATATATTTGTAATAAAAATTTTAAACTTTTGCGAATAAACCAAGCAAACTTTTCTTGTGAATCTGTATGACGCACAGAAGTATAATTGAAAATTTCATAATTTTTTTTATTTGTTATTCCAGAGATTTGCATCAAGGCGTTGTTATTCAACATGTTCACTACATGGCATTCAGCATGTCAGACAAAATTCATGTGAACAAACATACATTTAATGATTTTCATGAACAAAACAAAAACAAATAAACATTAAGTTCCAATCAATGCGCTCGAATAATCAATTTTAATAAATAAATATTTTTATATTGATTTAAACTTCCCGACTCCATATACACGTCCACGCAATAATGTATTTAAATTGCAACTCTGATGAATTCTTATATAAATGGTTTCAAATTAAACTAGGTATGTACTTTGAAAAATTTATTGTCTATCTCCAGAAAATATGTAATCTTTGACACCTCCAATCTATCACCCTATTATTTATATTATATATGTATATATATATATATATATATATATATATATATATATATATATATATATAAATATATATATATATATATATATATATATATATATATATATATATATGTATATATATATATATATATATATATATATATATATATATATATATATATATATATATACTGTGTTGCACTCACTTGTCGTATTATATATTATATTTTTTCAAATGATTGTTTTATATATTCCTGTTAACACTCTGATTTTTTTAATTAACTGGAAAATTAATTTCCCTTTAAAAACTCACATCTTTATCAATACAAATATAAATATTTAATGTTTTTTTTTTGTTTTTGAAAATTGCACTCAATTTACCTATGTTTTACCAAACAAATTATCATCGTTTGCCCGCTTTCACTAATTCCTCTCTTCAAGCCATTTGTGAACACATATATTTTCATTCATTGATATGTTATTCTTCATTCAACGTATTTTCCACTAGAAAATGATTTTGGTGTTTATTTATTTAAAATTTTCCTACACAGTACATATTAACTTAATGTAACGATATATTGCGTATTATATATATATATATATATATATATATATATATATATATATATATATATATATATATATATATATATATATATATATATATATATATATATAATATATATATATATATATATATATATATATATATATATATATATATATATATATTTATTTATTTATTTATTTATGTGTTCCCTAATTTTAACTATTCTACTGTACCAAGTTTATTTATTTTTCCATCTGAGTTTCAGTTACATAATTTGATAGCTATAACCAAATTATATACGAGTATAATAAATAATATAATATAGGTACACATATTCATAATGTTATATTGGTAAGTTTATTGCTTTTGCACATGATTGCACGCCAAATACTATATTTATATATATCTATGCATATATATATATATATATATATATATATATATATATATATAACATTTAAGATTTAAAATTAAAATGCGTATATAAAAAATCACCAAAGTTGACCATTTAGAGATCTTTAACAAGATCTTTCGAACTACATTTTTACAATTGGTGATCACTATACGATATATATCACTATATACAACCGGTGACATGAAATGTGTATAGCTAAATAAAAACTATTATTAGCAACTGATAAAGGAATTAATACATCTAGGAACTAAATGTTTCAATAATACAAAAACTTCTATATCTCAACAACTTCTATAAATTAAATTCGAAGAAATGTTTTATTTATAGGAATATTCATAATATTATAGACTTATAGAAGCTAAAAATATATTATCATTGTTTATCAGGTTATACATATATAGCTATATGAAAATTTTCCAAAAATAAAATACGATAAAAAACGATTTATTTTTTTTTTTTTTTATATAAAAATAAAAATACTAAAATAATTAAATTATCGTTAAAATTACTGATAACATCAACCATCATCATTATTTTAAAGATGAACAAATACGTAAAACAATAATATAATTCTATTTGGCTTTTTCATTATTTTGTGCTTTTCTTTATTGTTAATTTTATATTATTATATACTTGAAATCTAACTTAATCAATTTATTTAGGTAATTTTAAACCTCAAAAAGCTTTTATTATATATATATACATATATATATATATATATATATATATATATATATATATATATATATATATATATATATATATATATATATATATATATATATATATAATAAAACTGTGCTTTTTCTGTGATGTCCCAAATAATCGAATTATTGTGATTTTATTTTTATTTTATATTTTAACATTATAAACTTATTTTCCCGACTTTACTGTAGTAATAATAGTATATAACAAAATGGAGCTTTATCATAATAATGGAAAAAAATTAGCCATCAGTTGTATTGCTCATATAGTATATACAATAAAAAAATTATCGATCTTGAAAACATTTATTATGAATAAATAAAAAATGTCTTCATTAAAAATATCATGCTATAATAAATAGTCTATATATTTTTAAAGAAAATTCCATGGATAGGTGAATATTCCTCACTCGTCGATTGATCAGCTAACGGTTGTGTTACATTTAAATTTTGTCCCGAATATTGAATTTCCAAACCATCTAAGAGCATTGCATGTTTTGATATCATAACAATACGATCGGTTATATTCTGATAACATATATGAATTTTATATTCAACATTTTTTAATAATTCAAATGGATGATAAAAATTAATTATCGAATCATAAAATGGATTTTCAATATTATACGTAATAGTTTTAACAATTGTATTATTATTTAATAATAAATTAATTATAACACCTATATGATTTATATTTAAATTTGTTGTTACACCAAACCATAAACCAATTAAGCACATATTTTTATTAATTTTAAATTTTAATTCGAATTGTTTTTTAGGCCGCACAAAAATATGCGAAACATTTTTTACAAATTTTTCACGTGGAACAATATTATTATTCTTAATTGAACTATGATCGGGGAGTGTAATATTATATTCGCTAAATAGTTCACAATATTTATTAAAATTATTAATTCGTATTAATTTAAATAAATTTAAATCATATTCCTCGTTCGATTTCATCCATTTTATTAACGATTTTAAAAATATAAATTCAGTCGTTCGATCACAATCACAATTTGGTAAATTTAATATTTCAATTAATGTTAATTTATTTATTGTTAAAAATTCGGTAGTTTCAAATGAATTATATAAACTTTGTGATAATAATTGTTTTGACCATTCATATAATAATTTGTAATTATTTATAATACAAAAATTAAATATTTTTAAAATATTTTTTATATTACGATTTTCAATTTTTAATAAAAAATTATTTATTATAAAATTTTCGAATTTATATAATTTATATTCGATTGATAAACTAAGTAATGGTATAATATTATCGGTCGTTATTGTACAATTGTCGTTGTATAAAAATGATAAAAAATCTTTAAAATCATTATAACTATAATTATCTATTTGGATTTTTGTAATTCCACCAATTTTTTCACTAATCGACGTAAATTTATTCCTAAATACTTCTGACCGTTTCGATAGTTCATTTTTATGTGCATATATAACTTCAGAATTTATAATAAATTCGACGTCTGCTAAAAATTTGTTATACAATAATTGATTATTTATTTCTTTCATTGATAATTGATACAAATCGATTTCTGTTGACATTTTAATAGAAAAAGCTCGTTTTTTTAACACTTGTTGCCAGAATGAGTTTTCAATTTAAACTATTTTTTGAAAATATGTACTACAATAAATTTTAAAACTGATTAATTCTGATGCACAGTAGAATGCCATGATATGATTAATTCAGATAAATATTTTATGTAAATTTAATGAAAGTTAATCATTAAAAAATTAAAACAAATCATATATGAATATAATTAGCTGTAACATTCATTCAATAAATATAAATGATAACGACTTTTGGAATTTTCATGTTATCTTTACAACATAAAATAAAATAAAATCAAAATTATTACAACTTAAATATATTGCAATGTATGCACAACAACAACACTACATAAAACCTGATTAAAATATAATTAAATTTTATATATGTTTATATATATATATATATATATATATATATATATATATATATATATATATATATATATATATATATATATATATATATACACTATTGTAAAATACAAAATTGGGTAAATTTAATTTGGAATTAAAATATCGAACCATCATTAATAATTATAGTACTTAACGTATATTTAACATGTATGTTGTGCATTGATAATGATATCTACTTGGTTATTATATAGGTTAATAACAAGAACACACCAGTTGTATAATTATAATGTTGGATAATGTCCAGGCATATCCAATTCTGTTCCAATATCGATTAAAAAATTTTAAGAAATGAAATATGATTTTCAGTAGCAAATAACAAAACATATATTTATTAGTAATTAAGCACTAATTAAAAAATGCACAATGAATCTAATATTGTTTCATAAAGTCGCTACAAATAATTAAATCTGAATCACTAACTTCGTAGGATCAAAAAACCTCGTTAATGTAAGATGATCATAAACAGTAAATAAAATTAACTCTATATGTGACACTTCATATATATACATACTTTGATGTGTCTTTATATTATAAATATACTCACAAATCAATTTATAGTTTATTTCTATGAACTCTACTTATATTATCTAATACCACATAAAAGTAGCACATAAACTAAAAACTCATTCCATAAATAAATCCCCCAAAACATATAAGCTTTTTTCACAGACAATCGACTTAATTCCAAGGATTAAAAAAATAGAAAAGCGATTTGAAAATGCTGTTAATTTTTTTCCTTATAATATGAATATCCATTTTGATTGATGGATTATAGAAAATATATTTTAAACTTCGAACTTTATATATTGGTTTAGTTTATGGTTAAGTATATATTGCTTTTAATTCAATAAAAACATAATTTTTTTTTGATTCAACAAAATATTTCGTACCATCCTATATCCAACACATCATTAATTATAAACCATAAAATAGTTTTTAAATTCAAAAATAAAATGAAAATCCATCATCATTATTTTGAAAAACTGCTGAAAATATTTCCTCTTACCCATGTGCAATTTACATAATTATTATTATGTATATAAGGTACTTTATAAAAGCGTAAAAACAATAAAATTATGCATGTTCAAAAAAAGATTAATGAGACAAAAACATCTTAGACTTAATTTTATGCTAACAATTAATAATTTTTATTAACCAGCATTATATTTATATATATATATATATATATATATATATATATATATATATATATATATATATATATATATATATATATATATATATACACACATATATATATATATATATATATATATATATATATATATATATATATATATATATATATATATATATATATATATATATATATATATATATATATATATATATATATATATACATATATATATATATATATATATATATATATATATATATATATATATAAATATATACATATATATATATATATATATATATATATATATATATATATATATATATTAATATATATATATATATATATATATATATATATATATATATATATTAATATATATATATATATATATATATATATATATATATATATATATATATATATATTATATATATATATATATATATATATATATATATATATATATATATATATATATATATATATATAAGGGTGTATTATAACAATGACACACCAAGCCTATTATATCTATCATAATATACGACGAGTATATTATCATATATTATGTAAGTGTGTAAATTACAACAAATATATAATTACATGGCGGGAAATCTAATTTTATATCCTATTAACATAAAATGAAAATGATTTTCATTTTAATATGAATTTTTTATTATTATGGATTAATAAACGAAATTAGGTATTTCTATGAATTTATTATGACATTACAAATTGGAATGTGAAACACATTATATATATATATATATATATATATATATATATATATATATATATATATATATATATATTATACTGTTTGTTAAAATAAAATTATTTCATTTATCGCCCCGGTCACGCTGAATAACCCAAATCACCTTTACCATTATTTAATTTCACTATTATAACAAAATGAAAACTACAAAATATTCACCGAAATAAAAATAAACATTTCGACCCTTATTTATTTTAAAACTAAATACCATAAAAAAATATCGAAAAAGCTCATATAATAGAATTTACCTTAGGTTAATCCTTTACATTAATGTCCTTGTCTAAAAATAATACTAAAATCATTCATTTGCGAATAATGCGATCGATTAGAATCGATCAAAGTGATCATTAATTAATTATGGTTCATTGGTTAGATAAAAATATAACAAAAAAAAATAAAAAATAAAAAAAGTTATAATAAAATCATCTATATATTATGTAGGTATAGATAGCTATAATCGAAATAAATTTATTCGTAGAACATAAATATTTTCGTTATTTTTGTTAGGTTGAATCAATAATACGAGTATAATATAAATACACAAATTAATGTATTTTATCTGTAACAGTAAAATGGCGAATTATATAAAACCACGTGATATTATTTAGCTTTAATATATAAGATACATTTATAGGTTATGCTGTCATATAATTCAAAAATTGATAATCGATATGTATATATATATATACATGAGTAAAGAATATGAATGTATATATGTATATATAATAAAAAATGGCAGATAACTTCGCCATTTTATTAAATTTTAATTTATTACTCGCGTGTTATTTATCTATTTTTACATCTAATTTCGATAGTATTTGTTTTAGTCTATTTACATCGATTATTTATATAGAATTGACATTTAGAGAATGTATACTTGCCAGAAACAATGTAATCTAAATAAAACTAACCTGTTGCTGCTAAATGTAGAATCAATAAAATTATAGCTTAGCATTTTTATCAGACATGCGGTTTTAAATAAATAGGCTCAAGGATGGAGTATGATCTTGAATTAACCATAAGCTAAGTATATATATATATATATATATATATAGTATATGAGCTTTATATACTCAAAGTTTTTGGACTGTTTGTTACTTCTGTTTCCAACCAGATTTTAACCTAAGTCATTTAAGATAGATAGCCAAAGTACGATAGAAATGTAGCTACAAAAGGGTGTTTGACTAGAAAATGAAAAAAAAGTTTTGGATTACTTTCAATACAAGAAAACTGGCAGGTAAATGAATTTAAGGAAAATACTCAGGATTCGTGCATATTATTGTATAATAATTATATAAACTTGAATAATTGAGCTTAAATTATTAAGTTTAAATTATTATTTAATTTCCAGAGACATCGTAAATTAAGTTAATGCAATCGTTTTAATTATAATTTCAGTGTCACGTTAAAGCAATGGTTACAACATCAACATCACTTTCATCCGTAAATCAATATGAGCGTGATCGAAAAATTATATGACGGCACCGCAGTAATACATGTAGTTCATGTAATAGTAATAAATCACCGGGTAGCGATATTGATGAATATATGTCGACAATCGCACGTAAAAAAATGTGTACAACATGTCATCGACATCGTTACTGTCATTGTAGTCATAGTAATTCCATGAAACAACGGAATCAAACAAGGCGTCAATTAATCCGAACAAATCAATCGAATAAACGTTGTACATTTGCCATGGGTACCCTAACGAGTTCACGTGGCGAAAGTAGTAGTGGCATTATTACACAAGCTAGTATATCAATACCAGGATCGTCAGGAATTTTGAGCCATCCACCATGCCAGAGTCAGAGCTCAAATAGTAGTAATTCATCATCAATTCGAATAATCGATTAGTAAAATTAATTTCATTTCCAATACATAACCAAAAATTATAAGATTTTATTTAATAAAAAAAAAATCATATCACTATTTAAATTTATTTATTTCATTATTTTGTAAAAAAAAAATGTATTAATTTAAAAATATTTGTTATATTGGCACACAAATGTTTTTAAACTAAGTAAAAATTTTTTTAAATTATTTTGTTTTAATAAAAGCATAGTGTGATATGCACTTTAATTAAATATGAAATATGTAATAAAGTATGAGTATTCTACAGTTGTTATTCTGGCGCTTATCTTTTTATAAACTATAAGACTTCCGTCCAACTAAACATAATATTTAGTTTACGTTCTCTGTTTTAGTTTAGATAGTCTTTGTTTATGATTTTGATTTTAATTTTCAGACAATCAAAACTAAAATTAATTAAAATCTTGTAATTTTCTTAACAATAATTAATATTTTTAAGACATTTGAAAATATTAACAATGATTGTGTCCTTAAAATATATTATAGTAAAAAATATATAGAATGTTTATATATTATTATTTGAATGAAAAAATTAAAAATTTTGTTTTAACTGATGAAGTAAACGTGAGTGCGATGGTTCATAACAGCCATATTTCTACCAAACTTCTACTAATATTAAATCCATTTGTTTGAAGATGAAACAAGAATGATTGTAGCCTTGTGTCTTCGATTTGAGTCTATAATTCAAGAGTAATGAAATGTTGGTCACCTCAATTTATTGAATTGATTATACATCAAGCATACAGTGTATCAATGAAATATTATTACTATGCAGCTGCTGTCGTGATACTATCGCATAAGCAAAACTATAATCATGAGTTAATTTAAAAATTACGGACTTCCAAAAATGAATTAATTTTTTTATTTAAATAATTTTGAATAGCTATATCCAAAAAACAAACATAAATAAAAAAATTTATTACTCAATAAAAATCTAATTGAATAATTTTTATACATTTATAATAAATAGCTAAACTATAGCAATGTGGCCAAATAAAATACAAACAAAATGGCCTCTTTAATTCGCCATTTTGTCGGTAATTTTTAAGGAGGCAAATAATATTAAGTATATTACAATTTAATATTAATTATAAATTAAATTATACAATTTATCAAAAATTCGACGTTTAATCACACACAGTATTTTAAAAGATAAATAATATTATGTATAAATTATTTTTAATTGTAAAAAAAAATTAAAATAAGTAAATAAAACACGTTATATATATATATATATATATATATATATATATATATATATATATATATATATATATATATATATATATATATATATATATATATATATATTAATATTATATACATAGTAATAAATTTATTTGTTGAGTTTTATTGCCTCTAGATTAAAGTATGGGAATTATCATATATAATATACAAATAGCATGATTTTTTAGAATTTACTTTAATTGTATAATGCCCCTCCAACAGTTGGAGAAATTAGCGGGAACAAAAAACTATTAAAGGACTCATAAAACATGGATTTTGATTAGTGGGTATAATACATGTTTTAAAAGGTGCCATTGTGATATAAGACACCCGTATATCTCGTAAAGTATTCATACACGAGCATGATATCGTGAGGATATCACTAAAGTGTCCTTTGCTTGTCGTAGGAAGCGACTAAAAGGAGAATGAACTGCTTAGCTGACAACCCGCTTAAAAAACTATTACAAAATATACAAAAATATTTATTTTAAAATATTTTACAAAAAATTAACAAACAAGAATTGGCAACAGCCAAGATTTATCAAGACTCCCACTCACGTTTACAGATACGCGGTATAGGATTGGCGTGTGGAGCCTGATGGCACTTTATCAGTCTAAAGAGTATCGTTAAGCACTCGTTGCTCTCCAAGAAACTCAATGGCAAAAAGTGACGACCATGTGCCCCAATGCTATACGTCGCTTTACATTGGAGATGATCTCGATAATCTTGGTGTTAGATTTCTTCTATAGGGCCCTAGGTAAAAAAGGTTGTTTTGGATTTCAAAGCACTCGATAATCGTATGTGTAAGCTATCGTATACGCACGCGACGAGCCACCTGTTAATAATTTGTATAAGCCAACCAAAAGATGTTAGCCAACCCAAAGATAAAGAATCCTTTTACAACAAATAAAATATAGCAGTGAAAAGGAGATCCGTACTCCCGACCCAAACTGATAACAGATAATGGAAAAAAATAATGTACTTTGCACACGATATCATTCCTCATAAAAACATTTACTTATAAATACATATGCACACACCCGCTTAAGACGTCCCGAAGTCAAATTGACCATATTAAATGGTAATTTCTAAGGAACGGTCTCGGGTCATCCAAGATGTGAAATCATATCAGTCTGCTATCAAATTTAAAGACAGTAATCAACAATTGGCCACTGGCAGAAGTTAGGGATAACAGAAAAACCAACCTTACGTTTCAACGGTGAATTAGATATCATAAACGAAGATGAGAAAAATCAAAATCTTATGTTAGCAATAGCATTGTGGATAAACCAATCATCGTCCTAATGGTATCTAGACTAAAAAATCGTGAATGGTGGTAGTCTGAAGCCTTAAAGTCGAATTCATGGTTGCGGAAAACTTCGTCAGTTTTGATCAATGTGACTGCCCGTTAAAATTGTTTAAATGACTGAACAAAGAAATTGAAGTATGGCTTAAGAGTACAATTATAACTCTCCAATAAGCGCACTTCACGTAACTTCATCATTCATTTATACCAACGTCTATTGCCATTCTAGACCAGGATTAAAATCTCCGAAGTTACATCGATGCGGTACTCAACTTTTGGAAAGACCATTTCTCCAATTTACTTAATGTTCAACATTTGCCAAATGCTGCAAACACAAACTGCGGAGATGTGAAACATCCAATAGCCAATTTGATGACTCAATTCATCGTGTTAGCGTATTAGTTGGTATTGGTCTGCTTTGCGATTTCCGGTAATATCTGGGTAATAAAGATATGCTCTGTCCCCAATACTCTCGTAAAAGTGAAATACGTCAGGACAACATATTATACCGTTAGTCAGGATAATTAGATTCTTGCATATGCAGATGATATCTGTGTAATTGCACTAAATGGCAACGGTGTGAAAGAACTACTGGACCCACTGTATGATTCTCCGTAATCGAACAACTAGTTGTAAATTAACATAGATAACTAAATATTTGACTATTCCTAAATTATTTATTTGAGGCAGCCTCCTAATTTAATTGTAAGTCGGTTGCCCCTAAACTCAGTTGTCTTATAAATAGCCCGAACAAATGAAAATCGAAGACCCATAGAACAAGTGGAATTTATATGTTAATCGCATCCAGGAGTATATTTAAAAGAAGTATTGTGATTAGTAGATATGAAACAAATTTATTTAATAGATAGAAACTTTATTCAATATTTTTACAAATTAAGTTTTCCTTGTAAAATTTTAGCACCCTTGTGTTTCTGTTCCGTAAGAAGTTTCGACAAATTTGACACCAACTCCTTGATTTTCTCATTTAACACAACATTTTCCAATTCTAGTATGTTAATCAATAAAAAGCAGGGTCGATTCAACGGTATCCAATTCTCGAGCGTCTCTTTAGTAAGATTATCTACAATATAGCTACTAATTATTGTCGGTTGCTCATCTTTCATACGCTCTGCATCATTTTTAATTAATTTTTTGAGAGCCATGTGTAATCCAGCATGTTCAATGCCTAGAACAGGTTCATCCTTTTCTTTTGTTTTTTTTTCCTTTTCAAATGGGTTTTTCTTCTTTTTTATATTTTTTGTTTCCACTACAGGTGGGTCTGATTCATTCTCTAGAGTTTCATTTTCTTCAGAGGGCTGTACCATCCAATTTGGATCACAAATAATTTTCGCAACACTATCGTATGTATCTGGGCAGTTATCTTTTGTTATCGATCGTAGAATTCCAATTGTGGCAAGTGCTGTATGTCCACCTTGCAGCCAAAGTTTGGTATTTTCCGCAATTGATTTACAGATCGGTTTTTCCATTGCCTCAAGAACCTCTTTACGTTTAACTTCGACGTCCTTTTTACAATACTTTAGACCCTCTTCGATCGATGCAATCACATAAGGGTGGAAATATTTTTTATCGCCTGGACAGAAGATCCATTCAATAATTTTTCGTCCCCACTTATTTCCGATAATCTGTTCAATATCTTTTAGTATAGCATCCAGTACAACTTTCTTCAAGGCCACTGTATCATCTAATGTTGTAATAACGGTTAAGATAAACACATGACCATGTTCATGAGTACAAAGTTTGGAAATGTGTTCTTTAATAGATTTCATAATTGTACGACGTTCTTTGTTGCCCGAATGCCAAAATATCATGCAAGATGATCTAGAGCCATCTCGGGTGCTGCACAAAGATGCAATTACTGTACTGAAAATTTGTATCATTTCGGCTCGTTCTTCTTCTGACGCTTCTTGCAGATATTCCAATAGAAGTGTGTGAATCAGCGAATTATCAACCAAATTTTTATTCACGGCATGTTCCAAATGTTTTTTGACTGAATTAAGTATTGCAGTTTTCAAATTTTCCGATGTTTTCCAGGTATCTGATATATATTTAATTTTATCGTCTTTAAGTTGTTTGTACAAATCTCCGTAGAATTCTTGTTTTAACATATTTTTTTGCTTATTGGTTCCCCATGTAAGAAAAGCTTGATCAATTAAATTTGAAGACATACTGTGTGTGGCCAATTTAACAATATTTCCCATCATTTGATTAATGATTCGTTCCCGAACTCCATTCGAACCATACTTCAACATCCGCTGCACACAAAATCGCGAATATTTAGATGTTGCCATTTGAACAATATTTGGTATTAGTTCGGCGGTTATCTCATTCTTGATATCAGCTGGAGCAAGTTTTAGCATACACTGAACAACACGAGCTGTGTCATGGGCCAATACTAGCTTACAATAGTTATCACCGCCTTTTAACAATTTATGCAATTCCTTAGCTATATCTTCTCGATTTGGTGTAGTTCGGCATTTCAATTTTTCATATAGCTGCTTGGCTTGGACAGTGAGTTCGAATAAATCCTTTGATTTACCGGTTTGTTTTCTTTTCAATTTCAATTCTTTCTTTTCCTGTTTCAATTTTTTCCAGTCAGTCTTTTCAGTAGGTGCGGCAGCATTCTGATCAACATTACTTTTGTCTTTCCACGCGTCTGACTTTGCACTGTTCCCATCTTTAACAAATTTTTTAAATTTTGGTGGAAACTTTCCTGATTCATCTTTACTTTTCCATGTATTTGGCTTATTGTTTTTACCAAATTTATCGTATTTATTATCAAATTTTTTAAATTTTGATGGAAACTTCTTAGTATCGTAAGCATTCCCAGCTTTATCACCATCAAGCTTTTCAAATTTAGGTTTTTTATGTAAATTAAACTCTTTCAATTCATCGTTACTACGCTTTTTAGTCACCGTCATTGTTTTAAGAAATTATTTATAAATAAATTCGATGCTTCTTCAATTTAAAATCAACTCTCACGTGTTTTAATTTTAATTAGATTTGACGTCTCCATCGTTTAGCTCTAGTACTACTCAATTTTATTTTATTTTTTTTTCAATCTGTTATAATTTTAAAAAAGTTCAGTGGATTGCTTTGTACTGTCAAATTTTTTCGATAAGTTGTCTTTATTTACAGATTACATTTAAAAAACTTAATAATTATGAAATATGGATAATCCCCGTTTAAATAATAATGCTCGTGCTAGTACAAGTTTTAATTTAAGTAATCCAAATTTAAATGACAGCGAAGTGATTGAATTAATTGACGAATCATTTCTACAGGATATTATACAAATAGATACATTGAAATTACGGCAAGATGAGGAATTCTTTGAATTCGATAATAATACTGGAGATTCATGGTATTATCCAAAAGATCTTCCGATTCGGTTATATCAATTTAATATTACAAAAATTGCACTTTTTCAAAATACTTTGGTAATTATACTTCTTAAGATGATGTAGTATTTGAACTGACCTATATATTGTTATGTTACCATAGGTTGTCCTACCCACAGGACTTGGGAAAACATTTATTGCCGCTGTGGTGATGTACAATATATATAGATGGTACCCAAGAGGTAAAATTATATTTATGGCGCCAACCATTCCGCTAGTCGCACAACAAATTGAAGCTTGCTATAATATAATGGGAATGTCAAAACAAGACACTGTAGAGCTAACTGGTAAACAATCAAAACAAGTCCGTTGCGAGTTATGGCGAAAGAAACGTGTGTTCTTTGCTACACCACAAACTGTGCAGTCTGACATAAATTCAAATCCAAATTTTCCGTTCAAACAAGTTCGATGTATCGTCATAGACGAAGCACACAAAGCCAAAGGAAAATACGCATACACTGACGTAGTTCAATCCATATCGAATCGTAATCGATGGTTTCGTGTTTTAGCACTATCAGCTACACCAGGGCGTAATATAGAAGATGTTGTCGAAGTTATACGAAATCTTAACATATCACATGTCGAAGTCCGATGGGAAAACTCAATCGATGTGTCCCCGTACACATTCAAAAAAAATATTAAAACTGAGCTAGTGCCACTCGATCAAAATCTGCAGGACATCAAAAATGATTTTGTACTAATAATTGATAAATATGTTCGTAAACTAATGCAATATGATGTTCTGACAGGTTCGATGGGTTCGCTTAATCGGAATTCTTTACTAATACAACATAAGAGATTTCGTGAAAATTCAATGCACCATCAGCATACTAGCCATTCAGATATTAATTCATATTTTAGTATAACTACTAGTTTATTTCATGCCCTCGATCTACTCGAGAGGCATGGAATTCGAAGTTTTCTAACATTCTTTGAAGATGATACGAATTCAACACGTGAAAAATATTTTGTATCCAAAGATCGAGAGCTAAAAATGTTGATCACGAATTTATCTAAGCAGTATAAACATATTTTAGTAGATGAAGAACAAATCACACTTCCAAATGGTCTATCACTTCCAAGTGAGAATATCAGTGATTATGGACATCCAAAATTTTCAATATTGAAAAAATGTTTGCTCGATTTTTTTGCCAGCAATAGTGAATCTCGTGCCATTGTTTTTTGTGAATATCGAGAGACCGTACTCCTCGTTTATCGAATGCTGTTGAATTATGGTCCAGTCGTTCGAGCCAAATTTATTGTGGGGAAAGGAAGTTCGATTGGTATTAAGGCGGTAACAGAAAAACAGCAGAAAAATGTAATAGCCAAATTTCGAGAAGGTGTATTCAATACACTGATTGCAACGTGTGTTGCAGAAGAGGGAATTGACGTTGGTGAGATCGGTTTAATAGTTTGTTTTGATACATGTTCACGAAATCCAACCCGATTTGTTCAAAGAATGGGAAGAACCGGTCGCCAACGAAAAGGCAATGTGGTAATGCTTGTTACGGAAGGCAGTGAACACGATAATTTAAAAGAAATTTTGACGAATAAAGATAAAACCAATCAAAAAATCGTCCGAAGTGGTGAAATTATAAAAAATTTGTATAAGGGATCATCGCGACTGGTACCACCCGAATTTGATCCGAAGTGTCTTGAAGTTTTTATAAAAAATAATTTAAAAAATACTATACCAATAAAAGACAGCTTTGATACTTCAAAAAAGTTAGTTACGAAACCAAAAACACCTATCAACAAGAAATCGAAACTAAAATCAACTGGAATGCGTGATATGCGCGAGTATTTTAAAGTTGTTGATTTGTCTGAACATGAACAATCTATTTTTGAATCACCACATGCTCCGCCACAATCTACCTCATCACCAATCGCTCGACCTGCAGACAAATCACCAATTCAACCGAAAATGAAAACTCGGAATCGATTAGTCAAAAATTTGGTTGCTGATAAAATAGATACCCCCTGTTTAAAAACTCATATCGGTTTCAGCCGATTCAAACTTACATCAAATTATAATTTTCAATCGACATTTAACGACGATAATCTCGATGAACATTTTAAATTGTTATTATTAAAATTAAAAGCGTTCGACATGCAAGACGATGACGATGACTGTATGGTGATCGATCCACAATTTGAGAAACTGAAATCCCAAATCGTAAATTTAAATGGTGTATTTAATTTTTCCAATTATTTTAAAAATATCAAAACGTATGAAGATTACCTGTGTGCATTACCAAAATTTATCGAGCATTTCAAATTAGCGTTTAAAAATTTTAATTATTTTAACACGAGCATCGAAGACAATACAGGAAGTTTGCGTTTCAAATTATTTTCGAAACAGATGAAAAATTTATTAAATAAGTCTGATATTAATAATTCGATAATACTTCTAACGCGCGAATTAGACTATCTTCATAAATCTATCCTAAGGAAAAGAACACCATCACCGATCGCAACAACCAGTCGAACAGTTTTGGCAAACGAATATAATTTGGTAGACGAGGTTTTAACTTTAAACTATTTTAAACTCAATAGTTATGATGAGATCTTTGAACCAGATTCACCAGAAAATAATAATACTAAACAGCCAAGACGATTAATTTTTGACACCGAACCTCAAAGTTTCGACGATGATGGTGATGATCAGAAATTGAAAGACTTACTAAATTCACCAATTGAAGAAAATCAAAAATATGACGTAGAAAAACTTGAAATGATGGAACAAATATCGAAAAGGAACGAGAGGTCGCCACCACGAACGTCGCTAGTAACGAAAAAATTTGATATAGGTGATGCCGATAATTTATTTTGTTCAGAAGATGAAGATTTATTTGCGGATTATACGAGTGAAGATAGTATGATGCAGGCGGAGAACAATAATAAAGAAAAAACTCAGGACTACGATTTTGCAAATTTTGAACAATCAGCTAATTTATTTAACACTACTTTAAGTAAGTCTAAGGAGATTATTTTCTCGTCGTCAAAGCGACAAACCAGTCCAAATCTAGGAAATTCCCAGGCTGATATATTGACTCAACTTGATTCAGAATTAGACTTACAGGCCGATATATTAACGAAACTTAATCCAGAATTAGGGTCACAGGCTGATATAGTGACTCAACTAACGCCAGAACTAGAGACAAATAAGGAAAATTATCTCTTGGTTGATACTCAAATAAACCCCGCTGATTCCGTTCGATCGAATAGTTTCCAACTTAAGCCGCGATTTTCGTATACTTTAATGAATCAAAAAACTCAAATAAATTCCGCCTGTGCTGATCGTTCAAATTTTCACGAAGAACAGATGCAATTATTGCGAAAATCTATTGAGAATTTAACAAATCAAGAAACTCAAATTGACCCCGCGGATGATGTTCGATCAAATATTTTTCAACTGCAGACACAAAAATTGCCAGAAAATTTAATGAGTCAGGAATCACAAATACAAGTTCGACAAAATACTTTCCAAATACAGACACAACAATTGTCACAGGATTTGTTGCATTCACAAATAAATCCTACGTATTTTGTTCAACCAAATATTTTAAGGGTTTCAAATATTTCAGATTCGGAGGATCTAATGAATCAGGAGACGCAAATAGATCCTGATGATGTGCGACCATATATTTTCGAAACGCAGACACAGCAATTTCCGAAATTGTCTACAAATAATATTAGTCAAAAATTTACGACGCACAATAACAATTCATCAATAATTGAATTTAGTCAAATGCCTGTAAGCAATATGCGTAACCGAAAACGAATAATCGATAGTAGTGATGACAGTGATAAAAGTATACCAGAAATTGATAGACTGTTGAAAGTACAACCCGTATTAAAACCACGAAAGCGACTAAAACGATCCGAATTTATTGACGATGAAGCTGTGTGTATCGATGACACCGAAAATGATCATGAAACATGCACGCAAAATCAATCTGAATTCATAAATTCGTTCGTCGATTACGATTCTACTCAACACGAACCAGACACTTCGGTTGACATGCAGCAAGTGTATTTAAAATCGGTTAAAAGTCCTGGTCGAAATGGAAAATTTATAATCCGACAGCCTCTAATCAATAACTATATAAATATATTTTCACAAATGCCGGAACAAGATGATGATTATTGTGAATTAAATAATTCGTTTGTGGTAGACGATAGTGACGCGGCATTAGTAAATTCAAATGGAAGCTCACAATCAAATGAAGAGAGCCTTTTGGAACGGGCAGAACGAATATTAAAAGAAAAGCGACGTAAAAAACAAAAGAAAAAAGGAAAAATTCGTCTTTTACCAAAAGATGATTCAGATTCGGACGAGTCTTCCGATAGTATTATTGTTATTCCATAAACTGTATATTTATTATTGGTCATTTGTTTAACATTTTTTATTTTCCCAATTATGAAAAAATATATTTTTTGAAGTAAAATATTTTCGAGTTTTATTATTGACAAACGTATTTGAATAATATATAATTCAAATTCATTTTAAACATTTTAAATTAATAGTTTGATCGTTTAAACCAGTATTTTAGTTACTAAGAATGTTTTTAATTTGTCAAAAGGTCCAGTTGTTACGGTTTCTGGTAGCCCAATTCTTTGTCATTTGATTTATTTGCTTAAAGGCAATGATAAACTGCCTTGCAAATTTAAATATATGCGAAAGGTTTTAATGTTCCAATATGTATTTAATATTTAGTTAGTTCATATATTCTGCAGAAAATAACCCAAATGCGTTAAAAAGTGAGTAATAATGGCTCTACGACGGTTTTTATTAACTTCAATAATGGCTTGTTCTTCACGCAAACTAATAACATATACGATTTTTCGAATAAATTTGCACAATTTGTCTACTCAAGGAATTATGTGTAATGGCAAACCAAACTGAGCACAAAAGAAGCTTTCAGCTATGAAATTAGTTGTCGCTGGAAAAAGTGTTGCTAGTTCGAAAAAACTCCCTTTAAAGACGCGAGCAGCAAAATAACCAGCGGAAAATAAAAAAAAAAAAACAAACACACATTAATAAAAAACAATTAAACAATTAATAAAAAAACCTTACCCTATCAAGTGCTATTAGATTTCCATATTCACCCGCATAAAACCCTGGACGATTTTAATCCTTGATATCCACTCACTAATTCTGCGTAACTCATTTTTCACTGGGATTTTTTGCTACTACTGATTAAAACATTCTATGTGTAATGGAGTGTAATGGAATTTAAATTCTTCTCAATGTTGATATGATTTTTCTAAATCTTCGGCTGACAAATAATTTGGTGGCTCAACAATTCCCATGCGACGTCTTGCAATTTTTATTCTCAGTTGTACAAACCGATTCTTTTTCGTATAATCTTATTTGCTGTTGAATTCTATTGTTACGATATTTATTATTGCTAATTGGTGATGCTGACAGCGGAACTAGTGATGATGAAGTGGAGTATATCAAATACGAGAAAAAAATCCAAATAGGGACGAAATGTTTATGAATCTTAAGCATGTCTTACTTACATTACTTATGTTTACGAGAAATTTAAGGGGTAACTGAACAAAAAGTAAGTAAAATTCAAGAGACAAAACAAAATGAATAAATTTAATTATCATAATATAATATTGTATCAACAAAACGAGAGGAATAAATTAAACTTCCAACCAAATAATTAAAAAAATAAATGTTTTTCGTTATCTTTAAATTTAAAATTCAAACTTACACGGATCGATCAGCGTATCATCAATGCATTAGGCAACGCATTTTGGGGGGTTGGTACCAAAGTTGAATCACAAAAAGTATCAATCTGTTTACATGACAGTGCTGTATTGTGAAGTGTCTCTAGTGGGCGTATTGGTGGAACTCCACCAAAACCTTCGAGTACTAGATAATAAAAACACAATAAGAATATAATATAAATTATATAAGAGCATCCTAGTTTTGGTAAATTACCTGATGGTGATGTAATCGTATTTGGTATCATATCCCGTTAGTTCTGTGCTGATGAACTTCCACTTATGACTGCTGTGCTAAACTATTCAATATATTGTTTTATATGTGTTGACTTTGTTTTGTTATTTTTAGTGATAGAAATTGTTTAATATTTAAAATGCTTTATGGATTTTTTTTAGAATATTGGTCTACTTGAGTGTACTCATTTCCACACTTCCCAAGAGGAAGAGTACTTAGCGCAGTTTTTTAGTGTGGTATACTCAGTAAGTCTAATCCACTATCACTCACTTTTTTGGTGATCACGATCACCTAACATCGGTAAAACCTAAAAATAAATAAATTTCTTACGCCAAATAATTTGTTTTGCCAATTTATGGCAAGCTTTCTCCACTTACATATATTTTTGGAATTTCAAACGTGCGACTTTTCTTTTTATATTTGTATACATTTTGTCCGTTTATTTAATTTATGTAATCTTCGATGAGCAGTCAAATTTCTATAGAAACGAATTTTTGATTTTTAAAGGTTTATCATTTCTACGACCGCCAAAAATCAATTTCAATCCCGGATCCAATCCAATTTTAACATCATATTCATTTATGTGTTCTCTAATATTTAATATATTTAAATTTATTTATTCGTCTAATGTTGTTTTTTTAGGTTAAACAAATAAACAAAATATTTACGCCATTCCTTGTCTCTATCAAATGTTTTCGATGGCCTTTTAAACAATTTGATTGAACATAATAAATTGTAGAAAGCCTTAGAATCATACCTAAAATTTGAAAACATGATTGTAATAAATAAACACTAAATAAAAATTTAAATATTAACTTACATCTCGGAGATTAATGAAAACTGGATATATCTAGATGTTTCCACAAATAAATTCGACATATCTTCGACATCTTTTTATATTTTATTAAAAGCAACATCATTTTGGCACTTCGATTTTAATTCACACTTTATGTTCACAATTTGTTTGGGGGAATTGCTTTCACCCTCATCCTTTCTCTTAGGCATTTTATTTAAAAAATTAATAATAATAAAAATTAAAAACTATTTATAGTTTTTATTTATATGTATACTGTTTATATTTAAGAGTTATATCACTATTTTAAAATATTGTTTAGCACTTGTTTAGAAAATTGTTTTTTATATTATTTAATTAATCATTAACCATTCTCATAGGGATTTTGCCATAAAAGAAATATTAATTCAAAATGGCGTCAAAATATATACCATTTACCGGTTTTTTTTTTATTTATATATATTTCAAACCGCCATCTTTTTCAGCAGTTGCTGAATACTGGTTGTATATATAAATTAGTTAAACAGTTATTGTATATATGTATTTGTTATAAATTAAATTAAATGTGTCTGTAGTAAGACAACGTGATGAAATCGAAAGCAATAACGTATAAAACGTACAATAGATGGCATTGATGATTATTTTTAATATTTTATTTTTAACGAGATTATTTGGTATGGAAAATATATTTTTCAATTTGTATAATTTTGAAAAAATGTTTGTTCATGTTACGCATTTCAAATATAATACAAAATAATTTTTAAGTTTTAATGAAATTTGATTTGATGTATTTATTTTGGTAATTGCACTTCCGATATTGAATTTCGTTGGCTCAAATTCGTTCTGATAGATACTCTGTCGTATTTTGGCAAGACTTCCTTTAAATTTGACTATCTCTAAATTTTAAGCCTTTAATCTTTTTTCGCGAATTTGTTTTATTAACTAGGCCCTATCAGTATATCTATCAAAATATTTAATTATCATACTCGAACTTTAGTTGAATTTTATGTACTATTTTGCAACAATATGCACTTCCTCTAAATATAATGGTATCTCAAATGAATAGGAAAATGACGTAGGTAAATGTAACTACTTTCATTATTTCATCGTCATCGATATCATCTTCCGAATTTGTGTAATATATCTTCGACATCTTCGACATATCTTCGACATCTTTTTATATTTTATTAAAAGCAACATCATTTTGGCACTTCGATTTTAATTCACACTTTATGTTCACAATTTGTTTAGGGGTATTGCTTTTACCCTCATCCTTTCTCTTAGGGATTTTATTTAAAAAATTAATAATAATAAAAATTAAAAACTATTTATAGTTTTTATTTATATGTATACTGTTTATATTTAAGAGTTATATCACTATTTTAAAATATTGTTTAGCACTTGTTTAGAAAATTGTTTTTTTATATTATTTAATTAATCATTAACCATTCTCATAGGGATTTTGCCATAAAAGAAATATTAATTCAAAATGGCGTCAAAATATATACCATTTACCGGTTTTTTTTTTATTTATATATATTTCAAACCGCCATCTTTTTCAGCAGTTGCTGATTACTGGTTGTATATATAAATTAGTTAAACAGTTATTGTATATATGTATTTGTTATAAATTAAATTAAATGTGTCTGTAGTAAGACAACGTGATGAAATCGAAAGCAATAACGTATAAAACGTACAATAGATGGCATTGATGATTATTTTTAATATTTTATTTTTAACGAGATTATTTGGTATGGAAAATATATTTTTCAATTTGTATATTTTTGAAAAAATGTTTGTTCATGTTACGCATTTCAAATATAATACAAAATAATTTTTAAGTTTTAATGAAATTTGATTTGATGTATTTATTTTGGTAATTGCACTTCCGATATTGAATTTCGTTGGCATTAACTCAATTCGTTCTGATAGATACTCTGTCGTATTTTGGCAAGACTTCCTTTAAATTTGACTATCTCTAAATTTTAAGCCTTTAATCTTTTTTCGCGAATTTGTTTTATTAACTAGGCCCTATCAGTATATCTATCAAAATATTTAATTATCATACTCGAACTTTAGTAGAATTTTATGTACTATTTTGCAACAATATGCACTTCCTCTAAATATAATGGTATCTCAAATGAATAGGGAAATGACGTAGGTAAATGTAACTACTTTCATTATTTCATCGTCATCGATATCATCTTCCGAATTTGTGTAATATTGTTGTGGAAGTGCTTTTATTGAACGCTGTTACATAATTTTTGACCCAGAACGCATTGCTTGGAGTATATTACGAGGATATATCAATATTTTCGATATTACCTTGCGTAATAGGTTTCCCATTATCTTTAAACACTGGCTCTACTATTTCCACTTGTTATGCGCTTTCTTTTAACCTTCAATTCGCATCCTTGCTCGTTTGCCCGTCACTTAGTAAAAGACTAACATTTTGTACAAACTTGAGAGTTAAATTTTGATTGTTTCTATTCCGGAGGTGTAAATTCTCGCCGATGTAGTAATAGACCGGTCCGATATTTTCTTGGTATTTCTGATACTCTATAGTAATTTGACGAGAAACTTTTTTTTTCAGGAAAACCTAATTGTTCAATTTGATGGTCGTTCCCATCCAGAATGTAACACTCACCAGGAATTAACAATGTTCACAAATAAATCTGGCAAATATAAATAATTTATAAATTAAAAAGCATTTAAATTGTTAATGCATCAATTATGCATCTATTGAACATTTTGATATTATTACAACACAACAAAACATCTTTATTTGACATTTCTTTACATACAATTTCTTAAATATCACGGTAGTAGAGACCGGTAGGAGGTATCGGGTTCGAATCACAACGAGGGAGGGATGGAAAAGGTATTTATCAGTGATGACGATGAACACAACTATGACCCCCTCTTGAAGTGCAGAATCAATGGGCCGAACCATCGTCTCTCTACCATCTGGCCTGGAGTAATGCAATGTGCAGATGGATATTCAAAGCGAAGCTGTATTCGTGCGTCCTCGATTTGGCTGGCGACGGCGTAAAGTAGGACGTTAAAGTAACCGAAAAAGAGTTGGGTGAGATTCGGCACCAAAACAGATGACATAGAATAAAACATAAAAAAACGATAGGCTTTTGATCTTACATGTTTTGAAGTGTTCATATATCTGTTAAATCAATACATTTATCAATACTAATTTCTTATTTTCGGTTTATACTTAAAAACTAAATTAACAACAAATAATACATATAGAATAAATTTACGTTGTACTCTATTGCCACAGATTGTCGCAATAATCTTATTTAATTAGGCACCACAAATGGTTGTTAGAATGGCATCAACAACCGTATATGGATCACAATTTGAACTAGGGCGACGATCTTCAAAATAACCTTTACCATCGTCTGCGACACCTCGAGGAATACGAATCGAACAACCACGATGGGCCACGCCAGCGCTGAAATCATGTATAGAACTCGTTTCATGCTTTCCGGTTAGTCGACGTTCGTTATCTTTACCCTCATGTGGATCGTAGGCGCGAATATGTTTTTCGTGGCATGTTGATAGTTTTTTAATTGCCGCCTCGATTTCACTATAATTAGATGATTATTTATTATCTAATTAGTAAATATAATTTTAAATTACTTACGCTAATCCACCATCTTCACGCATTTTTTTTGTTGACACATTAGTATGTGCCCCGGCACCATTCCAATCTCCAACCATTGGTTTTGGGTCAAGTGTTGCAATCACACCAAACTCTTCGGCGATACGATGTAACAAGAAACGTGCCATCCATAAATCATCACCAATACTGATACCAACACATGGCCCAACCTGGAATTCCCATTGGGCTGGCATTACTTCAGCATTGGTACCGGCAATTTTGACACCCGAATATAAACAAGCACGATAATGAGCATCAACAATATCACGTGCGTAAACCTTATCCGCACCAACACCACAATAATATGGACCTTGCGGGCCTGGGAATCCATTTTTAGGCCATCCTAATGGACGACCATCAGCATCGAGTAACGTATATTCTTGTTCAATTCCAAACCATGGAATTTGATCCTTATATTTTTCGCAAACTTCATTACATGATTTACGTCGATTTGTTCCCATCGCCTTACCATCGAATTTATATGTTTCACACATTACAAGAATATTATTACCTCGACGGAAGGGGTCGCGATAAATTGCGATCGGATGTAGATACACATCGGAATTATGACCTTCTGCTTGATATGTTGAGCTTCCGTCATAGTTCCAAATTGGCAAATCTAGATAGAAATATGATGTATTAATTTTAAGAGCAGATCACATATAGACCTTGAAATAAAATTTATATTTTTATGAATCTCAGATGGTATCAGTATTTTTTAATTAATTCATTGACTTCCGAATTTAATGTTAAGAACTTCTTTCTAAGAATTTTACTAGCCAAGAAAGCAAAAAATTACTAAACTATGATTATTATTTAGCGATGAAAAATTAACAATTTAAATAAATAGATTCCCTCAAATTAACAAATAATTTACACGCGCGATCGTTATAAAACAACGATCAATTTTCACGGCCATTGTTTGCGGAAAGTGGTAATTAAATTATGCTCTTCGAAATCCTATTAAATCCAGAAAAGCTGTTTAGGTGTGAAGTAAAAATTAGCACTAAAATAATTTAAATATATATGTATATATGTATATACAAAATACAAATTATTTGATCTTGATCATGAAATTATCTCGTGACTTCAAGCAACTTGTTGCATGCATTACAACTAAAAAATGTTTATGTTCGGAAGTTGATACAATTAAAGGAGTGTTAAGTAATAAATTAATTAGAAATATATATAAATATATATGTATATATATTTATAGCAATAAACTTTAAATACAATTCTAATTAGCTCTAATAGAATGAAAATAATCAATGTACGTAAAGTAAATAAATGATGAATCATATGTTGATTGAAAAGGAAATTTAAAATGAAAATGTATCACATATGCTAGGTATTTAGGCCAAGAACAGCAGTTTTTTTTTTTGTAGTTTTTATTAGGAAATTGAAGATCACTGTCAACGGTCAATGTAATTGTTCGTTCAGTACACATAGTACCAGTATGTAATAAATCAAATTAGGTAGTAGACAATTTTTTTGTATCTTATTTCTTTTATTTTTTTGTATCGGTCAATGAAATGTAAATTAAATTTATTTTGAGTATTACCTTTTGATGTCTGCGGAATAAAATCAAGTGTACGATCTTTGCAGCGTAAATTCTCTCCTGTGCCATCAATCCAAACATACGTAGCAATACATTTATCGTCTGGTATTGGTAACGAATTATATCGTTCCAAAATTTGTTTATTTAAACAAGCATTCGGTGATGAATCTAATGTTCCTGGCATTTTGTATTTTTTCCTATTATTAAAATAGAATAATAAAATGAATTTTCAGAATTATTGTATTTCCGGAATTCATTAAGTATTATAAAAATTTGTGTCGCATTTAAGTTTGCAAATAAAAATAGTATCTCGCATTGAAATTAATTATAGATCTGCGATCGTTTATATAAAATATATAATGTAATTTAATGTGATCACGTTAAATTATAATATAGTCTGAACTATATATAAAGCCGATACAAATCGACCCCAACCGTCAATATTCATTAACAGCAATATTTAACTACTCCGATGTAATAAAATAAATTTTCCATTTCCACTTAGATACGTATATACAAAATAGTTAATATATGCACAATATTTTATGTAAATTGGTATTTGTAGCAGTTATGTGATACAATTCTTGGGCTGATTAGCAAATATTTAATAATTTATATATATATATATATATATATATATATATATATATATATATATATATATATATATATATATATATATATATATATTATGAAAATTTTGAATATTATATAATTTAAACGGTTATGCCCTACTGAGGCATTAAGTTGAGTTAATTTTACTAAATTCTAATAAGAGAGTAGTTAAATAATTGGGGGCTTTTTGAATTACCACTGTGAGTCTTTTAACATAAATCACTGGTTACACTATTACATATTTATATATATCACAAACTATATATATTATTTCAATTTCACAAATACGCCACAAATTATTTAAAAATAAATTCACTTACAGTAATATTAAATACTTTAAATATATATTTATAATTTCACCAAATAGTTCCTATTTTAATTTTATTGTAATTCACTCGAGCACTTTTTAATGTTCGAACATCTAAAACACAACTGAATGTTGGAACAACAACGAATTTTCCTTTTATATCATTTTTAGTTTGTTGTATAGTGTGACGTAGTTGAAAACTATATAAACTTGTGTATAAAATACAAATTACTTCACAAATGAAATAATGTAGTTTCAGTATTTATTTCGTATCGAGTTCGTATAAACTATTTTGTTTGAGATAATTTACTTCGTTGAGATCTATTACCTTGGAAGTTGTATGAAACTCGTAAAACCGTTTCGTGGCATCACTTAAAAATGATGATTCAACGATAAAAGAAATTTAAATTGTTCGATAATGCAAAATATATTATTTACAAAAGTGGCAATATTGTTTATTAATATTATTATCTTTCAGTTACTAAATACACTAATGTAATAATTGAGACAATTTTGGCTAGACAATTAGTCCTTTAAATAATATTATCGCTTATATATATATTATTTGTATAAATAATAATATTGCCAAAATATTTACATGTACTTATCACTTTTACATTACATCCAACTCGGCCTATAATCATTTATTAAACATTGAGATAATTTCTTAACGGCTTTGTTTGATCGAATCCCCTTTTCGGTCATAAATCCATTCAATAATCACAATCGACCAAAATATTCTGCTCAAGCTTTTGATGAAGTTAGACTGGAATGGCCACGGTTTAAAAACCGAGTATTATGATAATCAAATTTAAATAAAATGTTTAATTTGATCGTAGCCATTTTGTTGTTTTATTCTATTTTGTTAAAAAGTTCAATCAACTTAATTTTATGATTGATGATGAATGATGATCAATATGAATATCATTTTGTTTTTGTGCTGCTTTTTTATATTTTCAAGGGCTAAAATTTTTTACGTATAGTGGATACACTCTTGGCATTGAAATTCGTTATGTAATATTTACAATAACAAAATTAAATTAAAAAGTCATTATCAAGGTGGTTTAATAACAATAATAATAATAATAATAAAGTAACTGGGATGTGTTTTAATGCTTTAAGCAGATTTTTACGATCATCACGTGATGGTTGTTGTTTTGAAATATTGCCGGAATGATATATTTTGCTGTCATAGATTTTGTATTTTTTGGAATAACCTTCATTACGAGATTGACTGATATGTACAAGAACTCTTGTACATATATTATATATATATATATATATATATATATATATATATATATATATATATATATATATATATATATATAAATATATATATATATATATATATATATATATATATAAATATATATATATATATATATATATAAATATATATATATATATATATATATATATATATATATATATATATATATATATATATATATATATATATATATATATAAATATATATATATATATATATATATATATATATATATATATATATATATATATATATATATATATATATATATATATTATATATAAATATATATTATATATAATATATATATATATATATATATATATATATATATATATATATATATATATATATATATATATTTATATATATATATATATATATATATATATATATATATATATATATATATATATATATATATATGTATATATATATATATATATATATATATATATATATATATATATATATATATATATATATATATATATATATTTTATTATTGTTTATTATTATTATTTTATTTTATTTTATTTTATTATTAAATTAGAAAATTATCCCCCATTAAATTATATAAAATGTATTAAAGAATTAAATTGAGATTTCGATGTGAATATTTCGAATTCAAAGACAGTTTCGCATGTGAATCATCCATATACAGGCTGGACTACCTTGTTGTAATATGCGACTTATATAAATCGCTAAAGATGTGAATACATAATTAAGATTCTAATCTGATTTTGTATTCATATAAAAAATATTATAGTAATTTGCATTTTCTCGGTACACACGACACGAGCAATTTAAAATATTACATTTAACTTTGTGGCATTGACAGAGACGGAAGTTTTATGGATTTTTTCCGTTAAAAAAAAAATTACAATTTTATATATCTAACGCGCGAAAACCACTATGCTTCCAAAAAATATTTTACGAGCGATAAAAACGTTTTGTTTTATTACCCCGCGTTCAGGACGGTCATAAATGTTGATATATGCTTCGAATATGTTGTGCAATGCATACAGACTAATGTTCTTGGATTACACATAATTAGTTTTTGATTAGTTTTTTTCGAGGTAATAGTTGTCATCATTGATTTATTTCATTGCTATCATGGATTAGTTTATATAAAGACTGTTAATTATTTTTGTGGGTGAATGACAAAATCATGTTAGAACATTTACTATCCGATCTAATCTATATACAATATACATATTTGAATTGTATCATGTACACTATGAATGAAATTGTGCGTCGAATAAGGAAACCCAAATATATTTTATAAACGTGTTATATGTTTCAATTAGAGTATACAGTAGAATTAGTTAAGAAAGATCGCTTTCATTTGCAAGAAATGTTAGATCAATATATGCGTTCACACTTAAATTACTTCACATAACTAATGTCCATGCGCCATGCACGCTGTTTAAATATACTATAAGTGGAATTTGTACCTGCAAGCATTATTTAAAGTTGAACATCGAAATTCGTGACAAGATCCTTAAATTAAGTAACATACAAAGCGTTTCAACCAATTAAACCAAACAATGCGGCACTGATTACACATGTCACGCAGTATTATTAATATAACAACCGGTAAATTACATTTGATTAACAATAATTTTTTTGGCATTGGAAGAACCCAAACATAAAAACATTGCAAATTTAAAATTATAAACTTGAATAGCATCAATAGCATTAGGTATCATTCGAGTTGTGGGTCAATTTTATATCATAATCATTTGTGATTGGTTAAAAAATTATGGGTCGAGTCAACACAATTTTTTAATGAAAATAAATTGAAAAATTATGTATGATGATGGTCGATGGGAATAATTCCAATATGTACAAAAAACATAGATACAGTATGGCGTATGTAAGTAGCACCTTACAATTTAATTGATTACACCTACTAGTCAATTTTAAAAACATGATCTTGAATGAAAATTGTTAATTACAAAACTTGTTTTATTATGAAAATTTCATTGAACGACTTTTTCAGATATGATAAACTGACTAACATTGTAAATTGACAACCTAATATTGAATAGAATATAAATAATAGTTGTTTAGAGGGTATATTGGTATAAACTTTAAATAAAATTCTAATATTTTGTGCCTTATGCAAGTCATTTTTAAGTTGATTTACGAAAAAATTAATACTCTTTTCTAATGCTACTAAACATGTTGGTTTGATTCTAAGGTCTTTCTAGTTCTATAAACGCCTAAAATTTATTACACTACTAGGAATTTATAGTTACGAATTATTTGTACAGCTGTATCTAAATAACTCGTTTGTTAAAATGAATAAAACACAAAATAATCACAATATGTACAAACATCGAATTCTTTTTGATGTACCGCATCGGCTGGGATACAATGCGCTAATAATTTTTTTTCGTGTAATTATTTTCTATGACAAATTTAAATTTAGTTTGTGCCCTACTAGTATTATGATTTGAAAATTCAGAAATGCTAAATACACTTATTATTTCTTTACATAAATGGTTTTCAGCATGATTAATTCTATGTTTAAGTATCGCGGGATACTTTTCATGATCTCATAACGTTGTTATAAGTACCGCTATAAGTATAAGATATTTAGCCCAAAAAATAGAAACATAAATAAAATTGCGAATCAAAAGAATGTTGTAATAAACAACATCTTATGTTTAGAACTTAATTGTACAATAAGATGAAAATGATGACTTTGCACAAAATCTTATGTAACCGGTTTTAAAATGTATCTCCAAGATCAAATTTAAAAAATAATAATAACGCTAGAATATAAATATTTAGAATATTTTAAAGGTTTCGATTTAGGTATTCATGAAAAGTACATTTATTTATTAATTTATTAATTTACACAAAATTGTTATTATTATTAATTTAAATTAATTAATTTATATTTAATGTTTTTTTTTTCTATCACAATTATAATAATTATTTAAAATAAAAATATTGAACGCAATCATTTTTTTATGTTTTACTTTTTATTGATATCTCTTTATAAATTTAATAACAAAATAGATAATATTTAATTAATCAAAGATGCAATTATAAATTAATCTCAACAGTTTTAAACCATTTTAAATATTGTAAAAATAAAAAAAAAAAATTTTGGAATGTTTTAATATAATAAAATAAAATGTAAAATTATAATGATTTTAAAAATCAAAATATACTAAATTTAAATATTGCAAATAAAAATTATTTCATTTTAAAAGGAAGGAATAAAATAATACATTTTATTGGGTTGTTAATTTCATAAAATTGTAATACTGAAGCTAGGCATTAAAATATAGAACAAACTTTAAGCCCGAGTATTTTATGAAACTTAATATTATTGTAGTGCAATGACACGTTAGTTCAGACACTATTGAAATGAATAAATATGATGGAAGAGTTTTAATTTCTGTAGCAAAGAAGCAAACCGAAAAAATGTTTAGAACAGTTATTATGTTTTTCTAAATAAATAATAAAATTAATTTAATTATAATACATAATAATATAAATTATTTATTAATATCAATTAATTTTTTCTATAGATTTTAGTGTAAGATTGGCATTTTTCTATTCATTTTGACAGTTTTTTTAAAAACTTAAGTACAAATTTTCTTACGATTTATATAATATGTATTCGATTAGATTTGTTAAATTGTTTGTCTTACATAATATATGGGATTAAATTATGTATGAGATTAATATAAGTAACATGTTAAATGTTTATTTTAAGACTACACGATAAATTAATTTAATTCTTGTGAACGAGATATACATACAAAAATAACAATCGATTAGGAGTTGAGTTATTGTGCCTGATCAAACTTAAACTTTTTAATTAAGGTACCCACAAATTTCAGTCGTCGAAGGCTTTAATCGCAAACCTTTGGAAACTTTTAAAATTTTCGTTCGCAAGAATTTGTTTATGTATAAATTATAAATCGTCAAACAAAAAAATCTATATCACTATTTAAATACGATTAAATAATGTAATATCACTAGAAAAACTGATTTTATTACTTTCATCTAATTTGTTTAAAATACTACTTTCAATTTCTAAATATGTAATTATAACATCTAATCTTTTATAATTGCTATATTATAAATCAAAATTTGATTATTGGAACTTTCTGTTTTGCAAAATATTTCATTTAATTTTTCGATTTAAATTCGTTTTATTTTTTATTATAAAGATGATTTAATGAGTTTGAGCTTATGTACTTTGCACACCATCATGATTTTATGCCAATCAACAACATCGGCCATAATGTATGTGTTGTAAATAAATTTGTGCTTATTTCGATAAATATTTTGGCCTATTTTATTATTTTTTTTTTACTTATTGGAAAATAATTTTAAACTTAACACAACCACACAATAATAATATTAATAATAATTATAATAACAGAATCAACACAACCAACACACACAGACATACACACACATTTGCTTTCTCTCAATATTCAAAGTATAAATTTTTTTCTAAATATATCTGTAAAAAAATTTGTAAAAAGAAAGAAAAATCAAATGAAATATATTAATTAATATAAAATAAATAAAATTAAGAAATTATCATGATATTGTACCATCTTTTTTTAATTGCATTTCACTAAAGTCAATATCAGATGAATCAATTGATTGGATCGATTCACTTTTTAATTTTTTTAAATTTCCATTGCCACGAGTTTTTATTGCAAAAATCTGAAAATAATAAAGTAAAAAAAAAAAATGTTTTTTTAGATTTAATTATATAGACAAGCTACATGCAAATAAAAATGAGACATGCGTTGGTACTCATAGTTCTTGAGGGTTTATCACACCTATCAATTAGAATACTGAAATAAAAAATAAATTTAAACAACTTCAATCATTATCAATGGGCCCATTAATTCGACGCAGATTTCGTTGATAATATCGGAATTTTATCAAATGATTTAATTATGGGCCCACATTTTAATACATTCATAATTCAAGAAATTGTATTAAGTGAGTGTTTTATATGTTGAATGGAAATGAAATTAACGCAATTATAGTCTACAAAGCAAAATTCATACAACATACAAGAAACTTTAAACTATAAATGAAATTTTGAATGTCCAAAATAAATCCAATGAAATCTTACAACAATTGTGTCATGCATAATCGTACACAAATCTAAACTACATGAATTTAAATATTATTTAATAAGCTAAATATTAATATTATGTCGTATCAATACATTAAATAAAATAAAATACAAAATACACATAAAAATATTTTATAAAATATGAAAATGAATTGAATTGATTAATGACCTGGTTTTTCAAAATTAGTTTTTGTTATCTTGCATTACACATACACACACATTTTAACTGATCCACTTCCAGGGTTCAGTTTCTGGGCTTGTTATTGGTGTTGGAAACTATAAAAAATATTTTAAGAACGTTTTTTTTTTCGTTATTTACACAAGGTGTTAGTAATTGTAGCGTGATTTAAATATATGTGGCGTGTGTTAATAGAAATCTTCGAATATGTATTATTAAAAATGTAAAAAGGTTTACCTCGGCTTTGAGATCGGCTACTTTATCCTGTAAATCACGTACACGATCAGATTCGTCTAAATTCGATCGTAATTCACCTTCTGCTACCATTTCAGAATTCTAAAATAAATTAAATTTTATAAATATATACATTTCTAATTTTTATTTTAAAAGGAACATACTTTAGTTTCTAGTCTTGAGATTTCTTGTTTTAGTTCAGCAAGTAATTGACTTTGTTCAGTAAATTTTATTTTAACATTCATTAATTCGTCTTTCATGCGAGATTCAAGATCGGAATATCTATATTTTTGTTCTCGTTCTTTATTCGATAACTCTTTTTCACGGGCTATTGCCATGTCCAGTTCATCTTTCAATTTTTTATATTCCTCGTCTTGTCTTCGTAATTGATTTGTCGAAACTTGAACTTGTGTCTCAAGTTCCATAACTTTTAGTCTTAACTCTTTCAATTCCGTTAATGTTTCCATTTCTCGGATTCTAGTTGTCATTAATTCCTCTTCTAACTTTTGTACTTCATGACTACGCGACGATTCCCAAAATAATAATTTTTTTGGTGTTGAATCAGGTGCTTGATTTGCATCATGTTTTTGTTCCTGCAATTGACGTTGCCATTGTGCACTTAATTCGTGTACACGTTGCTTTAATTCTTTTAGCGATAGACTAGCTTCAGCTTCACGTAATTTACTTGCGATTAATTCATCTTGTAAATGAGCAACCGAATTATCGGTTGTAGTTTCACGCAACCGTTTTTTATCTTCTTCCAATTGTTGTATTGTCGACTTAAGATTACGTATTATATCCTCATTTTCAGCAGAACCTTGACGTACTTTCACTAATTCTTCTAATAGACATGATACCATTTCGTCACGCTGTTTTAATGCCTCTTCTTTAAGACATAACTCATCCAGTGAGCTTTGTCTTGAATTATTCTGTAAAAAAAAAGAAGAAATTATTGATTAAAATAAATGTTGAAATCGTTTTTATGATTAGATAACCAAGTAAAACTAATAAAAACAACTCATAAGCAGTTCAAATTTCAAACACTAAATAACTTACGGATTCTAAAGAATTTTCCGGTTGCTTGATTTTTAATATACAAAATTAAGACAAGTGATTTACTCAGATTATAATTTAAAACAAATTAATATTTGTATACTTACATTTTCTTGTAATCTCAAACTAAGTGCCCGAATTTCTTCATTTGAATTTTCCAGTTGATGTGACACCTCTAAGTGTGCGCGTCGCAATGCTAACAATTCCGATTGAATTGCATAACTTGTCTCTTCCTCTTCGGCACGTGATACCTGGCCACGTACCAAACGGTCTGCTAATTCTAAACTTTCCGCCTCTAGTAACTCGTTTTTCTTTTTTAATAATCTATTTTCATTTCGAAGTTTCTGTAAAATTAGAATTCAAGTTTTGAATAATATTTAATTCACATTTCTTAAGTATATACCTTTAACTCAATCATCTCTTCTTGCTCTTTTTTACGTATGTCTGCGTATTCCTTTTCCATTTTTTTCATTTTTTTTGTATTAATTTTCATAGAAAATGATAAATTGAATAGCCCATCTGGATCAGCTTCGACTCGGGGTGGTAACTCTTTTTGAAAGTACTACAATAATGATCAAATAGAATTGAAATAAAAAAAAATTAATTTTTACAATTCTCTTATCGCGACTTTGTAATTTAATTTGAGCTTATCAATTTCTAGATAAATTATAAAAATTACTATGTTTATGTGCGTATTCATGTTCAACATTTCGGCTGATTACCCATTACATACCTTAAGCATAGCCTCCATGTCGAGCGAAAGTAGAGTTTCCCGGCCAATGGTAAGTAAAGCTAAAGCAACTTTAAAAATAAATTCCATTCCCTCGCTTAAAAAGCAATCCATTATTCTACAGCTCAACTGTAAATTTAATGTCGTTGTGTACAACGTTAAAAACCAACTCGACGCGTACATTGAAGTTTGAAAGCTCTGTGATTGAAAATGTATATGGAGTTCGGGAAGTTGTTCTTCAACTAATTTTTCTAATTGATACATGCATACACCTAGTTCTGCCATCGATGGCTTAAACATATCCCGCATTCGATATTGCTGCATTATTTGTACTAGAACCGCAAAAACTTCTTCTTCGGGCATTTGCATTAGAAGTAGTCCTACAATGAATCCAGAACCTTGACAATATCCAACCTCACGATCATGTAACGAATATGCTTTCATAACATTAAAAAGAGCTTCTTGGCCGAACCCATCTTTTTCTTTGAAAAAATCATGTTCTGGATATGTGCGAGCAATATCACGACGTATAACCTTTTCACATGCTGATGTTGCTTTTAAATATTCTGCATATTGTTTTTTGTCAGTTTCGGTTGCACCACATAATAGCTGCCATACAATAGCCCGAAAATGATGTGGAATAGCTTTACGAACTAATTCTCGAACACATGGTGTTTTTCGTTTTAGAGCACCATCCCAATCGGTTACGATTTGTGCCCATGTGGACCAAATATCTTCTTCGGCTACCGAATTTCCTGAATTAATACTTATTTGACTTGTATCCGAACTTTTACGACTATGTACCGAGCCTTGCAAAGAGTTTAAACTCTTTGCGTCGCTCTCAATCAATTTATTGGCTGCCTCCAGTTTTGCGAGTAAACTTAATTCTGATGTAGGTAAACTTTCGGTTGCATTTATGTCCATAACACGTACAGAATTATTAGTATCAGATTCTGATGTTGTCAATGTCATTATTTTATATTCACTTTAAACTGTTTTGTTACTATAATTTTTGTAACGATTATTTATAATCACTTTAATTTCGGAATCTTTTTAAATTACACATACTACACACTACACACTGTTACGAATTGCCAATTTAAATACTTTATAATAATATCGCAAAAAAAAAATAAAACAACAATTTAAAATGTGAAATTCTACCTTAATAATAAAAACAAATTAAATAATAATAATTTAAAAATTTATAAATATATTCGTTCCATTAAGTCATGTGTTTCGTTTCGTTTCCCAACTTTTCAATTGGTAATCAGAATTTTTTACCGTCTTTATATATCGTATTTTCATCTAGCTGCCCTTAACTGAAAATATATATTTAAAAAAAAACCGAATTAGTCAATAAACTTAAAGTAGCGAATTAACGCATTAGGATAGAATGGGATAACCAGATAAAAGTAAAGGTAAAAGGAGTTAGGTAAAGTTCTTCAAAAATTAAATGGCAATAAAATACGAATTATCAAGAAATATTAACCAGTTTTCCTCGTTTTCTATACACTCAATTTAATAGAGTCCCATCCTCGAATTGGGGTTCAATAAATGTCCCAACGTTTTAAAGCAAACAAAGAACTCAACCCCAAGCAGCGAATAACAAAAAAAGCATAACAAAAAAATGTAACAAAATTAGACGTTTCCCATGGGATTTTTCGCCATTCAAACATAATTAGATTATAAATTTGCGAAAAGTTCGGAATGCGGTGGTATGTATGTATAATGTAATAAAAATTGAGGCCAAATTGAAAAGGTTACCATTTTTATTTTTATATTCGGCTTTTAATGAAGTGATAGGAAATAAGTAATTTAGAAAAATTTAAAGACCAATAAAATCAAAGTATTATTTGATATGAGACTATGAGACACGCAGACTGTAATATTGGTGGTAAAAACCAACTATGTATTACTCTACTCTCGTTAAGATATATAATGAAATCAATATAAAATGAAATCAAATAAAACGACGTCAGATCAATTGCAAGTATCTTCATAATTACTAACCGACAGGCGACCATTTGTTAGAACCAGATATTTAAATCATTACTATTTCTAGATAAAGCCAAAGATGACTGATAAAAAGCATTACAAATTTACAAGCAAACTGAAACGTTTCGATTATGTAATTAATTTAAAATAAAACTATTATAGTATATTTTGTATTATGATAAAGTGAAGAAGGACATATAGTCAATGATAGTTTTTTTTTAAATATTTAAAACAATTAAAGAATATTTTACTGTGGGTGTATTCTTCCCAAGAAGGTTAAAATTAAATTGTCTACCTACTTCATAACCGTGGATATATATATATATATATATATATATATATATATATATATATATATATATATATATATATATAAACAAGCAATGTACATGCTTTTCTATTTAGCTTATCTAAAATGCGCAAGTTATGCTGTGAAACAATTCATCAGTTTATATCTTCGATGATATTTGTTTTTAAAACTAAACCCGAATTATTTCCAAATAAAAATCAAATCGCCAACGCGGAATAATAATATTATAACATCGTATTAGTCACCTGGTGGATTTAATTTCTTGAATTATCTAAAACAAAAACATTTTGCTATTAGAATGACGGCGAGCTAAATGACATCCATACAAATATAGTCGATTCAAAGTTACAGAGACTTCAAAATTTAAAAAGAAAGAAATATTCATCTCCATAAACACTTTCTAAATTTATGAGTTAGCGCTCGACGATTCCATGGACAAACAATATTTATACGTAAAATATATTTGGAAAGCCAATCAAATTCGGTTTGAGATTGAATTTGTATATTCATTCTCAAATTATTTTATTATGAGTTGATAGAATAAAGAAAAGAAATTGTTGAATGAAAAACTAGTTACTGACTCATAATTATTTAATAAAGTTAACCTTACAAAGTATAGCAAGCGAACAATTTAGTTGGTATTCTGGTAAATACCTCTTTATAGAAATAGTCAGACACATATTGTTCATATATTTCGTTCGCTGTACATCACATATGATGAATTTCTATACATGAATATTACGTACACTATAATATATCGTTTAAATATATTAAACACAATATATGATTACATCGGCCGGTTACTATTGACGAAATATAAAAATAAATGGTTTTAAGTTGTACTCTTGTCTCACGTTATGGCTTATAATATTACGAGTATTATTCAATATATTGTTTATTTATGATGATACAATACACGTTAGACTCTATAAAATGTGCAACATGGCTGACAATTGGTTAACAACGAAAAACACTATAATTAAACATTCATAATTCTGTACGAATAAAATTTTTCATTTTTCAAATTATAATAATGTACGAGTATACTAAATGTATAAACGAATAAATGGGAAAAAACATTGAATTTATAACTATATATTTTTGGCTTAATGCCATACCATGCCACAATACCACAATACTATCCTCAAGAAAATCGTTTTTATTTTGTCCATCCCACCTGCGAAATTTTTTTTTTATGTTTATAACTTATACAAGAAAATAAACATTTCCCTATCTGACTTTTCCTTTTAAACTTTGCTTACCTATCTCTGTGAATGTGTGTTGTTAGTGGTATAAAGAACTTTTCGTTGGAATAAAGAAAATACAAATTTATTAGAAAATAATTAGAATGAAAAAAAAAAAAATTCGTTTAATCGAAAATCAATTCTGTGTAAAACAAGTTAATTACAACTATTGGAAACTATTGATAAATTAGATGTAATTGAACAGTTAACATGAAATTTATTTTAAATCTAATATGTGTTATGTAGCAAAACGATTCTCTATAGTGTACATCTTATCTTATTGTCGCAAATGGATTGTTGTAAGCCAATATATTGGTGTATAACAAACTCCGATAAGATATCAATGGTAATGACGTAATTATAGAAATGGAAACATTACTTTTTAATAAATTTCTATAATTTTTAAAACTTCTAACATGCTATAGTATTTGACATAATTTATGAACAACTTGTTACAACAATACATATGTGTGGCATAACCTACCCTAAAACCATCCTACTAAGACTGTTGGATTGTATATCCAACTATAATTAAACATAATACGTTGGACTCATAGCATGCAATTTATAAACTTTCATTATCACTAATTTCATGCTAACAAAATATAAAACTATTATTTGTACTAGTGGTAGTTTTTCGTTTGAGAGGAATTTATTTCAAAAGCACATTTAATTGTTTAAAGTTTTTAATATTAGCCTTTCCTTTTTCTCTTTTTTATTATTATAAACTATATTTTTTTTTTAATTAGTTAACAATTTATATTTTTAATACAAAACATTTGTTATTTGTGTAAGCCAGCATATATTGCATTGATTTATGAATTAATTAATTATATGTGTAGTAGCGCACAACGCTAAATGAATTAAATAGGTAGTGGTGCTTAAATTTTGTCCTAATTGATACATGAACTTTTCCAGACATATCAACTATTAAATAACGGCCGATAAATATGTATACGTAGACATTATGTAATTATGGCCAAGATTAATTATTATGTTGAAAAATTGCAAAAGATAATAATAAACCCTATACAACTTTACTCAGATGAATATTTTTCAGTCGAATTCAAGAGTTGACAAACTATGTAAATTATATAGTTTTATAATATTTTTAGACGTTATAAATAATTATTGATTGTAAATAAATTATATTGTATTCTTTTAAATAATAATTAAGAAAATCTATAATAAATTATGTGGTTATAATTCAAAATTATTTATGTATTCCATTTACATTAAACATAGTTTAAACAAAAAACTAAAGTGATTAATATACCGTTACTATAATAGTTTAACAAGTTTTTTTACATACTCGTAATTACTAGTTTACATAGATAATTGCATATATTCATGCCACCAATATCCAGTATTTCCATGTATTAAGAGTATGAACTCACACGACATTTTATTCAAATTAGCCAAGGATTTATTTTCAAGTTCAATTTTATAATATGTAAGTACGTAATTTATATAATTATGTTAAGTATACAAAAAGAGACTCGTATGAAATATTTCTCGATAAAAGGCCAAAGTTGGAACATCGAGTTATTTAATATTTATATGAACCTAATAAACGACACATCAATCCTATATAATTTTAAACAGAAACTATTTACCGCATATTTTGTATGATCAGATATTTTTGTTAATTTTTTCAATAGTTAGTACCATGATTTTCGTGGTAAAGCAGTGTTGTGCACTTAAGTAAGTAGTGATTTAAGATGGAGTAAGGCCAAAGAATATTGCTTATATTACAAGAAATGGTTTATTCCAACAAATGCGGATTTATTTTTTTCTGGTCCATTATATATACTTTGGATAATCTCCAAATTTTATATATATATACATATATATATATATATATATATATATATATATATATATATATATATATATATATATATATATATATATATATATATATATATATATATATATATATATATATATATATATATATATATATATATATATATATATATATATATATATATATATATATATATATATATATATATATATATATATTCAGCCGCATAAATATATTATTATGTTGTGTGTTATAAAAAGGCAACAAAGCATAATACTTTAGATAAATAATAAAATTAATGAACATTTTATGTCATAATATTTGTCTAGAAGATATAAAAAAGAAATCTATATATTCAATTGGAGTATAAGATTGTCGACTTTATATTAGAGGAACATGAGAAGTTTCTATTGATTTATATTTTTCTTTGAATTATTGAACTCAGTAAAATGACAACGATAAATAGTTGGAAAAATTGAAGATTCGGCCACAAGGAACAAAGTAAGTGCACATTTTATTTGCTGATGTTTTTATAGTAAACGATAAATAGTTTTATAATTTTATTATAATAAATCATCGTAAAACTATTTAATTTCCGACTCCTATATTGCTACATTTCGAATCATTGCAAGTCGTATAACATAGCATATATTATTTTTTATAGAATTTTCACAATTTTTTTTTAGCAAATAAATTAGAAATTATTATGCATCACAAACTATAATTAAATTATGGTTACATAAAAAAAAAAACTTGGATTTTCAATTTACATTTTATAAATAAATTAACGACGCTATGCTTTGAAAATCTTCTTGTGATAATAAATGGTATCAGTACTATACGATGTACATACTTCCCATCCATTATGAAATGCTTCCGGAAATAGTACCTAATGACTAATTACAATTTCTTATGACGATTAAGTCACTAATTAGCTGCATTTTGTTATAATCGTTATCGTATTAACAAATCTTATCATCATCAATGAAACTATTATAAGATTTTGTAATTTACTTTGTGTTTTGATAGTTTTTAAATCGTTTGGTTAATTTGACTATAAATATTATGATTTCGATATTTAAAAATTTGTATTTAATCATTTGAAAGTAGAGTGGGTCACAGGCGCATATTCATAAATATTTTACAATATCATATATTATATTTATATATTATATCATATATTATACTTATTTTTATATATTATAATATATTATCATGTCATGGAATGCTAATGGTTTGCTCTGGCATCAGCAAGAACTACAAGCAGTCCACAACATGGCTACAGTGGTTTATGTAAAAACCAACAACTTTCCCATTGTTGTGGCAGGATTGTACTGTCCACCAAGACATTCTATTAAAAACACACAATACTCAGAGTTTTACAAGCGTCTGGGAAAAAGGTTCATAATAGATGGTGACTTCAATGCGAAGAATACTCACTGAGGTTCTAGATTAACTAAAACTAAAGGCAAAGAATTACTGATTGCCATTAAAGAAAATGGATGTGAATCTATTTCAACAGGAAAATCAACGTATTGACCAACTGACCCAGGAAAAATACCTTTTTTTTTGTAACCAAAAATATTTCTAATGATTTTATGAAAGTTGAAGAAAGCCAAGATATGAGCTGAGATAATTCTCCAGTATTAACCAACAAATATACGGACTGGGAAAGGTTCAAAGTACACCTTGAACTAAGAATATTTTGTAAAACTTAAAAAAAGAGAACCGGAGAAATAATAAATCAGCTACCGAGAAAATCTACGGTAAAGTTAACATATCTTTGACAAGGATTGGCACGAATGTTTAATCTACAAACTCAAATTGATCCTACCTAAACAGTCATAGTACTGGAATCATATAAAACGGAAAGATATCTCAGGCTTAAGCAAAAAGATGAATATTCTGAGCTTAAGGGAATAAGAGCAGGAGTTCCTTAAGGAAGTATGCTTAGGCCACTTCTGTATTTACTATACACCCAAGATGTTCCAATCCCACAAAACAACATGATAGCCACTTTCGCCGATGACACAGCTATCATGGCAATGGGTGATAACAACTCAGATACAACAGAACAATTACAAACCGCCATCGATAAAGTACACAACTAGACAAAAAAATGGCGTATAAATTTAAATAAAACTAAATCTGTGCATGTCGACTTTACGAACAAGAGATTAGGACTGGAAAACCAGTATATTTAAATAATCAAAGAATACCACATGCTAACACTGCGAAATATGACATTAGACGCTAAACGAAAAGAAACGAGTTGGGACTAAAATACAATAAAATGTATTGGTTACTGGGAAGAAACTCTCATCTATCAATATCTAATAAGCGTCTGCTTTATAAGCAAATATTAAAGCCTGTTTGGAGTTATGGTGTACAGCTGTAGGGATGTACCAAGCAGAGCAACATGGATATTATCCAACGATTCCAAAATAAAGTGCTAAAAAATATCATAGATAGTCAGAAATAGCGACATCGACAAAGATCTGGGCATAGAACCCATCAAAACCGAAATTATGATTTTTTTTAACAACGGCTACTTCACCATGTTAACTTAGAAGCTATCCTGCTACTGGATTACCTAAGTTAGTTCTTTCTAAAATTGCATGTTACTTTCACTTATACAAATTTTAAAGATAGATGAAATTAGTTGGAAATAAAATGTCTATCATATGACACACGATAAAATCGATAGGGTCACAGTAAAACGATTTGGTCAATCATTTAAGTACAAAAATAATGTAACGAGATCTTCGACCGCAAACCAATAATAAAATTTAATAAAATTATTAAAGTTTTAGCACATCCACAAACACAGTTAATTATACACAGTTAATTAAATTTGAAAATGTCATAGACCCAAATCTAATATGGTTTCACCTTGAAATTAATAGTAAGACAATATTCATCTTAAAGCTTGTATACATTTCTATAATGCTTTCTATTTTATATAATCGGTAAATTATATTTATATATATATGTATATATATATATATATATATATATATATATATATATATATATTTAAAGTACTATTAATTATTCATATATGTACCGTAAAAGAAAAGAAAAATCCAATCGAAAACAATAAAATTATTTTAACAGGTAAATAGCCCATTCAAAATGTACACAAGCCGAGCGAATAGCAAGTGTGATTATTGGAACGTAAAATAAAATTATAAAATAAAATAAAAAAAAGTCGATTCCATCGCGTTTTACATACGATACTAACTTATGTATGGAGTTATTTACGTTTTGGGACATAGAATAATATATATTTTGGGCCAATATAGACAAACCTTGACATGTTAATAGCTATAGAACAAAATGCATGACATGATAAATTATAATTTAAAAACTTACCGTATTTCACATACATAATCCAATGTAGATCTGGAATAATAAAAAAAAAAGTTTATAATTAGAAACCATATACTAAATCTAAAATTAAATTATAATTTTAATTCAATCGTACTATAAAAGAGAAAAATATGGGAGAACTCTCCAGGGTTGTAGCATGTCCATATTTAAATGACAAATTTCGTAATTTATTATAAGTCTAATTGAATTATGGGATATATATCAAAATCACTATGCATCGTGAATATTATTAAAAACATTAAAATACAATTTGAATTGATTTTTATTTTAATTTAATTTGAAATTTTTAATGATAAATGACATTTTATATTTGCTGACGATTTGTTTTACAATTCTATTTGTAAAACATAATATAAAAGATGAAAGTGTGTTTGATGCAGTAAATTCAATTTGTTATACCCAGTATAATAATCGAACCGTATACAATCACTCCCCTTCAAAATATTTAGACATGTGTAATGTGTATGAAATAATTATAAATTGTAAGTACACATTCTAAAATTTTGGGCAAATAGAAAATTGTGTAACGGCAAAATAAATTTAAAATTATAATTTCCATTTATTTCACTTGATGCTGCCATCCATGAAATATTTTTAAGGTAAGAAATTTTAGTATTAAAAAAAATTATTTAAACTGTGCTATGATCAACAATGTACACTTTTGTTGATAAAATGTGTGAAGTGTGTATGAATTTTATACTCAGCTCAAGCTTTTAAAAATTCTAAGTATATATTTCGTTAAAATACAATTACCAGACATTAAAATAATTTGACCTCACAATTCGATTTCATTTTTAACGCATTACTTGGATGCTTCAGCCCACTTCAATATTTTAAAATATGTATATAAATTGTTCGATGCATATATGTATTAAGAATAAAGTAGATTCTGCTATAATATTGTATTAAAATAAAAAACTGTTATGTCTATAATAGAAAACTAAATAGAATAGTTATGCAAAATCGGCTAGGGAATCACAGTTGTAGTTTCAGGTAAAAACAATAAAAAGGATCTAACAACCACCGAAAAAAGGGGGAAGAATTAAATAATTTGTTTTTTTTTTTAAATAATGTTATTACCTATTATTTATGCAAGTTTGCATACATCATAATTTTACAGTAACAATTGGTTTAGAGAAACTATTAAAAAAAATTTTGAAACAATACGAAACATAAATTTTAGAAGAAGACATATATACAACTTTTTAGTGTATTCTCTGCGACATAAACTTAATTTTACATAAAAAAAAACTAACAATGAAAACTATATTATCATAGAGGAAATAATGTTACATCTTTTAAGAGCTCTTATAATTTATTTGTAATAATAGAAGCTAATTTTTAACTGATTTAATTAATTGCTTTCACAAATTTTGTAATGTCTGTTAGTTTTTTTTACATCTCATGCTGTATGTATTTTATAATTATTTTACAATCAAATCATTCTTCAATAATATTTATTTATTTCGTTTCTGGGCGGTACAAACCAAGCTGGGAAAATCAATAAGAACAATGTTTTTCGTTTATTTTTTCTCGTTATATCAGAAAAAATAATTTTATAAATGAAAATACACCTTCAAGTACTACTATATTGGAAAGAAATATTTAGGATTTATGTATTTACTCGAATCTATTTATCATGTATACATATCACATATCAATAACACAGGTTAATCAATATTCAGTGCACAGAATGCCGGTTGTTTTTTATTTTTTTTTTATTTTTGGAATTTGAACTAATAGCGGAATTATAACTTTAACGAAAATATTGGTTTCGAAATTTAGAATTGATCTGTATCGTATAAATTTTAATAGTTCTTAATAAAACTATTCAATCCCTTAACACACGCACTCAATATTAATTAGTTAGACGCGTGAATTTTACAACTACATAATATACACGAAAGTAGTGAGTATGTTATAAATTAAATAGAAAATTAACGCGATTAGTCAGTCCAATGAACTATTTTTCTACGAGATATTTTTAGATTATAAATAGTATATGCATACATAAATATAAAAAAAAATATAACAATTTTATAAAGATGATTAATTTAATTAATTCGCGTTTTTATTTTATGCATAAGAAATAATTAAAAAGATTATACATATATTTAATATTTATATGAATGCAGTCGGAGATCATTATTCTTACGCAATTATGTCATCTGATTTTGTTTTGTGTTTCGAACATTTCTATGTAACAACTCGTTAGAATCAAACAATTACTTTACATTATAGTTTTTTACTATTTTTTAGAGTATAAGGGCTAATATTCTCTAACTAAAGGAGTAATTCTATACTGTCTATTTTTAGTAAGCATTTTCCCAATTAATTGCTTTGTTCAGCAAAAATTATTTGCATACAGTTCACAAGTCTTATTTTTTTTTTGAACCTGGCAATCTTTTCTGGGGCCGAAGCTCTCCCAACTCTTTCGCGGTTAATTTTTAACGTCCTACTTTACGCCGTCACCAGCCAAATCGAGGACGCACGAATACAGGTTCGATTTTAAATCCATCTGCACACTCCAGTCAGCCTGTACTGAACATGAACGATGGTTCGGCCTATGGATTCTGCGCACTCAACAGGGGGTCATAGTTTTGTTTTTCGTCATCACCGATCGTAATCAGGTGATGAAAAATCCCTTTCGATTTTAAATCCATCTGCACACTCCAGCCTGTACTGAACATGGACGATGGTTCGGCCCATGGATTCTGCACTCCAACAGGGGGTCATAGTTGTGTTCTTCGTCATCACCGATCGTAATCAGGTGATGAAAAATCCCTTTTGCAACCCTCTCCCGTTGGGATTCGAACCCGGTACCTCCCGTCCCAAACACTGCAGATTTAACCACTGCGCCAATCGCTCGGTAGTTCACAAGTCGTAAAGATAATTAACGCTTTATCTTTTCTCGGGGTAGAAAACCTCTTCCCTTGTTCTGATTGTTTAGACCAATACGAAGGGCAAGCTAGAGACCGAATTCGATGGAACCAGATTGTTGATTCGGTAAAGGCCAACAATTGCCTGTAAAAACCGTTTTATTATTACTGTATTTTCAGGTATTTTAGAACTTTAGGTGTTTTGATCTTTTAAGTTAAATTCACAATCTAAGTTCAATAATTTGAGACCTCTTAATTTTAAATTATAATTTTAAAGAACTTTTCGAGATGTAAATCTTCAGTAAAATTGCAGTTACAGCTCTTAATTATATTAATATTGTTCTGCAAAAATAAAATAAAAAAATTAATTAATCATTTGAAATTAAAAACTATAGTTTAGTATTTTGTGACATATTTTTGGATCCAGCTGATTGAATAATATTTTAGTTTCAACAAACCGCCAATCATTTTATCAAACCATTGTAATTTTTTGAACTTTCTTTCTTAAACTAAAATTACATCATAACACTAGCAGTGTTATGCTGTTACCAAAACAAAAATTAACGATGTCACTATAAAAAAAAAAATTATCTTGAAGCTGACTCATCAATTTAAAATATTCAAACTGAAGCAAAATACAAAAATTGCATACCTCTCTTTGTTATGCGGACATATATAATTGAAATAATAAAAACTAAAATGGATTTAAAAGCGAAGAGATGGATTTTGGTTTTATATCCGTACGAGGCTTTTACATACCTTTTTAACGAATATTATAATATTCAGAGACAACAACATAAAAATGGGTTGAACAAATCACAAACAAATTCTAGAGTTTACGAACTGAACATATCAATTTTATGAATCTAAATTGGTTGACCTTTTTTTCGTGTTTTTAATGTTTTGGTGAAATATTCAACCTTTATTTGGTAATTGATTATTATGATAGTATGTAACCAGCTAGTCGATATAATAAATTCGATGATAATATATATGTATATTGAACAATTTTATATAAAAAACTATGATGGCTAATTGAAATTCAATTCACAACGAAACTCAAATATGGAATGGCTTAGACATCAATTTAAAATCCATTGGCAGTATATGCCATTAAAGGGTTATCGGATTTCAACAATAATTTTTACTGTAATAAAATATTACCAAATAATAACTTATAGCTTTATGTGCAAACATAGTTAGATAGTTTACCGCACCTGATAATATACTGTATTGTTTACTGTTGTTAAAAATAATTAATGCGAACAATAAATGCATGAAATATAATTCAATTAAAAACGGTCCAAACAAATCTATAAGTTGTGCATTTGAAATTGGTTCTAGTATATAAAACTTGTAGTGGCAGTCCCGTTAACAAAACAAAACATACTAGGAAAGATTTCAAATTTTTCTCTCGTGATTATGCCACCAATCAAAATTTACCAGAATTCGGAAAATACATAGCATGGCATAGATAGCAAACTACAAATAATTTGAATATCTTTGTTATTTGTTCTATGACCAAAGTTCTCAACTCTTATGCAATTTTTTCTTAAAATTGGGGATGCATGACGATATCAAATAAAATTCTGACTACGTCATGAAACAATATTACATACGATTGGAGGCAATTGAAAAAAACTATTAACTAGGCCATATTTGATCTAGAAAGAAGGTCATATTTTAAAATCTATAAACAAGGCTACCAAAAAAAAAAACATTTCATGCGTTTATAATAAACATTTTAATCGGATTTAATAAAATTTTTAATTGTGAATTATGGTGATTTAAGCTATATAGCCATTGAGCAGATTTCATCCAAAATCATTGGCACATGGTACAGTAAACACTTAAACATTATTATAAACATTTATGTTTACGATTATATATATAGTGTAGTTGTTTGTATAAGATCAAAACTATACGATAAATTATTTCAATAGTTTGTTTATTTATCTTTATGCTTTAAATTAACTTCTTAAAATAAAAAACTACAAATATGACCGACTTACAGTTTTACATGATTTTAATATATAGTAATTTTATTTACTTTAAATTGTATTTATATAATATGTAGTCGTATCAAAATTGTAATTTCGATTGATGTTTCTGTACCCATGCCAAAAATGTAGTCTAAATCATTCATTCACAGATGAACTATAATCAAAACTCTTTGTGAGTCTAAATTGTCGTTGTAAAAACACAAAGGTTAGCAGCATAATTATTCTGATTCAAGCTTCGTCTATAAATTTGATCGATACGAATATTTTTAATGCAATTTATAGTTTCGAGTACATTTAGCTAAATGATAAATCATAATCTAATTGTACATATTGTCTTATATATTTTAACTAGATTCATCAATTTGTTAAACTGAAACAACATCAAGAGATACGGAAAATTGAATATGTATTTTGATTAATGTGGTAGAAAAATTAATTTATGATTTATGATATTTTTATGTACGAAATGTTTCTCTCTTGAAAATCCATCTGCATGAAAACGTAATTGAACTAAAAACGTTCAAGTTATGTCGAAACATCAAGACATTTCATGATCTCTATACATACAATATTGTTAGATTTAACCAGTCAACGACCTAAAAGGGGCTATTTACCCTAAACTGTAAAGAAAATCGAAATTAAATTTAAATACAATATAATTAACGTATAACTATTTTATAGTTGTAATACCAAAGTAGAAAGCATGTGGGTTAATGTTATTGCCGAGGTTGCTGTTTTGATTTGATTTTACTTCGATCTTTTATAGACAATAGAATTTGTTCTTATTGTTACATATGTGTGTAGTAATATAAGGCATGATGAAGATTTTTATTCTAACAAGAAATATTGTATATGAAAACATCTAATACATGATACTATAGTGTGTTCATGCGATTTAGACAAATATTGTAGACTAAAATAAAAACTTAAGTTTATAATGTTCTATTTATAGTGTTTTTATAGCGGTTTAAACTTTATATTCACCTTAAATAAAAATTTAAATTTAATTTACCGCTAATTGGAAAGATAATTTTACTAAATATTTAATAGAAGTTAAGAAATTTGTTTATAATTTGTTATTATAGACATAGGTGACCTAAAAAGCTGGTTCGGCCAAAATCGATAAATCATTAACTGGTGTGAAATGAAAGGCTGTGAAATAAATATGAGACAGGAAATCCATGTAGTTGAATTAGATAATAGTTTTATTTTATACAAGTAGTTTGGTTTGATAATCGAAACATGTGTGACGACTGCATTTGAATTAACAATCAACTTTCTTATCTATTATGCAAGAATTTTCGTTCCCCCTTAAAGAATAATATGTACTATTATGCTTTTGTTATGATTATTTCATAATGTTTATTTAATGATAAACAACAAATAATAATAATAATCGGTTTTTACAGGCCATTGCTGGCCCGTACCATGCGAGTTTCCCTCAACCACTACGACACTTGATAAACAACTACTTATTGGAATTAAATGTAATAGTATGTTCTATTGATCAAACAAGCTATATTCTCGCTACCTTGCCAACGTTTAACTTTATTTATTTTCCAACGTCATAGTAAATAAAAAAATTAGTTTTTCATTAATTTTCAATTGATAAACATTGATATATTAATATTAACATTTAAAATCGAATATAATAAAAATATGTCTTCTAGCGATTGGGGCAGTAAACTACTATCGACCGATGATAACGGTGTTCCAAAGATTACACGAGAAGAATGTGAATTATTAACGGAAGTGTTAAAAAAAGATGAATTTCGTAAATTATTTTTTGAATATTGTGAAGAGTTAAACGATCCAGAACAACGTAAAATCTATGAGACTGAACTCACCCAATTTGAAAATGAACGTGGCGTTGATATAACATTTATAAATCCTGAACCAGGCTTTGTTCTAAAAACTAGTATCGATGGTGATAAAAAATGTTTTATAAATATTGCGCAATCGGACAAAGTTGATAAGCCAACGTTCGAGATGAGTTCGACGAAAAATGGTGCAAATTGGAAGATTCCGCTAACACAATCGCCTCCACGCCATGATTATGACAAAAATCGTAAATCATGTTTAGTTTATGATGTTGTTTTTCATACGGATACATTAAAAATGTGTGAAACAAATAAGAATTTTCGTAAAATTGTAATCGATTCGGCCCTCGATGCTGTTCAAAAATCATTTAACGTACAAATCGATCGAAATAATTTAAAATATCCTAAAATTGTTTTTAAAGGTATAAATCGGCCGACTGTTATACGGAAAAAAATCGATGATTTTGAAGGAAACCGTGAAACCCTGTTCGACGATCATATCCCACCAATTCCGGATAATAATAATAATGATACAATTCAAGAATTGAAAGTAGATACATCATCTGATTCACAATATACAGTACCAAAATATAAAATTGTGCTACGTCGCAATGTCGACATGCAGGAATGTGTTGAAGATCAAAATTCAAGATTACACGTGACAATACCCAAAGAAATTGTAATCGTTATTGATCTTCCATTGTTGCGTACGACAAAAGATGTCGAACTGGATGTGCTCGAAAAAGAGGTTAAACTTTTAAGTGATTTTCCATCGAAATATAAATTAAATATTCATCTATCGTATCCAGTTGATGAGTCTCGAGGAGTTGCTAAATTTGATAAAACTAAAAAACAATTAACCATAACACTTCCTGTAAAAATTGAGAGGTATGGTACGAATTACTTCCGAAATAAAACTATCGACTTAAAAACGAACGAGATGCTCGATGGCCGATCATTAATCCAGGAAATTGAAATACCTATCGAAACAATTGCAGAACTACATAAAAACGAACCAGTCGAAAGTGTGACTGAATTTCTTGATCCAAATGTGTTATATCAAATACCACAATTTACAATTGAACATTTATCACAATGTCGTTATGCTGTTGTCATAAATATGGAAAATCTTGACCCATCATCGTTACAATTGAATAATCCTCGAACATGCCCATCAAATTTTATACAGTTAAAATTTTTTATTATCGGCCCAGGATTTTTTCCCATTCATTTTTCACTTTATATACAATTTATAAATGATATCATGGTAAATGTTGGCAATACAAATTTCATAGCAAATAAACTATCAATAGAGTTTACGGTGAACGGCGGTAACGATTATGGTTTAAAATATATAGTTGGTCAAAATGAGTATGATTTGGATGATGTTGATTAAAAAAAAATTATTTGATAAATAAAAATAAAATAGTTTAAATACGAGTAGTTTAAGTCACATATAAAATAGTTCATTGGATTTTGGCCGCTTAAATTTTAATTTAAAGGTAAGTCAGTAGGTACAACTATTTTTAATATAATATGTAGTTTAATCCCACGCTAACATGATTCACAAAAATAAAGTTCTAACCATCGAAGCGTACTAATATTGTAACTTGTGACAAAAAAAAACAACTATCATTTCATCACCATAAAAACAAAAGGTACACGACCTAATCTCAGTGTGACCGTGATATAATAACGAGATAAATATTTGATGTTTAAAGAATTATCCACATGCATGTCGAAACTCATAAATCACTAAACCATATTATTTAGATACATGACCAAATCCAAAATAGTTTGTTGTATTCAGAAGGTAAATCTCAAAAATGGCATTTTATGTTTGGTTATTTGTATTCAATTGTGACCATCGACCGACCACAACACAATGAGAAACTAATAATTCATCCAACCCAGTAGACTTTAGTTTTATGATTCTCGTACTATCATCACTATGTTAGAGATAAAACATTTTAATGATCGTTAATGAAACCTTTGTAATTCTTCATAAATTTTAATGAGTTTGACGAGATCAATTTTATTTTTATTTTTCATTTAAAAGTGTGCGATATTAATGCACGTAGTTTTCTGGCCAATATTGATAAGATACGGTTAGAATTCTATTAAATTACTCACCATATAATAGGGGTATCTGAGTCACACCTTAAATGCAATGTGTTACTAATAAGAGTGTGCAAATGGTTGGCTATAAATTATTTAGAAATGATAGATTAGGTAGAAGAGCAGGTCGTGTAGCATGTTATGTGCGCAATGAGTTTGCTAAACAATATCATGTTAAAGTGCAATCTAAAGACTCCTCAGATAACATAGAATATTTATCACTTGAGTTTGTTATAGATCGATCTAAAGTTGTTATCTGCGAAGCATATATGCATGTTCGTGGTATCCGTTTGGATGAACTAAGTGAGCTTCGATATGCATATACTGAGGATTACGATACTTGTGATATTAATGGGTGATCATAATATTAACTTATTAGATCCAAATGAAAGCAGGAACTTAAAAGATAGGTTTGAGTCGTTTAATATGTGCTTCACCCAATCACATCCTACTAGAACTAGTGATACAGTAAATAGACTTCTTAACCTTTTATCAGAAACTTGAATTTTTGTCAGAAACCATTCTCCTCAGATCATGATCTTATTTCGATTGATTTTGATACTAAGGTTCATGATGGATTAATATTTATCCGTAAATATAATAAGTTTAACATAGCTGCGGTGCATAGTGATGTACTTAATGTGAACTATGTATATCTACAGGAGCTTCAAGCAATGGAGAAGTTTTTCAGATGATTAAGTTGACCCATAAACCGATTCTGTGGTATAATTATAAAATAAAAAATAAAAGACTATTAGTGATATTGGCTAAATCAATTTAGAAAAGGACTCGTAATGAGGATGACAAAGAAATCTATAAAAGATATGAAAAAGGATTTAATAGGATGGTTAAAAGTGCTAAAAGGAAGTATTTGCTTCAGGAGCTAAACTCTAATTTAAATACTAAAAAACTATGGAAAAACCTAGAGAATTAATGCTTGTTAAAAACACTTGGATGTAAGTGTCTCTAAGTTTTGCCTGGATGATCTTAATATGGGGTTCGTTAAATTACCAGTTGGTTCTGGTATTGTAAGGCAAACAATATTTGAGTTAAATGAAAATTTTGTACCAGTAAACTCTAATGATTCTTATAATAGATTTTAATTTATTGAGTTCATTGATGATGATATTTATAAAGCACTTGAGTCAATATCTTCAAATGCGATTGGTGGTGATAATTTACCCCAGCAATAATCTTATGACTCAAATATTGAAATCTAATATATATCTGAAATCTAGTAAAGTTATTGGGTTACCAAAGACAAAAGACCAGCTGATGTAAGGCCCCTTACGCCCTTGTCGAGGCTCTCTAAAGTCTTTGAACGAATTATTTCTGGTCAGATAAAACAATTTTTATATACTAATAATTTATCACCACTGCAATCAGGATTTAGAGTTGAACATAGCACTGAACCGGTACTTGCAGATGTAACTGATTTTATTAGACAATGCTTAGATGAAGGAAAACTTCCTTTGCTCTGCTTACTGGATTTTAGCAAAGCTTTCCTGAAATTGAATATTAAATTGTAAGTTATCAATGACATTGGTGATTCTATTGTTAATTCAAAATATCACCATTCAAAATAGAGATATAAGTAATATAATTTCCAGGTCAGCCGAAAACCATTTATCTCTAAATGTGAAGAAATGTGAAGAAATTTTTAGCAGCTCTTTTAAAGACTTGGGATTGTTTATGGAAAATAATCTTGGTTGGACAACTCATATAAATACAATAACGCAGAGAATTGTTTATGGATTGAGGGTGCTTTGGAGAAATGTTAATTTTACTCCAACTAAAGTTCGCATGCTTTTGGTGAGGTCATTAAATTTGACTAATCTTCTGTATTGTGATATTGTGTTCTCGGAATTAAGTACTCAATTATTTTCAAAACTAAAAAGGGTCTTTAATTCATGTTTAAGATGCATCATCTTTGGTCTAAGACGAAGGCTCCTAGACTTTGGAATGGAATTCAATTCCAACTGATATGAGGAATATAATACAACGGGATAGGTTTAAGGTAGAGTGTGTGCGATTTCTGAATGAACAATAATGGCTGGTGTGTGTTTGATTAGTATAGATGTGATAACTACTTTTCATTATATAATTGTATTATTATTATTGTTTGTATCGTTCCTATTATTCAGTTTATATTAAGTTTGTTAAAATTAGTCTTAGTGTCCGAACTTGATATGAGTAAATAAATTAGCAATTTCAATGTTCTATTACATACTTGATGACTTAATAAATTTAATTTAGCAGAGCCGTCTACGTATAGGTATTCTAGCAGTAAATCTATATGTGATATATAAAGGCACACGAAACTTATATACAAAATTCCGTTTGACCTACATATATTTGTGTGTCAGTTTTGTCAAATAATATTTTATTAAATGTTGATAATTTTTAACTAACAAGCATATATTATATACTATATTTATATACATTATTTATATAAACCGGGATAGTAAAAACTAAAAATTATCCATTATCATGAAATCATCAACCTCACCTTTATTTTAATTTTTTCATCTATATAAAATTATAATATATATTTGTAAAAGGCCGTACACGTCTCTTACTGCGTCTCTAAAGAGAAACACTTGTTTTGAACCACTTGTTACGATTTAGTGAGCGCTGTAGGTGGTCAGCTCAACGAATGTTTGTTTACGCACAACACAATCTGGACACTGGTGCAAGATGTTATTATTTAATTTCTATTTATTCATTTTGGTTAATGGCCAGCATCGAGCACGGGATAGCGGCGTGCAAATAAAAATTAATTCACAAGTGAATCCGTCGCGTAACATTATAAGATTACTTAAAACCAGCTCTCTACGATAGCATTACAAATTGAATTGACGCACTACAAGGTAGAAGTTAAATTCAATTCTGTACGAGCTAAGAAATTATCCATATAATACTCGTGTACTACCCGATAGAATTGATTGATGGATTGATGGATTCATATTTCAATATTTTCATATTTCGAAATGACCAACGGGAACTTAAATTGGTTTTTAATTTAAGTTTTGGATGGATAAGGAATATTATTGTAATGATCACAACACTATTTCAATAAAAATAATTATTAGTTACAATATTAGTAAAATAGTGTGCACTACAAGATAGTTACAAGGTCACTAATTTGAAGTATAAATATTAATAGATCAGTAAATCTTATCAGTGAGATACAATCACAAGATTTTCTCTAAAAGGAAATAAAATCTGATTACAAACTTTATAGCTATCATAGGGACATAAAGTTAGATCCAACTGAAATGACAGAAATGGATCATGACATAGGTCAATTAGGGGAATTAAAGCAGCCAACTCTAAATCAAAACGAACATGACCAAGTACTTGAGTACTTACACCAAAAAATGATGCCTCAAAAAAAGAAGTAGTCGAAAATAGACAAGCATTAGATCTCTTTAGTATAAACAAGTAACGTCTTCGCTGAAGATAGCCGAAGAAACATTAAGAATATTTCAACCTCTAGTTGCTCAACAGCAGTATCAAATGTACATACAGGCTGTGATAAACAAAATTGAAGGAAGGGCAATGGACATTTTAAGCCTTGCCGGTGATCCGGAAACCTTTCCTGAAATAAAACAAACCTTGCTAGACGCTTTGGGCCATAAATAATAGTTATCTTTTCAAGTCCGAACTTTGGGCTAATAAGCAAAACGAGAACATGTCGGTTCATCATTACTACAATTCCTGGCAGGCGATCCTGGCGTTTATTAAAGAGGACACGCTAGTTGCTTTCATTTCCAGCTTAAGTAAGCCATACTTCAGATTCACTTAGGCGGCGAAAAAAATATCAAATGCTGAGAATTTCCGGAAGGATCAAGATCAAGGATCAAGTCGGAAAATTTTCACAGTCCCACATTCAGACACTGAAGATTAAACTTTCTGCCGTATCTAATTTGCCAAAATCAAATATTAAGCAAAAACATTAAATTACTTATAAACACAGGCGCAAATAAAAACATCATAAGGCCTAATATAAGACCAATCAATCTTTTATAATATCAATCAACCAAACACAAACTGTCTCAAAGGTAGGAAAATTTAATTTTACTGGCCATAATTTACCAAGATTATCCTATTACGAATTTGGTTTCTATCAATTTTTCGATGACATATTAGGGTCCGAATCTATAGCAGAAATGAATGATAAGATAGAATATGACTCTAGCACACTATGTTTAAACAACAAAAAACTAATATTCTATCGGTATTACCAAACCGAAGATTTTTACTATCATGTCGTAATATTTGAAACAAAAACAGATGAAGGCTGATAGGTAAACGAACAAGTGAATAACCACCCACTTAATTCGATACAACCAATTCCAGTGAAGTCGATAGTTAACAAAAAGACCATAGGAAAAGTAATTAGAATAAATCACCTGAATAAAACAGAAAACGACAGATTAATTGACACTATTTACAGCAATCAGAAAGTATTATTGTAAGAGGATGAGAGACTGTCCCCCACAACAGTAATTAAACATAAAATCATAACCACGAACAACAACCCAGTATATACAAAGACATATAGATACCTATTCAATTACAAAAAGGACGTGACCGATCATATCCAAGAATTTTTGGATAGTGGAATCATACGCCATTCTTAAAGTCCGTATTCTTCTCCTATTTGGGTAGTGCCAAAAAAAGCAGACGCTTCGGGAACCCGGATAATGAAAGTAATAATAGACTACCGGAAGTTGAATGACAATAAATCATAAATTAACAATCCCACAATTCGAGGAAATTCTTGATAGTCTCGGAAAATCTGTGTACTCCTTAACTTTACATCTTAAAGTCAGGCTTCCACCAAATAAAAATGAACGAGAAATACCAAGAAAAAACGGCATTTTCTACGGACAAGGGTCATTTCGAGTTCACTAGTATGCCATTCAGATTAAAGAAAGCCTATTAAGAGATGTATCCTAAGCGAAATTCCCTAAGATTCAATAATAAGAAAAGAGCATGAAAGGGCTCACTGAGGGACACAAGAACTGGAGAAACAAATCAGAACGTTTTATTTTTTCCAAACATTACAAAAAAGGTAAAAAGCTTTACGAACTCCTGTAATGTTTGTACATTACAGGAATGGGCACAAATATGCCAGAAAGCCTTATAACATAAAAATATCTCAAAGACTGAATACACACACAAACCTTTGGAGAGGATTCATGTAGACATCTTTGTCACTATGTGAAATCATCTAGGGACCACAATGGAACCCTTCCATGTTAACATTGATGGGGTATGTTTTAACACTAGAAGATGTCTCTTTGTGAAGGAACATTTTTCTAATTTACTCAATGCTTAACATGAGTCAGTATAAACCCATTCTACAAAGAATAAACCGTGGCTCTTCTATCACGAGATCAGGAAATTGATCAAGATTCGTGAAGTCGTTAACGAGGAGGCTGACTCGATTACGTTCTACGTGCCGATCTTAAACGGATGGCTCAACTGTATCTGAGAGGAAAGCCTCCTTTTGGTAGAAGCAGAGATCAATGTGAACGACATGGCTTTTTCGAGTCGTCAAGAACAATATGTAGAGCTAGTTCCGGTTAGAATCTAATGAAGATTACTAGTAATCAATGTAGTTTATGTAGACGTATTTAAGTAGTATATAATAATTAATGGGTATGTTAATGTTTATAATTATTGTTGGGATGATCTTGGATTTTGAGATTTTGACTTTATTCGATAAATATCCGTGACCTTATCTTGAAAAATTTATTAATCAATTTTTAAAATTAAAAGTGAGTATGCCATATGTAATTATAATACATCGATGATTCTAGGCCAAGGAAAATGTTTCAATATTCACCCTTATATAAAGATATTATCCTTGAAAAAGGCTTTAATCGTTGCTCGTATGCCTTCATGCCAGTTTAAGCCAATTAACTTTAGCTTCCCATTAGTAGTGGTCCCAAATCCAATTTGAATGTGAAAATGTCCGCAAATCGAAATCACCCAAACGGAAAATCCAACAATGCCAAATGAGATATTGTGATATTGCCATCATACACAAATACCACACAATCACATCACAAAGAAGAGATGGAGATGAAAATAACAGACAAGAAAAATCAATATTTCCTTTTTTTTTTGTAGCTTTTATTTTACATCTTTTTCATGTACACATTTTTGAGATGATATTGTGTTGCAGTGGGAAAAGCAAAATAAACAAACAAGTCACAATGAACTCAACACGTAATTTTGTTTTCTTTTTACATTTTAAAACGAAAGAAAAATACGCTCACCTGAATATTTATTTTATGTTTTTAGAAAATATATAATTTTACTTGTAAGAAAACAAGAAAAAAACATGTAAACGTCATATGAAAACCATCAAACTTTATTATTAACACAGGTGAAATTTGCACGGTTATTTATCTTGTTTTTTGCCACAAATCACTATATATTTTTTACAGTTTACATTTTATTTATGATAATATTAATTATTTAATCCACATGTAATTTAAATATATCATAAACATTATGCACTGTAATTAAAGTTTTTAGTTTATTTTTTATATAAAATTTAATTGTCACCGCCCGTCTTTTGACGAGTAAATAAATTGTGGAACTGAAATATTGGATGGTGGAGTGGAGGTTGAAAGAAAACCATAAATAAATTGTAATAAATTCCAATATGTCTTCACTCAATTTGAAAACGTCAAAATCTGGTACTTTTTATATGAAACGGAAGTGGTAATAGATTTTAAATAAAGGGAAATTTGTGATTCAAATTGGAAAAAAATCTAGTACATAATATCAGTGCTTTTTTATAAACATACTTACATCATCTTAAACAACAGTACACAACCGTTATAATTAAAATTATGTACTTATTTTATTGTTTTGAAATTATATTTAAACTACAAAATTTTGGTACAATTTTTTATAGCAGTTTATTAAGCCACTACATCTTTTGAGCCAATCAAACTTTGCGAAATGCTGAATTGTCAGCTTGACAGATACGCATAAAAATGTCAAAATAACAATTTGTTTATATATTTTTTTATTTAATTTTAATAAATAAAAAAATTATATATAATAATTATAAAATAGATTTTTAAATTCATTTAATTTAAGTAATCAAGTACAAATACTAGTGTTTTATATATAAATAAATAGAGCAACACAAAATATGAATGCAATTAGTTTATATGTTTCTACATCACGTCTTATACTACAAAGTGATGATGGTGATAATAAAAATTTAACCGATTTATATCGTTTATTACCATATTTACGTCAATCATTATCATGTAAATTCTGTGGAAATCTATTAACCGAACCGTATTCACCAAATAATTCAAAGTGTCAGCATCATGTATGCAAACGATGCATTGATCTAAGAAAAACATTAAAAACATCTTGTATGTCTTGTTGTGAAAAACAAAGCTTTGTGGAAAATCGTCAACTTCGAATCCTATTACAGTGTTATAAAAGTTTATGTGAACATATAATATTGACGCCGCTTTATCAAGAGATATGTAAACAAACACTTGTTACGAATAAAAATGGTGAACAGGCCGGATCTTCGTCGAATGCGCCAACAAATAGTGTACTCGATTTGATCGATGAAGGAGCAAAATTTCATGATGATTTCAATAGTCACACAACGGGTTTATCAAAATCAGCCTATTCCATACTACCGTGCTTATATACAACGACTCAAACTAATTCATCTACACAAACATTAAATAATGCAGCCAAGTTTATTACAACAACCGCACCTATTTCGGTACCACTTACTTCGGTTTCTGTTGCACCCACTATTCCACAAATATCACTCGGGAGCCCGCAAAATTTAAATACATATACAAATCCAATGCATATGAAAATAAAAGAAGAAACTGTAGTTTACCAACCGACTATAATGCAACAGCAATCAATACAACAGCCACAAACACAAACCATTCAACAGACAATGAGTAGTCCATCAGTATATTCTGTACTGTACGCCGGTTCTGGAAATAAAATTACAATCAAACGAAAACTTGAAAATAATGTTCAGCCACCAACATTACAAACTACCAATAGTTCAAACAATATGATACAAACAACGTTGCCGGCTAGTTTTAAAAAGCCTACACCAACTACCTTTAATCCACAAATGTATAAACAAAAAATTGTAACAACCGTGGCAAATTTGGGACAATCAAATAGCAATAATTTGACAAATACTAATAATTCCCCCAATATGCTAAAACGGAAAGGATGTCGTTGTGGTAATGCAACACTAACGCCTGGAAAATTAACATGCTGCGGACAACGATGTCCGTGCTATGTCGAATCTAAATCGTGTATAGATTGTAAATGTCGAGGATGTCGCAATCCACATCATCCCAATGGTTTTAAAGTTCGACCTAATTTAGGACCAAATCAAATTATTGTAACCAAACCGCAATCAACTCATAATCACCAACAAATACAATCGACCCAAATTTTGCAAACATATTCAACCCAGGCATCTATATTACCAGCAATACCTCCGTCGACCTCGTCAACTACGTCTACTACACCTATAACAACACAACAAATTTTCATAAATGATTTAAATCAATTACAATTAGCACCTGTAAATACATACCAAACCACCAACAATTGTCTACCATTTACACAATTTCTAAATAATACGCTACAATCGACAACGATTACGGCCCAAGGTAATCATCAAACATCATATACAAGCAGTAATAATTTGCAAACGACCAACTTTAATCAATTACTGAATAATACAATAATTTTTAATCCGGCGGACACAGCAGAAATAGCCATTGATTTGTAAACTGTTTAAATTGTCGTGCATGTTTGGTTTTTAAAAACTCTAGGAATTAAGTGTTTTTAAAATTAAAAAAATTCAAATAATTAATTTAACGTTTGTGAGATGCAGTTTTAAAATTTTAGTTTTTAGCAGTTTTTTAAATTTTCATTAGATCTGAGACAATAAAAATATTTGTGTTATTTTATTATAATTTATCGTCTGAACTATTTTATCAAATTATGTAGTAAAATATGTCGTGGCTCAGTTTGTGTATATACATTTTTGGGAACCATTCAGGAACCAAATCTCACAAATTGTTGAGTTTTAAGAATGTTTTCGTAAACTTTAGTAATTAAGGAACTACTATATATAATTTTTACATTTATATTAATAATTTTTAAATTAACATCTCATTTCTATTCTTTGTTTCATTTATCTTTTATTATTCATAAAAACATAATAATATTAGGAAAATATCAACAAAACATAAATTTATTTCACCGCAAATTTATTTACTTGTACATAGAAATTATAAATTAACCATTTAATGAAAATAATTGAACTTTTTTAAACCGGAAAACCCGAAATTTTCCATCTGTTTAGTGAACAAATAAACGGAAAAATCGTAGTTTGGAAAAAAAAATTGTTGTTTCATTTGAAGGAAGCTTCGAATCGATTTATTTGTCATTTTGTGCACACTTTCAAAGACCTCATTCTCATATTTATGGCTTTTATTTTATAGTTTGTTGTTAATTTTACTGGTTTTTTCAAAATTGAACGCATTTCGAAAAATAGCTTTATAACGAATTTTTTTGGTTTCATTTAAATATAATATAGGCACTTTCGATTGCCAAAATTAGCTGCATTAATTGACTGACTGTTCGATTTGCACTATTCACTTGAAAAATTGAGCTACTTAATGTTGATGTAGTTTAAAGGTAGTAGCCTAATATTTTCTAGCAATTATGGTGTTTATTTATTTATTTAACAGGTTTATTTAACCTTTTTTGATTTAACAATTATATTCCAATTTCAATTGGGTCCCTGTGGTTAGGGATCATACCATTCTTATATTCCACCACAGCATCCTTGGCTTGTCGTAGAAGACTAAACAAAAGTTCTTTTGCCAGAAAGTCATTCGCTAAGAAAATCGGGCGCGTTTGATGGTACTATATCAGCCATGAAAGAGTATCGCTTGAAACTCGATGGCAAAAAAGTGGAGATCATGAGTCTTAAGGTTATTGCTTTACAGTGGAGATGACCTCGGTAGTCTTGGTGCAGGTTCTATTCTTGGGCACAAGATGAAAAAGATTGTTTTGGAATTTATAGCAGTTGATAATCGTATGTGTATAAGCTACGTTTACGCATGCGACTAGCCAACCTGTCAATCATTTGTGTTTATGCGCCCACTGATGTAAGCCAACCCTAAGATAAAGACTCATTTTACAACAATTTGGATGATCTGATGGGATCTATACTGGGCACGACGTCAGAATAGTGATTGGTGACTTTAATGCTAGAGCTGGTAAAAATCAGTCTGACTTATGTGAAAACATAGGTCCATACTTCTGACACGATATATCAGAATGGTATCGAACAGCTTAGAGATATTAATAGTAGATAGAATAACAATCATGGATATATAGTTAATAATGTCATTTTTATTGCCACTTTTATAAAATGTTGTCACATTCGACATTTTCTTTAATAACGCAAATAAGGAACGAGGAAGATCTGTAATGAAAAGGTTAGAAGTTAAATTGATGAATTTTCGACATATATCTGCAGTACAAAGAGAACGAACCGAAAGCCTAATTCACTTCATTAAATATATTATCTAAGCAGCAACCGAATTATATAAATAGTAATTCCATAAATCATTTAACTATTTAAGAACAAACACAAAAACATAGACAAAATGACCATAATATACACTCCAACATAAGAAACACAAATCGAGCACGTTGTAGGCATAATATACAACATATAACGAAATGACATAACACAGTACTCTTATTTTATTTTAAATATTACTTAAAATCACGTAAACTTTAGGATAATATACATAAATCGTTAAAAAACCAAATTTATAATACACACTAGCATTTAAAATGCTATTTTTAAAATAAAATTAAAACGTAATTAAGTCAAAACTCAACTGTTATTCTTTCAAATTTGAACAAATCTATTCTAATTGTTTCATGTAAATCGAAAAAGCCAATGACGGGCGATAGTATAATTGCAAAATCGTTATAACGGCGCAACGGTTAAAACTGACAGTTGTCATAACAACTAACAAATTTTTCCCTATAAATCAACTTAACGTGCTATTTATTTCATTTAAAAATTTAATATTCGTCTTTCGAACAAGTTATATTACATAAAATCTATTTAATTAAAAACTCGCACTGGGAGGACATACAATCAATGAATAGATACGTTTCAATTTTTAAAATCGATGGGAAACCCATCTTACCGCCATTGGTAAGCCAAAATAGGTTTTTGCAATGATTTATTATAATATTTGGTTGATTTTAGATGACTGAATCGCGCGAAATGGAAATGCGGGAATACAGAAATATTGCCTGCCGACTGGAACAGAAATATCAAATAAAAAGAAATTTCTGCAATGCGCTACAACGCACTATACCAAGCTATCCACAATCGTCAGATGACTCGTCCAGCGTTGACTATCCAACAACATATCGTAAAACAGAATCTTCATTTCCGGATCATATGCATAACGATTCTATTCTTGATTCATCATTAACATCAACAATCGAAGAATGTATCGAACAAACCACTTCGGCAAACATCAAAAGTGTCTTATCAACGACCTCGTCCAGATGTGAAATTGTACCAGATTTATGCGAAAACGGTACAACTGATGATAACTATAAATTGTTAGAACACTTTCGTAACGAGATGTCGAAATCAGTACCACTACCTGTTACCAAAGATCCTGATTCACCACCGCATACTTTAATTAGATCAAATTCGTACACACTATTAACACCAAGCCCGATGCTGTTAAAACAAATAGAATTGGAAGGAGCTGCGAATGAAGAATGTAAAAAACTCGAACCAAAAAAGCTTTATACCGAAAAAGCGTTTTCTTTTAAAACATCAACGAAAAAATTAAAACCAAGAATTATGCAAAAGAAACCCATTTCCTCGATGCACCATAAAAAGAGCCCATATGATAGTTCAATAACATCAAAGAATCGGAATCCAGTTACAAAAACATCGGTTGTAAAGCTAACAACAAAACATTCGGCCAAAAATAATTTTGTCAAAGAGAATATTCGATGTATTTCGACGGAACCAAACGAAACAAAATCAACTAAAAACGATATAAAAGTGTTAAGTCATTTAAAAGACGAACAAAAAAGACAATTAATGGATTTATTAGCGCGACAAAAGATCGAGGAAAAGAAACTAGAGGAACAATTTCATAAGAAGCACGATTTAATACTGAAACAGCTTCACGAATCAATTATTACAACAAATAATGTTGCAAAGCTTAATGAAGCTGTAATTGAGCCTGTATCTCAAGTTCTTTTACAGCAGTATTTAGATATGGCCAAATCGACACCCCCTGTAAAGTTTAATGATAATATACAGCCGAGTAAAAGTGTTCAAAATGCAACATTCGACGCCGGAATTACGGGCATTAAGCATCGGAGCACAACACCACAGAAACCAAATCGAAGTACGCGCTTGGATAACGACAAAGTAAGTGTGCATAGGAAAAAAAATTAATTTGTTAAAATAAATTATTTTAAAATAAAATTAACAAACTTTTTTGGCATGACTTACAAAATACAAACTAATCTACCCTAAGTATATTTATGTTTATATGTACGATAGAATCGTAAAACTAACACGATATGAACTGTATTTTACCTAATGATTACAGAGGAATTCGGCCGCGACAATAATAAATGCCTATGTTAGAGGCTACCTAGTGCGACGGCTATTTGAGACCTATCATGTACAAAAAATAGTACAAGTTATCAGAGATACGTTAATATTCGTCCTAGATCTACACGAAGAATCACAAAATAATAATGATCCTGCCGATATTGTTTTAAAAAGTCAATTATTACAACAAGTTAGTATTATAATAACTGTAACTTTAGTTTAATGATAGATTTTAATTATATAAAAATATTTTCTACTTTCAGCTAAGCTCAGCGTGTTATAGTCTGCATGAATTATTTTTCGGCATTACGCAAAAGGAGCGATTAGATCTTATTTCACGAGATCGAGATTTGATGAAAGTTCGAATAAAACGTTTAAAAAAATTGTCGAATCTTAAACTATCAAAAAATAATAAAGTTGAATTATATAATAAAGAAAATTATAAAGAAAAATTATATTCAAATTAATAGGAAATGCGATATTTAATTAGTAATTTTAATAATTTAATACACAACAATCAAAAAATTAAAACGATAGTTTAATTTGGACATCTCCATTGCTGGGCATTTATGGTTGTATTCTCTTTCGATGGCCTTGGTGTACCCGGATTCAATTTTTTTAAATCATCCTGATTATATTTTAAAACTCCTTCTTTACATTGGCACTTTCGATTGATCGGTATGCTCGATTTTAAATGTGACGGATCACCCTTTTGTTCACACAGGCCATTACGTTCCTTATAAATATCGACTACTCTCTGTATCGGCAAAATTGGACGACCCTTCTTTTTGGCATCGGCTATTAATTCCTCGGCGTAGGCAAAGAAATGTTTGTCGTCACGCTCATTTTCGAGTCGAATGAATTCCAAATCGTGCAGAGACTTCTCTTCTTTGGTCTTTTTTACTCGTTCGTTCATTTGCTGCTGTAAAATACTGCGATTCTCATTCAATAATTTAAGTTTATATTTTTTTCGCTCCTCGTCATAGCTTCGATTAACTTCGATGTTTTTAAGTCGATTGGCGATTTCCCATCTGGATTGTTCCATTTTTTCAGCTTTGATTTGCTTCATTTTATCCACCTCTTTTAGGTGAGCTTCTATTCGAGCCGCTTTCATTTTTTTCTCAAATTCAAGCTTCTCCTTTTCCTTTTCTTTCAATTTTGCTTGTAATCGTTCCGCATCTTTCATAATTCGTTCTTTTTCTTCCGGACTTTGTTCCGAATAATCTTTAAACACCATATTGGATAGTTCTTCTTTATGTTTGGCGGCACGTTCAGCATCTTCTTTAATCTTCATCTTGCGCATCTTTTCTAATGAATTTTTCTCACACGTGTACAATTCAATTAGTTTATCCTCAACCTTATCGGTTTCTAAATCACGTTTTCGACGCTGTTCTGCCATTTTCATTGCCTCCAGTGCATTGCGCCGCATCGATTCTTTTTTTCGTTCTAATATGGCACGTTCACGTTCTATTTGTTGTTTCAATTCTTTATCGGCAGACTCGCGCACAAAACGTTCAGCTTCTGCTTGTTTTCTTGCCCGTTCTAACTTCTTTTTAGCTTCGTCTTTGGTATTTTCTAACAACTCAGTTTTATAGTCAGCCGTACGCTTTTTCGCAGCATACATTTTTTTTTTATGATCCTCCATCCACTGTTGTGCCTGTTCAACGGTCTCCCGACCTTCCTGTAAATGTTGTTCTCTCGCCTTTTTTCGATGTTCATCATTTATTGTCCGTTGTATTTCTCTACCTTTAAGCACTTCACTCAAGATTGTGGCACGTTCCAATTGTCTTGGTCCAGTTTTTAGTCGATGCATCATATCCTGGGCCTTTGAAAGTTTTTCATTTCGGGTTTTATCATCATTTTCAATCAGTTCTTTATATTTTTTTTCAGCTTCTACCAAACCATCTTGTTCCCGTTTCCATCTCTCTTCCGTTTTCTTGGTTTGTATGGCGTGTACAGAATTATCCCATTTCTCGGTCATAGCCCTTGAACCTTCACGCAAATAATCATTATATCTTTGTTCTTGTTCCTGTTGCTTGATTTCATCTTCCTTCCGATGAAGATGGCCCACAATACTATTCCAACGCTTACGATTAATCACAAAGTTACGGGTAGGTTCATTAAATATACATTTTACTTCTGTATCTGTACCGCAAGCCATATTTTGAGTCATTTCAAAGTAATATATTACCAATAGAAATTTCTACAGCAAACTGAAATTAAATTTTCTTTAAATTTAATTATCAAATATATTGAACAGATGATGGTTAGAAAAATTGATGAAAAACAAAAGTTGATTTAAATTAATATATAACGGTTGCTATGGTTTTGTATATGAGTGTTGACGAGTTGGCCAACAGTTGGATTTTAAATTATTTTTAGGGGCTCGTCCCTATAATAAGTACTATAAAACGAAATTTGCCATCTTTTGTTGGTTTCCCAAAGTAAACATTTCAAAATTCACCGGTACAAACTTCACCAAGAGAAAGAGAAAATATTTATAGTTTTATTCTCAGTTTACTTTCAAGTCTCAAAAAATTTAAAATCTGTCAAACCAGCATAGTGTGTAGTGTGTAATCTGTCTTCGAAATTAAATAAAATTTTACAAATCATATTAAAATTAATTTAGTTGTTTATTTTATTAATATAATAATAGTTACATCCGATAGTTGTGTTAATTGTAAAATATTTTAAATTTACTGCATAGTAAAGTGGGAATTGATTGATGCTCTCTAATAAATTATGCATTGGCGTAGGAAAATTACATATCCCATAATTTTTTTATTATTTTGATTTTGTTTTTATTTATTTTTAATAGTTAATATATTTATTTAGTGGCGTAATAAAATTTTTTGTGAATTTTTTTAAAAAGAATTAAAAACAAAAATACATAATTATTAAATAGTAAAAAAAACAACAAATAGAATGTTTTAATCAGTAGTAGCAAAATACATAAATCCCAGTGAAAAATGAGTTACACAGAATTAGAAAGTGGATATCAAGGATTAAAACATAATCGTCCAGGGTTTTATGTGGGTGAAGATGGAAATCTAATAGCACTTGATAGGGTAAGGTTTTTCTTATTAATTATTATGTGTGATTGTTAATTATTATTTCTTTATACCTTATTTATTTTTGTGTTAAATAATCCCCTATACTTTAACTTTTGTAAATGTGTCAAGGTGAATCTATAATGAAAAATCATTAAATTTCATTCCCCGTCATCATGGTCAAATGAAAATTAGCTTTATTTATATTGCAGTATTTTTTGAATCCTTAATTTTATTCCCCGCTGGTTGTGTTGCTGCTCGCGTTTCTAAAAGGAGTTTTGTTACATAGTTTTTTTCGAACTTGCAACTCTTTTCCCAGGGACAGCTAATTTGATAGCTGAAAGCTACTTTTATGCTCAGTTTGGTTTATCATTACACATAATTCCTTGAATAGACTTACGCAAACGTAAACGGAACAACGGATGCAAATTGTGCAAATTTACTCGAAAAATCGTATATGTAATTCGTTTGCGTGAAGAACACAAGCCATTATTGAAGTTGATAAAGGCCATTATTAGTGGCATTTTAACGCCTTTGGCTTATTTTCTGCAGAATATGTAAACTAGCTAGCTCAATGGAGCGGAAATATTAAATACGTATTGGAACATAAAAACCTTTCGCATAGTTTTAAATTTGCAAGGCCATGTATTTACCACAGTTTATCATTGCCTGTAAGCAAATAAATCAAATGACAAAGAAATATGATATTGGCCTACCAGAAACCGTACAACTGTAAAAACTCGACTTTTTCAAAAATTAAAAACTTCCTTAGTAAGTAAATTAAAAGAAATCCAACCAAGGCTTGATGATTCTTATATATCGCATCAAGTTTGCACTCGATAATCTGTACGGCGATTCTGTACTGGTCTAAATGATCAAATTTACTTACATCAAAAATAAACATTGAACAGCTATGGAAAAATCTTTGAATTATATTCATAAAATTTGAAGCAAATTAATACTTCCTAAATGATCAACATAAGTAAGAGTTTTATTATAACCTAAACCTGAATCTTTTACAGTATTTATTTCAAAACGGAATTAGAAAACTGGTAGGAAATCAAAATTAAGAAATGTGGCCGAATCCCGTTTTAAACAACTATTTCCATGGTGAATAAAAGATTTTATGTCATTAATGTACATAAAGTAACAATGGACCCAGCATCGAACCCTAAGGTAAGCTGCAAGTAAATAAAATAAATTCGATACAAAAAAACTGCCTGAAAACGATTAAAAATGTAAACTGAGAGATTAGCTTATTAAATAAAATTCTTTGAGTTATAGAATCAAACACTTTGAGCTGAATCTGATTTTTAACTATTACCTTGATATACTTATTGATTGGATGCAGAGGACGTTAGGATAAAGTTGGAAATATGTGATATTTATGTTGAGACGAAAGGAAAAAATCATTTCACGAGTTAATATTTAATCTTCCAAATAGCAGAATGCGAATCAACGAGAGACATATTTAGAAACGATAAAGATTCCGATATTTTTAAGCGGAACACAGCTATTCGATTTTACTAGTACAACTAACATATAAAATACCATCACAATGAATCTAGTTGCAAGCTAAATAAAGAAGAAAATCTTCTAACCTAGTGTAAGCCTATTCCAAGGAACAACTGATTGAAGAGCTATTAGGAAATAATATAATGTGGTCAATAAAAGAATAAGAAGAACCGTTTTCAGTAGGATGGTCAAAATTGAATTCAATGATTTTTAGTTTTGCATTGATAATGTATAGTAATAATCTTTTCTTAAATAAAATTACATAAACCAATATAATTCGAATTTAGTAACCATCTAATTTATAATTTTAGGTTCATATTCACTGCTTTATCTAAATGCGACCAAATCCTTACTATGTAAAATAGCAGACTAATTTGTTTACATTTAATGAAATGGGATTACTAAAATGTATGCCATAGGCTATACCAAAAAAAAAGCAACGAGGAAATATAGTATTACTATTTTAGTGATTAAATCACTAATACCCTATAGAACCGAACTAATCCCAATCGAAGTATATGTTTGATTTTTAGAAAATAATTATTCAAGGTAAGCCAATATTATTGAGCTAAATCAATAAACATTAAAAATGAAATATTTCATTATTAATTTTTTAGCATTAGAAATGCTAAAGGTTCTAATTTTTTAAAAGATGCTATGAATTAAAAATTAGAAAAAAATACTTTAATTTTTTATCGCTTTAGCACTTAATTTGATCTCAAACTTGTAAAGCTGGGTGGATTCTATTGATACAATACTGTGTGCCTAACACCAAATTGTTCACTAAATATTCACATCTAAATTTCACGTGCTTATAAATGTAACATTTATAAGCACGTGAAATTTAAACTTGTAAATTATAAACTTGTAACATTTTTCTATTAGTTGTTAGTTTAAAATGTTACTTTAATTTATTTATTTGTTTTAAATAAAACATAAAAGCTTACAATGAATCAAAATAGTAAACTTAATTTAAGTTGGAACTTTATAAAACAAAAATAACATTTTAATAACTTAAAATGGCAAATAATTTTCCTAAAATCGCTGGACTTTAAAATTTAAAATAAAGTTAAAGTAATAACAACAATGTTGCCTAATGTTGTCTAATGTACATAATTTGTATCAATGATACATTCATGAAGATTTAGATAATTCGAGCGAACCAAGTGATGAAAAGAGCTCTCGAATTTCGCAGGGACATATTGCACGGATTAAGGCTGTAGATCTATTTTTGTTACACAAATCTAAACATAAGTTTAACGACGATATGATGATACCAATTTGCCTTACAATCTAGTCTCCTGGACTAATAAATTAAGTAATTCTTACTTAATTTACTAAGATAAATTTATCTATGACTCCACCCATTGGCATTTCACAGTTTCTGGTAATTTGTTGTTTATATCACATCATTAACAATTAAACCAATTGAGAGGGTTTGGTTCTTTCTCAATATTTACATGTTGTTGGAGTCTTTCTTCGTGTCTCCTTGCATTTTTTTGAATTTTAATTAAAACGAGATCCATTTATGTAGATCACTATTCCTGACGTACCATGCGGTGCATCGACGATGTTCCTTAGTATCCTGTTCTAAAACCTTTGTAAGACATTGACGTTGCTCGGTTTGGTACAACCTTAAAGTTCATTATTAGCTTATAATTAGCTTTCAGTATTAGCTTATAAAGTAGCAGGTTGTTGTATGATGATTGATGATATAAAAGAGTGTCTGCCTATCAGCCAATGCATTTTTCTAAATTTTAGTATTAATTCTTCCATCTGAATGATGGAAGAATGATGGAACCTTTAGGTTAATTTTTTCTTCTAAGGACTGCCTAAAGTAGTGCCAACAAGTGTGTTTATTTATTAGGCTTGAATTTCTTTCTTTTTGAATAATTTTTTCACTTAATGAAGTATAGGAGGTGGTCCGAGTTTAGGTCTCGACTTGTATATAGTCTACTTGTATATAGTTTATTCATATAGTTTTGGTTATAAAGAAATCAATTAAGTCTAGTATTTTGTTTTTATCTGAAGGCCAGTAGGTTGGTTTTTGTGGATTCTGTTTTTGAATAATTAATTTTTAAACTCAATAATTTTCCTGGTTTTAAATAACATCCAAGAAGTTTCAAGAGTTTATTTAAATGTATCTGAATTAAATTTGCTAAAAGAAGTGTTTGGTTCAGTATTAGCTAAAATTTGATTCCATGATTCATTGGCCAACGAGGTATTTAAAGTCGGATAAACTTAATTAATTTGAGATAAACTCTGGCTGAATTTAATAATAATCGCAGAATGATCATAAATATAACTTCGACGATTGTTAAGCGGATATTGCATTTCAAACTATTTTGATTGATGTAGTTGATTACACTTACCAAAAATTCAATAATCATTTAATTTATAATTATCTAGCTCGTAATCTTCAATCCAAACTTTCTAATAGACCCAAATGGCAAATAAAGTTATTGAAATTTGACCTCATACTACGGACGTTTAAGATTTTATATAAGAAGATCTATAAGATTATCGGATACATATAAGATTAAATAGATGATAGATTTAGTATTAGAAAGTAGAAGTACCTAGACTTTTTTTTAAAATAGTTTACAGAGATTTAAAATTTTGTAATATTTTAAAAACTTCCTAATCTTAAATATTTCTTAATCAGTAGCGTAGAATAAGTAACTGTTTGTCTGACGAGTACATAAATTTAATTTAAATTTATTTATTTATATGTAGTTAATATATATATATATATATATATATATATATATATATATATATATATATATATATATATATATATATATATATATATATATATATAAATATACATATTTATATTAATTAAATTGTATATATGTTTTTTTTACATAAACAATGTTTTCTGAGAACAGAATTTCGAATGCAAGTTTAGTAAAGATTAACTCTGTAAATCTAAATGTTTAGATACATTTAAAGTACTGATATCTTAGTTTTCATTAATTTCTTATTTAATTCACACAAAATTATCTTTGCCCATTTTGTTATGTATATATGGCGTGGATATATATATATATATATATATATATATATATATATATATATATATATATATATATATATATATATATATATATATACACTTTACTATACTATATAATATGTAATAAAATTATTTTTTATATTTGTATGGTTTTCTTATATTTGATATCTGTATGTATATAAGTAAATAAACATTTTATTGTATTTTTATTTAGAATACTTTTTATATTTTTATATACTTTTTTTGTATTCGTGCAGTTAGTATGTGTCTTACTGTCTTGATCGCAAGAAAACCACGCGATCAATTTATACGATGTTATGATTTAAAATTTTTAATTTTTATATTTAATTGTAATCAAATTTTAAGTGAAACAAAAAAGTTTTTTTTTTAAATCATATAAAAATATAAATTTATCTATTTATATTGTGCCAGTTATTAAAAATAAAAAATGTATTTATTAAATGAGAGTTTTGTGATGATATTTTAAAAATTTATTTCTGTCATTGTGATAAAAATAATATGTTCATTTTTCCTATTAGTTTTGTGTTTTAGATTTTAATATAAGAATTAAACCAAAAAATTAAAATGCAATTAGTATGGAGAATTAATGAAATTATATTTTTTTTTAAATTTAAAATAATAATAAATATAATATTAAGTGGTATTAATAATATTAATACATATCCCCATTGATAAATAATTACCTATGTGTTTGTGCAGTTCATATTTTCGTTTTTTTTATTGTTTATAATAATAAAAATATTATTGAAACGAAAAAATAAAATAATAATAATATTCAATTAATTTTTTAAATAGTTTTTCTACTTGTGTGTACTGTGTGTTGTTTTATATTATGTACATAATCTTATAATTAATAATTAAAATGTCACATGATTTATTATATGAGTGTATAAGATTGTCGAGTTGTTAATTTTTGATAAATAAAACAAACTCAATATCATTTTGAAAAAATTTTACAAACAAAAATATGGAAAAATTAAAAGAAATAAAATCATTTTACAATTTTTCAAGGTGAACTAACTTGAATTTTAAAATTAGACTTTGTGAATTAATTTTTAATAAAAAAGTAAAAAATAACAAAACTGAAGATAATTTGTGCTTTGATCTTAAAATTATATTTCTATCTGTTTCAAAGAGTGCAATATTACTGTCCTACAACCAGATCACTTATAATTTGGAAATACCGGATCCAAACAATGTTTGATTGATTTAACACCTATGACATTTAGCACTTTAGACGTGTATAAGTATTTATTTGCAACTAGTCGCAAGTTTTTAAGGTTCAAAGCGTTAGAGCGGTTCACTTTTTTGTAATAAATAGTTTGATCACCTATTTTAAACATCCACGGCACGATGTTGTATTTTGTAGTGACTTGATATTATTCAAAAGATACAATAATATTGATTCGGATAATTTAAATTATATCTTATCTATAATTAAAAACGACGTATTTATACTGGAAAAGTTCCGGAAAAAAACAATAACGTTCAAGTATTTTCTTTATGAAAATTTGTATACGAGTACAAAGGAATAAATAAAAGTATTACGATTTTTTTATATAAAAAAATTTAAACTCCAACTGCTAGTAAAATAAAGTACCTTATAATTTTTATTTCGAGTGTAACGTATATGTTTGTATTATTATATACATCACTAGCTGATAGTACACATTTTTTTATATTGTTCATGTAATTCAAAATCATTAAAAAATGTTTTATTACATTTTTAATTTGTTTCTGATGAAAACTAATTATACAAGGATAACACGTGAACAGTGTAAGGCTCAACGCTTACGATTACAACAACTCAGGAACTATACCTACTTTCAGACCTAGGCCTTTTGCTATTCGAGACCAGGGTGGAAATGTCGTACTCGACATTTCCACTATGTTTGCGCAAAGCAAACCATGTCTGGTGATTGGAAAGTAGTCACGTGAAAATATTAGTATATTAGTTGTTCCTAGATTTTCAGCAGCCTATGACTCAAGCCATTGGACTAGCTTATAGTTTGCTTTGCGATATCTAGGAATAAAGTCGGGAACAATCTATCAAGAATTTTTGTTTCTGATGATAATTAGTTCTAGTCTACGACAAGGAGACGTGCCTTTCACGATACTCTTTAATTCTTATATTAGAATTTATATTTCGTAAACGCGAACCACCTCAGAATAATACCTTGTTAGTGAGTTATCTGGTTTCTATCTGGCAATTGTGCTTTGTATTACCTACGTCCTCTGCTAAAGTCAAAATATCTTTTTAAATGCCGACAAGCGAAAGTTGTACGATGTGTTAATCAGACCCGTTGTCATGTATGGGTGTAAGAGTTGCAACCTGATGGTTGAGTACGAAAGATGGCTGTTTTTAATCACGAAATGTCGATCATTAAGTAAAAGGATAGCTGGAGTTGGTCACGGATCATTTTTTGGTTAAACGGATGATAAAGCGATTTATGATTAATAAATTAATATTACCAACAAGTTTCAATTCTTAATTTTTATGATTGATTTGCGGATCAAACTATTGCAGCTTACGCGTTTTTTTAACATGATTTCGACTAGATTTTATAACACGCACAGGTGTTTTTTTTATTATTTACTGTTGAAAATCTTTTCAATATGGAAAACTATCAAAAGGTCGAAGAGTTAATGCAAAAAATAACAAAAAATGAAATTTTCATTATGAAAAATTTATCTTGAATAAGTAACACGAAATAAAAATTGAAATCGATGACGACGACTTTAGGACTCTTCTGAAATATAATGAAATTACTCATAAAAATATACATACATATAAATATATTTATATCACACATCCTTTGTCCAAAAATCCGTGAGAACAAAGGTGACTGGAGTGAGTCTACTTAAGCCAAAAAATCAATATACAATGCTCATCTTAATATTTTGTTATTCTTAATCTTTTAATTGTTTTATATGTATATGGGACAATTGACATCGTAGATGCTATTTTTGGAATTCTCTATTTAGTAGATAAAATAAAAGTTTAATTAAATGTAGGCGTTAAAATTTTCGTATAATTTTAAAGATCAAAATATTAAAAATGTGATACACATAATACCTATACATTTGGTCATAATATTAATTAATAATTTAATTTATGTACTCACATGATGTTAATTATTGTTTTGTTAAAATTAACACGTCGCTATACAATAAATTGTACTTGGCTCGAAACATTTAATATTAATTAGTCGTGTAGTATCAATTTAATCGTAGTTCAGAATTTTGAAAAACAAATATTGGTTATAAATATCGTATATACATTTATTTTGCTTTCTAATCGCCACTAAGTAACAAAAACGAAGTGCTTACTTATTGATAACATATAATTTTTTTTTTATATATAACTGAATTATTAACTGATTAATTCGAACCGTTTAAGCTAAATAAGTAAATGTCTCATACAATGAATAAATCGACCTTACTCTTTACAAATCTAAACTATTTAGCCCTGTATGACTCGAAAAATAATTTTAACAAAATTTATAATTAATTAATATAGTATAAATCATATAAATTATAAATAAATTTTGGCTCATATTCAACAAATTTGGTGTTAATTTAAGTGAATGACAAAAACTACAATTATGTTGTACAGCGTTTGCTTTACACTTTGAGGTTTCTGAGTGTAACAATATTTTGATATTACACGTTAAAATGGTGAATAATCAAAATTGGTTTGTAAAAATCTCACGTAGCTTCATCAATCATTTCAAACAAGTTTGGGGACTCCCCAAAACGTTAAAATCTTAAATAGCAGATATATTTAGCTGTATGCCTACGCTTATGCATACAAATTTTATTTATAATATCATCAAATTTATTGATTTTGTTATATAATTCATTGAGGCGATGCAGTTTGTAAAACTATAATTTAAATCCGTTGCGAGATATTGAATATAATACTGCAGAACTGGTGATAGTTTTATAATTGCCAACTTTAAAATTAAAAACTTTTTAGTTTTAAGTTTCTGTTATGATTAAGTTATACTATAATAGAACTGCTCCAATATAGTTTCGTATATGAATTCGATACTTAACTAGAAGATGAAAATCCCATCTATGCAAAGTTTTCACATTCAAAAATTTCTATTAATTTTGAAATTAAGTTTTTGAAAAATAGTTCGCATGTTTATTTTTTTATTTTACTAAAGTTAATTGATGGCATAACTGTAATTATTCGTAAGTGGTCATAGGCATAAAAATAGTGCACATAATTTATCATATTTTCATTAATAATTTTCATCATAGGCATTACGTAAATTAATTTATTGTTGTTTGATTTATTTATAAAATTTTTACCCTGGTTAAATTTAATTTATTCGTAGCATCAATATTTAACTTATAACTTTAAAGATAGTTTATATGAACTAGTTTACGATAATTTATATTTGGTGTAAGTTCTAATCAACATCGTTTACCACTTCAGGATTATAACTTGAATGATTTTTGTTTCGTTTTTTTCGTTTAAGAGCTGTCATTTAAATTGAGCACATAACTACATATACCTCTATGTAATTTAAAGACTACATTAACCACTTACTTTTTGCTTTGACCACTTGGGTAATTTCTTAGTGTGAATTTATGATCTTCTAACGAATCTCTGTCGCTGTCGATTAAATTATATCTATCATACTTGGTTATTGTAAAGGCCTTGGTAATTGCAAGTATCATGTAGGTGATGCTACGAATATATCTTGTACATAATAAAACAATTCACGAATACTAATTAAATTAATTTTTTTTTTTTTGTTTTTCATTAGACAGTTGTGATCATGATTTATTAATTTAATTATTATAAATATTCAAAAAAATATTTTTATAACAGCAGCGCTATGTGTTTACAAAAAACAATTATTGTGATTTAATTTAAAAATAAAAATACAAAAAAAAAAAAATAATAATAATAATAAATAAAAGAAATTAAAGAAAGAAAACGAAAATTATGAATGAAAATATTATAGTATTATAAACCGCCTGAATTTAATAAAAATTAATGAAGTAAATGTGAAAATTTTATAAATTTATATAACAAAATATTGTATTTATGATATTGTATCTACAATGGAGTGGTCATGGTCATCATGGCTAAAAGATTGGTGGCGTTTAAAACATAAACATAAAATACGAAGAAGATCATCACGTGATGGCGACTTCGAAGATGATATCGACGGCAATATAATAATTGATCACGATGAAGTAATTCGTGGCGATTTCAATGATGCGGGTGATGATGAATTATGTCAGTGTGCATATTGCATGAATGTAAATATAATATTTTTCTTGTTTCTTATATATAAAAAAAAAACATTGTTAATGTATATATTATGTCATTATTTTAAAAGTATATATTCAAAATGTTTCGAAAGATTTATTTATATCTAGGGTGTTCGGATTTGTGTTAGGCCAATGTATTATTTTCAAATGCGCTGATTCTTGGTATTATGCATGTAATGCTGTGCTATTTCGCTCGTTTCCTATTTAAATTTATCTAATATTATAATGCCATCTCAATTTCATTATTTATAATTTAAAACGATTTTTTATTTATTCCATCTATTTCTAGGGTGATCTTGAACTAGATCCAAGCGATGGAATTGATTCAGATGGCAGTGTATCGTCAAATTCGGGAAAACAGGTTATTGTTGGTATATGTGCTATGTCAAAAAAATCTCAATCGAAACCAATGAAGGAAATTCTTACAAGATTACAAGATTTTGAATTTATAAAAATTGTTATAATCACGGAAGAGACGATATTAAAAGAGTCGGTTGAACAATGGCCGACATGCGATTGTTTAATATCATTTCATTCCAAAGGTTTCCCGCTAGATAAAGCTATACAATATGCTCAGCTTAGAAAACCTTATGTTATAAATAATTTGCATATGCAATATGATATTCAAGATCGTCGAAAAGTTTATTCAATTCTCGAGGGTGAAGGTATTGAAATTCCTCGTTATGCTGTACTAGATCGTGACTCACCTGATCCTAAACAACATGAACTCGTTGAATCGGAAGATCATGTCGAAGTTAATGGTGTAATATTTAATAAACCGTTTGTTGAAAAGCCAGTTTCAGCTGAGGATCATAATATTTATATTTATTATCCGACGTCGGCTGGTGGTGGAAGTCAAAGACTTTTTCGAAAAATTGGAAGTCGAAGCAGTGTATATTCGCCAGAGTCTCGAGTTCGTAAGACTGGTTCATTTATATATGAAGATTTTATGCCAACCGATGGTACTGACGTTAAAGTATATACCGTTGGTCCGGATTATGCTCATGCGGAGGCCCGAAAGAGTCCGGCCTTAGATGGAAAAGTAGAGCGGGATAGCGAAGGCAAAGAAATACGTTATCCCGTTATTTTAAGTAATGCGGAAAAATTAATATCCCGTAAAGTTTGTTTGGCCTTTAAACAAACTGTATGCGGTTTCGATTTGCTGAGGTGGTTGTTTATTTAATCATCAACTTTGATACAATTACAGAAATGTTTCTGATTGAGATTTTCTAATTCTTTTTTAGGGCAAATGGCAAATCATATGTCTGTGATGTAAATGGTTTTAGCTTTGTAAAAAATTCAAATAAATATTATGATGACTGCGCAAAGATATTAGGTAATATGATATTGCGAGAATTGGCTCCAACGCTGCATATACCTTGGTCAGTGCCTTTTCAACTAGATGATCCACCAATTGTACCAACAACGTTCGGCAAAATGATGGAATTACGATGTGTTGTAGCAATTATTCGACACGGTGATCGAACTCCAAAACAAAAAATGAAAGTTGAAGTTAGGCATCCAAAATTTTTCGAAATATTTGAAAAATATGATGGCTACAAGCATGGCCATATAAAACTAAAACGACCAAAGCAATTGCAAGAAATTTTAGATGTTGCTAGGTCACTACTATCGGATATTCAAACCAAGGCTGCTGATCCAGAGATTGAAGAGAAACAAGGAAAACTAGAACAATTGAAGAGCGTGCTAGAAATGTATTTTATTTTTTAAATCCAATTAATTATTTAAAAATTATACCTATATTTGATTTAATTTTAGGTATGGTCATTTTTCCGGAATTAATCGTAAGGTGCAAATGAAATATCAACCGAAAGGTAGACCAAGAGGATCGAGTTCTGATGACGGTAACATTTCTTCTAGTACGTTTGGATTTTTCATTAAATTTTATTTTTATTCGCTTCATGAACGAAAAGTGTAACAAATAATTTTTTTTTTACTTTTTTCTATTAATTTACTAGATAGAGATTTTAATTTATATGATAGGCCTGGTATAAGTATACATAAATAGTACAGTTTTACTTTATAATTGTTATGTTCTCATGTAAGGCCTACATTGTGATTCGTTCTTAAAATTAAAATAGCAAACATTCATTCTAGCTTCATTTAATTTAATTTTTTATTTATAATAACGATTAATTGCTTTTTGCACTTTAAAACTGCAATATGTGTACATATAAAGGTGTTCATAAATTATCCCATAATTCTAATAACATATTTATATTATCCAATAGCAGATGGGCCAAAAGATCCTTCACTCGTGCTAATTCTGAAATGGGGTGGTGAATTAACGCCGGCAGGACGAATTCAAGCCGAGGAGTTAGGTCGAATCTTTCGATGCATGTATCCAGGTGGACAAGGACGTAATGAATATTCCGGTACACAAGGCTTAGGATTATTACGACTTCATTCTACGTTTCGACATGATCTAAAAATCTACGCGTCGGACGAAGGTCGAGTGCAAATGACGGCTGCCGCATTTGCAAAAGGTTTACTAGCATTAGAAGGCGAACTGACACCCATTTTGGTTCAGATGGTTAAAAGCGCAAATACTAATGGACTTCTTGATAATGATTGTGATTCGAGTAAATATCAAAATATGGCAAAAAATCGTTTACACGAGTTGATGCAAATCGATCGAGATTTTACACCACAAGATCGGGAGGCAATTAATCCAGGAAATAGTATAAGTATCAATCAAGCAATAAATTTTGTAAAAAATCCGGTTAAATGTTGTAACCATGTCCAAGCATTGATACAATCGCTTTTAGCAGTGGTGGTAGTAAAACGAGATGATCAAAAAACTCGAGACGCTATTTTGTATCATGGCGAGACTTGGGAATTAATGGGTCGACGATGGGGTAAAATCGAAAAGGATTTTTCTACTAAGAGTAAGACTTATGATATTTCAAAAATACCTGACATTTATGATTGCATTAAATATGATTTACAACATAACCAGCATACGTTACAATTTGAGCAGGCCGAGGAATTATATAAATACGCTAAATATTTGGCTGATATCGTAATTCCTCAAGAATATGGTCTTACAGTTCAAGAAAAACTTGCAATTGGTCAAGGCATTTGCACACCTCTGCTGAAAAAAATTAAAGCTGACCTACAACGGAATATTGAGGAGGTGGGTGATGAAAGCGTCAACCGCCTTAACCCTCGATACAGTCATGGAGTTTCTAGTCCTGGACGGCATGTTCGGACCCGACTTTATTTCACCAGTGAAAGTCATGTACATTCACTATTAACCGTGCTACGTTATGGTGGGCTTGCTAATATAATGAACGACGAACAATGGCGGCGTGCTATGGAGTATGTATCAATGGTGTCGGAGTTGAATTATATGTCTCAAATTGTTATAATGCTATATGAAGATCCAACCAAGGATCCATCGTCAGAAGAACGTTTTCATGTTGAGTTACACTTTAGTCCAGGTGTAAACTGTTGTGTACAGAAAAACTTACCACCCGGGCCTGGATTTAGGCCGCACAGTCGTAATGATTCTGGTGCTTCTAAAAATGCTGTAATAATTAATAAATTTAAATATTCCGTGGTCATTTTTATAGCGAATTATTTTTATAAATTTATTTAAGAGTGGCGAGGAAGATGGTCCATCCACGCGAATCGACGAGGAAAGTGAAATGATGTTTGAAGAAGATTTTGGGCCAGTTCAAACTGTTAACCAAAAATTTGATTCAGTAAGTTAATCGTTTTGATTTATTTTCATTTTATAATCTAATTTTTTTGTAAAATATAATTTAAGCCTAAATCACCAACAATTTCACCAAGTGAGTTCAGTAGCACTAAACATAACAAAACAAAGTCAAAACATTTGAAATCTTCCAACCCAATAACAATTGGTTCTCATCATACAGTATCAGGGCATGAAGCGATGGATTTGGCTAAGCGGCTAACCGAGCAATTGGCAGCACAACAATCATCGAATTCTTTAGGTTCCAATAGAGCGATAAGTCCCGATTCGGAACCAAGAGCACGCTCATTTGAGCATCGTCAACATCATCACCACCACCATCCAAGCCATCATCATGATAAAGTTAAAGGTAAGATCATTATGATCGTTTGTGTTTATCGTGGAAAGATTATCTGCTAGCATGTTGTGAATTTGAAATAATACCAAATTTAACACAAAAAAACTAAATACCTATGTTTACGAGATCAAGTTATCGTTATCAGTTAAAAAAAAAGGTTAATCATTATGGCACATACACAAACATATATACATACACTTTTTATAGTACGAAACCTTAAATACATCATGCATTTGATTAAATAATCAAATTTCATGCTTTATCATTTAAATAGTAATCGTTTTTCGTCGATCTTATATGTGTAAATTGCTTTGAGGGAAAAAGTACAATCAAATCCTCGCGAATCTGCTACTTGCAAACTTTTTCAATTGATACAAAAATGTATCCCCTAAATAAAACTAATTCATTTTTATTTAGTTCTTTTTATTTATTTCTATTTTTATTATAGGTAACTAAATTTATTTTTATTTTTTGATTCATTTCAAAAGATAATAAATATCTTAACAAAACTCAAAATACAAAAATATTTAACATGCTGGCCGGCTCGTCCGTGTATTTGACAAAGTCCGTTGGCAGTTTTCATTAACTGGTTTAAAGATTTAAACAATTTTTTTAATATTAAATGTGCTAAGCAGAATTAATGTTATTATTATAATAATAATAATTCTTTAGTTAAACAATTTATAGATAAAATCTAAAAACAGATAATGAAAACTCGATCTTATTTTTTTTTAATTATTAATTGTTGTTGTTAATATTTATTATATTTGATATTGGCGTTCAAGATTGGTTGCTTTAAGTGGTGCTCTTTATAGGGTCTACTAATTTCCATATTTTATTTGAAAAAAAAAAAAAATTACATTTCTTAAAATGAATTAACATAATATTTATTTTTTAATGATTTAAAATTTTCTTAAATAAATATTAAAGTCAAATAACAATTACCTATTTTAACTGAGGCTCAAATTTCAAAATGACTAGATAATTTCTTTAAATCTCTTCTGTTAGAATGTACTTACTGGTTTTGGCTACCTTAAATTTTAAAAATCTGACTCATTTTATTTATTTTTTATTAACAATATATATCATTACTATTCTATTATTTTTCTAATTTTGATTGTTTATAATTAGAATTAATGTGAATTTTTATTTAGATTTAAGTTTAATTTGATTTATGGTTTGGCTATCAGTTGCAAAAAATAGCAAGTTTCCTTTTAATATATGTATTGAAATATTCTATTTAATGGAGAAAATAAAAACTAAAATCTAAATTATCGAGCCAAAACCATAAATTAAATTAATTCCAAATCAATCTAAAAAATTTGCATACTTTTCATTTTGTGTGTTTATTTCATACTTTTATTACTAAATTAAAACTGCTTGATTTTCAATTGTATTTGTTTACATTGAATTTTACCATTTCCGCCATCTAACTCTAATTTGTAACGAGTGTTGTTAATTAAGTCGTCATCAGTGATCTCGAATTGACTAAAATGTGTAGTAAACTAAAGTTGATAGAAAATTATTTTTTTTTAAGAATATCTTAATTTTCTTTAATTTTTTTTCTTTTATCTATTTTCATGATCATTTTGTACTGTCATTCATGTTTATTTTCTGTAAATCATTAATTTCCATTTGGGGGTTTCCTTTTAATAAAACAACTACCGATCTCGATACCAATTTCAATACGTCGTGATTATGATACATATATATATATAAAATAGATGGAAATTTGCCCACCCATTCATCATTAATTGATTTACTTGGCGGTGGTGTTTCAAAACCATATCATAAGCCTAAATTACATCATGAAACTGTATCAGCGACAAATGAGCTACCTTTGTCTGAAATTAATTTTTATATAAAAAATCCTGAATCACCAATTGTTTATGAACCTCTTGATATATCGTTGGTAGCCATGGTAAATAATCATCCTTTAATATCACCATTAGCTACAAATGAACGTCCGTTATCGAGCACTTGTTTAGCTACTGAACCTGAATTACCCGTAGTTCAATTTTTATCGACGGTAACTGCACCCGATGAGGATTATAACAGTTTTATAAAACGAACAAAAATTGCCCCCACATTTAATCGAAATCATATTGGTTCCAAATCATTGTTTAATTGTGTTACTCAGGATGTTATTGTTAGTGTTATTGACGCGCGTCAAGTTGCTTCAGCACCAGCTAGCTTATCATGTTCACCACGACAATCGTTAATTAATGATAACGATAACAATGAAATCGAGATCGATAAAGTTGATGTTGATAATAATAATCTTAATTCTAATACAATTGATAATGTCTCTGAAACTAATATAATAAATTTAACAACAACAAATTCTATTACTATACAACAAACGACTAATTTAACGGAACTAAAAGTAAATACGGACTCTATTGGTACACTTAAAATTACCGACCCTTCCACCCCTTCCTCTGCTACTATATTATGTACTAAATTAAATAACCCATCCATACTACATCATCAAAAAATGGTAAAACTAAACAATACAGACTCGTCCGCAACTGCAACATCACACCATAATAATAATTCGTCATCATCGTCTACATCGTCGTCGGCGGTACGGCGTCAACGACACAGCATTGCCGGCCAGATGAATTATTTTAAATTATTGGGTTATGGAGGATTCAATAAGAAAATGACGACAAGCACAAATAGCTTGTTTAGTACAGCAGTCATAAGTGGAAGTTCATCAGCACCAAACTTACGGGATATGATACCAAATACGATTACATCACCATCAGGTAATTTATCGAATATATAAAGCTCTTACTATAATTCATATTATATTCTTTTATTTTTATATATATATAGTACTCGAAGGTTTTGGTGGAGTTCCACCAATACGCCCACTAGAGACACTTCACAATGCACTATCATTAAAACAGATTGATACTTTTTTGGAAAAGATGACATCGGCAATTCTATTTAAAACGCCAGCATCTTCACCACCTAAAAATCCATCAACTCCGGTACCAACGCCCCAAAATTCGTTGCCTAATGCATCGATGATACGCTCGAGTAAGTTTGAATTTTAAATTTAAAGATAACGCAAACATTTTTTTTTTTTAATATATGAATGGAAGTTTAATTTATTCCTCTCGTTTTGTCAATAAAATATTATATTTTAATAATTAAATTTATTCATTTATTTTATTTATTTAATATTTTAATAATAATATTACGTTGTTGTTTTGTCGCTGGAATTTTGCTTTCTTTTTGTTCAATTACCTCTTAAATTTCTCGTAATGTAAGTAAGACATGCTTAGGATTCATAAACTTTTCGTCCCCATTTGTATTTTGTTCGCTTAATTATTTTCTCGTATTTTTCGTATTTGATATAGTTTTTTATAACAGGCTGGAGCGGACATTCGAGTATGACCAACAGCACTAGCGCTTTGTCTAGTGGTGGGCCGTCATCGCCAAATATTTCGGATATGTACTCGAGAGGGTGTCCAAGTAGTGATATGTCAGCTAGTTTGATTAGTAACGACGGGTATTTTGGAGCAACGCCTGAATTATCACACATGTTCCCCGCGTTAGATTATGATTTAAGTTCCGTTGGTGCTCAATTGACTTTAGATCAAATTGATAATCGTTCTTTGGCTGATTTTAAAGTTGAAACCCGATTTGGATATGAAAGCGGTGATACAACACCCGTAAGCACGTCATCTGATTGGGAATTTAATACAAACGATGCAACAAAAGGATCGACCACTAATGAATTGGTTTGTATATTGATTTAAAATAATATTGAAAAACAATCAAATTGTATGATTTATAGTGTACCGAAGAGGAGGAGGAAGAAACTACACTTTCTACCGATACATGTATGTCAACCCAAGGTGATTTATTATCCAGTTCTATTAATCAAATTGATGTGACCAACAATGAAAATACTATTGAAAATAATTTAGGAAAACTTTCGAATAAGAATATGTTTCCGCAGCTGCAATCAGTCGTACCAGTTGTCACGGGCACTACTATAAAATGCACTGCCGATTATGACTTTCTTAAATCAAATTTAACAAACGATTTATTTTTACTAAGCCCTCAACCGTCCACTTCATCATCACCAGTTCCGTTGTCAGCATCACCGATTAGTGGTACGCCAAAAATCGATAATAAATATCGTAACAATAGAATTCAAAAGCAAATAAGTTTATACGAGAAAGAATCGGTTTGTACAACTGAGCATAAAAATTTGGCTAAAGATGTGCCTAAATTTAATGAAACACCCAGCAATATAAAATTAGCAAGACGTCGCATCGGAACTGTTGAGCCACCAAATTTTTTGTCAGCTGAAGATTTAGAAAAATCAATTACCAACATTGAGAAGAATTTAAATTCCATTTCACTCGAAAATCAAAAGGATAAGTGTATCAAAACTAAATCATGTGTTAATTTAAAATTAGTATCAAATCCGAATAACATACAAACAGCGTCATCCTCCTCGACCTATTCAAATAATCCAGGTGCTGTACTCGTTCGAGAAAGTTTTATTGAACCGCCACGTCGGGTTGCAAAAAGTTTTCACGGTAAAACACAGTACTCGAATTTAGATTCGAAACGACGCTCAAGTGAAATACCTGAAGGCGTAGTAACCGCACCCGCCGATTCATTGTTAAAAAAAAATAACAATGTACTTTCACGTCAATGTTCTATTCCGGGAACATCGTCCGGGTATTCGGTGACAAGTGGCAATGCCGTAAATAATAATGCAGCTGTTACTAATAGTACGTCGAGATTTCGCACACGATTAGTCAGAGAAATTTCCGAACCGGCTCCTTTTATGGAAGATCTGTTACTAGACACTAATAATGTTAATAATAGTAGTAGTGCAACCGGTAATAATAGTTATTCATTATTGACTGATAGTGTTCACGATCAATTAAGTAAACCAAAAAAGTAGAAGACAATAATTAAAGTATTATCAAAATGTTAACTGTTTTTAGAATTTAGCTTAAAAAATGTTTTAAAGATACATATAATAAATATAAATAGACAGTAAAGTGATAGTTTTAATAATCATTTTTTGTGATTACATTGTAAATCAATGCGCAATCTAAGCCGCTGGAATTGATATAATATATAGCTAAACTATTCAATGGTGACGCATCTTTGTACGTGTACGGATTACATTATGGAACTCACCACCATACTTATTCTTCGTGGATTTCGAACTTGTATTCGATTCGGTCAATAGGGAAGTGGAATGCCATACACCATTATGCAGAGGAAAGTATAGTGATCTATATAGCACTGGCAAAGGTAAGTAAAGAAAGAAGAGGTAACTGGCAAAATAAGTGTTAATCAAGGTGATGTATTATCGCCATTGCTGTTTTTTATAATTCAGGACAACAGCAAACTATATTCAGAGGGATCTCATAAGACTAAAAGATGTAGAACATGCTACAAACTAAAAGATGTAGGACATGCTACACTAGATATGGAACTTATCCGCTGTCATGAAATGCTACAGTGTGAATGTGAAACATGAAAGCAAACTCTGAAGATCACAAGGGAACTCCAGGTACTTGTATATAAATGCCGTATACTTTTAATATAGGGCACATACTGAAAAAGTAGGCAACTTCCAGAAAAAAATGGTAGCTAAAGCAATAGGTCAATATAATAAAAATCTTTAGAATTAGCAGATTATATATTTCAAGTTATATAATTAATTATATGAGGTTTTCTTAAAACATTACAACATTTATTAATTATAGTTCACACACAAAACGAACTAATCAATGGGATGAAAATTTATTTTTTATAAAATTATTTTCGTCTAAAGAGAACGGTGTGCAGTGCATCAATGTCAATCTCTAGCGGTGTCTTTGAGCTAGTTGGGTTCCTTGACTGTGACACTGGTTTCATTGCTGGTGCTGTCGGATTACTAGACGAACGTGGATTGACTAATAAACATTTCATTGGTTGTCCATCTAAATGACGATTGTGATATGTGTTCACTGCTTCTTCTGCGTCCCGAAGTGTACGAAATATAACTTCTGCTACGCCTGGTCGTACAAGCCGTGCTTCCATTAATTCGCCAATATCCTCGAATAATTCTTTTATATCACCTTGCGATACACTTGAATGTAAATTTGATACTACAATTCGATAGCCATTCGATTGCGCTGGCGGTGGACTTGATGGTGGTTGACTGCGTGAAAAAATACCAGAAGACTCATTTGGATCAGGAGCACGTTCTAACCGTGAACGCATTTCATACGATAGCGATGAATTTTCGTCTGGAATAAAACGTCGATTACTAGACGGTATAACATGATGAGGCATACGTAAAATCCCTTTTCGTGGAATATCATGATGTGAGTCAACGTTGAAAATTTTACGTTGAATGTTTACGGGTTCGGACACATCGATGGGTCGTCGCACTAACACTTTATAACAATCAAATGGATCGGAAGATGCAACTGAATCAAAAAAAGGTGGGGATTTACCACGTCCGCCACCTAACCCAAAGCTTGGAAGTGGTGGCATGTCCGAATGAGTTGGAAGTGCCATATCGTTTTTAAATGTTAGACGAATTGGAAATGATGGTGTTATTGGCATATCTACATCCATCATATCGATCATTGATTTAGTAGATAATTCGTTGGGAAAACGTGAATTAGAACGACGTCGCTCTGGAGATGGTCTTCTTGTATTTCGTCGTCCTCCACCATTATCCATAGGTGTTGACACATTACTTGATTGCACATTACGTTTCTTGAGTAGTTTAACACGCGCATCGGTAACTTTCGAAATTTGGTGTAGCTTTTCTCGTGCATCTCGAATCTTCATACGATTTTTTGCAATAATTTTATTTCGAGCGTCAACAATAATATTGGAGGCACTCTGCTTAGCAGGTAAAACACGTTTTTGAATGCCATTCTTATTTGTGAAGTTCTTATTTATACTGAAATTTAGAAAAACAGTTATTCAAAGCGCTTATTGATGCGAAGGGCTCCGTTAAACTTACTTTACTATAGGACGCTTTTTATTAGGTGGTAATTTTTTTTTCTTGATAATTTCATCTAAACTTAAGTGTGAGTTATCCATTATATAGTTTTATTTAATAATACAAATATTTTGCTTCAACTTTTATTTATTTTAGAGAGTCTAACCAAAAATATCGATAGACAACGAAGCGATTGTCAAAGTTATATTTTATTGACATAAAAAAAGTGCTGCCAACAGAAACAAAAAATATAGCCAAAACGAAATAAAACATAGTTTTCTTTTCTATCACGATAGTAACTGACGATAGTGCTTATATTCGAGAGAATGGTTATTTATTTTGATCGCATGACAATATTTCAGTGATTTTATTTATTTCTGTAAATGACGATTCAATTTAAATTGTTAGGATGTATGTACAAACGTCCGAACAGACTCGAAAAGCCATCTTAAATTAACTTTATGTATTATATATGAAGTTCTAAGATGCAGTTAAAATATAAACATGATGTCGGGTGTCTAAAGGAGGAACCTGTAATTTTTTTATTCAGCACCCTGTAATGTGAAAAGTTTTTGCGATGTTTAAAGTCATTTCTGTCATATCGCTCACAAAATAAAAATATTATAAATTTCCTTTTTTTAATTTCTGTAAAAAACTTTATATTTTAATTTATTGTTTAATATAATTATGAAATGTGTGTTAACTATTAAATGGGTAATAGTATAAAAAAAAGAAGTAACAAGAAAAATGATGAGAAACTAGAATACAACGACGAAGCTCCAAACTACAGTAGCCAGGTATTATGATGATGACAATAAATATACAGATTTTTTCCCGTGCACGTAATTAGAGCGCACAATTAATCAAGTGTTCATTGTTCTAACGAAATTATTAATGCATATGGCCAATGATGAAATTATTGTTACTAAATTGATTGTAATTTTATTTGTGAGATTAATTTGGAAAATTTAATTACAGTTTTCATTATCAAGTTTCACGTCAAATCGATTTAATTTAAGCTTTCGTGGTTCACAAAGAGCTTACAGTCAAACATCAAGGAGTCGAGTATCTAGACGAAAGTATGATATTCACATACCTTTTATTGTAAAACATGCATAATATAATATAATATTGTATTCCAGATTTAATGAGGTTACACTAGTGGACCCGTTAAATTTATCGAAGACCTGTTGGCCGGTCCCCTATGTTGAATCAATATTTTTACCACATTTTATTATAAATCATGTTGATATCCACGTTCGTTTTAAATTTATAAATAATTTAGCTCGTGGTGCATTTGGTAAAGTTTATCATATCGTTGAGTTAACATCTAAGAAAGATTTTGCATTAAAAGTTATTTCAAAATCTCAGGTATATATATATATATATATATATCTACGGCTTTGTTAATCTTAATCGGTCAATTAATTTTTTAAAATTGTTGCATTGCAGATTATAATAAATGGAACATTACAACAGATAAAAGACGAAGTTGATATTCAATCAATTTGTGGACATCATCCTTTTATTGTTGAGTGCTTCGAATTCTGGCAGAATAGAAAGGAAATTTTTTTATGTAAGTATATTGCCTATATCGTGTTATCGATTGTTAACATTGATGAGTTAATTTTCTTTTATGACATCATGTTATGCTGTTTGCCAACATTGATGAATAAATGCGTGACCTTGATTTAGTTCAGTGATTTTTAACTACGGTTCCGAGTAAAATTACTTCTTATATATTATAGTTTAAATATCTAAAACCTTTCATCCTTAATATGGACGAGATTTTCATGTTTAATGGTGCTTCAGTGGCTCTTAATCCAAATATCCTAAATAGAGTTTTGGCCATTGTGGATTTTAATATTTTATTTGTTTAGAAAATAATTTCCTAATTAATCCTTCTAAATAGCCTTAATTTATCATTCAACACTGTTGCATCAATTTGTTGTCAATGCAGTGCATCTTGTTGATTATTATCCATAGTATATCGTTTCCTAATAGCTTTATTTAACCATTACGAGGTTTTCATGCCTATTAAAGAAATGTAACTCATAATATAAACACAGTTAATAATCTTCTAAAATTAAAATCATTTGATTAACAATTTTATTTCTCAATGTCAGTGTCAGAATATATACCATGTGGAGAGTTGTTTGATAAAATAAAAGAATTTCCATATCAACTTATTCAATTGTATGTGGCGGAGATCGCTATTGCTATCGGTAAGTGTTAAATTCATTATCATACTGATCATTAAACACATTTGAATTTTATTATTTCAGAATTTTTACATAACGCTGGTGTTATATATCGTGATCTTAAACCAGAAAATATACTTTTAGATAGTAGATTTCATATCAAAATAACCGATTTTGGTTTAAGTAAATGGTTAAAATTTGGAAATCGTACTTACACCATATGTGGTACACTCCAATATATGGGTAATTTTATATGATTAATTATTTAATAATCTATATAAATATAAATATATATATAATACATATATATGTATATATATATACATTTATATATATATTTATAAACATAATTTATTCCTCAAATATCTTGAAATATTATCAAAGTTATCTAACGCCTAAAAAAATCAAAATGAATGCTCGAAGTCAGATATTTGAATTAGAGATGGAGGGTAGACAGGTCGATGAGGCAGTTGCGAGTATATTTCATACGGTATTATTTCATCGTAGTCTGGGTAAATTTATGTATACCGGTGATACAACATATTCGGTTGGCTCTATAGGACACACCGATGTAGATTGTGATTTTATTGATTTCACATATGTATGCTGTGCATCACCATCTCTCGATCGTAAATTAAAACGTGAAATAAGTAATTTTAGTGAACAATTGCGTAGCAATGACAGTTGTGGCACTGGACAAATTAGTTTAGAATTTTTTCAAAAGAAACGTAATCGATGGCCATTCCAAGCGGAATGCATACCATGGGAAGTTTGGACAGTTAGATTAGAATTAATAAATTTATATACAGAAGACGAGCGACAAATATGTCGCGAACGTGTTGGTGATATGTTAACAGATAAAATTTTATATATAACCGAGGTAATGAATCGACACGATTATGTTCCAAAAATGCCTAATCAAACTGAATTAGATTTAATATTTGATACAACATTTCCGGACGTGCAACCATATTTATTTAAATTTAAATTTAGTACATCGGATCCGACCGGAAATTCGGTTGGTAATACAATGAAAAAATTAATAAAAGAAACTCTATCTTTGTGACTTAAAGATTTTATGTTTATATTTAAAATAACATTTTTTATATTATTTAATTTTTAAAACATAATTGCCGATTCCAATAAAAATATTCGTTTTATTAATCGTTTTTATGATTTGTTTGAATTAATTAAAATAATTACATTAATTAAATATTAGTTGCACTATCGTAATGCAGATCGTTCTAGCGTTTCATGATAAATTATTATTTTAACATAAATTTAACTGTAGTAAAATTTATTTAAATTTCCAAGTATAATATTATCTAAAATAGTTTCGGGTAATTGAACCCTAAAAAAAAAAAACAAATCATAAATTGTGATGATAGAAATATATTACATTTTATTTAAAATCCTGTTAGCCTTAGATACGAGTATTTCTTTTATAATATAGTGTATATATATATATGTAGTTATTTTTCCTGATGTAAATAGAATGACAGACTATTTTTCTTAATATATTATGTATAACTCGCTATAGATAAAACTTTATGATGAAATAATTAATATTTATTTAAATGGTCATTTTACTTTTACGCCTCGAAATTCTGGAAATAGTTAGATTTTTTATTTGTGTGCAATATTTAAATATCTTTTAATATGTTTATAAATCTAACTTTAAGTTGCAAAAACAAAATAAATATTAAAGAAATATTTTTTTAAATTTGGTGCTTTAAAATTTGCCTTTAATTTTGATAATATTATTTTTATACATTTGACTAAACCAAAATTGCAACTATTTTATGTTTATTTAATTTTCAAAATAAACTTCCATTTTGTAAAAACAATAGATTCAATATTAGCACCGATTATAACGTGTAAATAATATTTATATAATTTAAATTATGAATTACAAATAAAACAAAAATAAAAATATTGATAATTTTTAAGATACAGTTAAATTTTAGTAATTTTAAAAAAATCAACACACGTTAAAAACAATACAATTATATTAAATTATAAATTTAATTATGGATGTTGTGATTTCTTCAGTCGTATAGAAAAAAATTATTTGGTTTGCGTCTTTGATAATATTTTATTATATAATATATGTAATATATATATATATATATATATATATATATATATATATATATATATATATATATATATATATATATATATATATATATATATATATATATATATATATATATATATATATATATATATATATATATATATTTATATATATATATATATATATATATATATATATATATATATATATATATATATATATATATATATATCGAAGTAATTAATATTAATGAATTAAATATTTATAATTTTTTTTTTGTATATATTGATATAAAATAATTTAAATACAAAAATATTAAATAAAATGAGAAAAACAATGAATAATTTTAAATGAAAAAAATTAGAACTTAAATTGTTTATTATTTTAACATCCTTTATTTAAGATTAGTATTATTTTATTTCATCGGTATGCGATGGTTAAGCTTACCACGCCACAGTCCCGAGTTTAATACTCGCCGTTGACCAAACATTTATTAAACGATAAATATTAATTAATAATTAATAATTATTACAACATTCGCCGGTGACCGAATTGTGTTTGTCAGCAAGCGTTCGATGTGCTAAGATCACCTACAACATGCATACACAATTCGTAACAAGTGGTTTGAAAGGTCTCGTAAGAGATGCGGTTAGTGCCGTTTACGGATGCTATGCCATAGTTAATTTAATTTATTATTTTATTTCAGGTAAGTATTGTTCCATTAACTTTGATAATGTTTTATTTTTTTTTAATTATTTACAGCACCCGAGGTTTTACTTGGCGTTGGGTATAGCCATTCAGCTGATTGGTGGTCTCTGGGTGTGGTAGCATGTCGTATGATCACCAGTAAGGTAAGTGAATTTTTTATTTTCCAACTATATAACCTTTAATTCAAAACTATATTATAATTATTCATAAAGCACGTACATAATAATATATTTTTTTGTTCGCATAATCTAAAATTTGATATATGCACATTCCGCATTTTATAAAAGCAATTCTGCAATGCTCTAATTCAAGGGTATGAGATATTTATATGCTTCATTTTAGTGAGGAACCATTACACACTTTCTTCATAAGTTTATATGTTTGTAAATTTCTAATTCATATTCAGTTGAAGGAAACATTTTAGAAATCGTCTGTACGGTTAATGTTAGCACTATTTTACCCCGATCCTAAGGTTAATTGTTTAACATTTCATTTTAATTTTGTCTCATTAAATCATGTTCAGTTCATTTTTGAATAAAATTTATTTAATTTCTTTTATTTATGATTTCTAAACTAATCATAAACTAAATAATTATAATAATAACTATAGTAATATTTTCTTAAATTTCTAAATTTCGTACAATTCATGGAAGGCATTTTCTCGTGGAAATTACAAATAATTAAAAAAAAAAATATAATAAAATATTTGTTATAAAAATTATATATTTTTTAGAAACAAAAAAATTAAATTATTTAACTAATTAAGAGATTTTTTTTTGTGTTTGTGTATTTTGATTTGGATATTTCTAATCACAACATTATTTGTTTTTTAAATTCTGTTTTTCTCAAAATTTTATAAATATATATATAAATAACTATAAATTATTAAATAAAAATTTTCATCTGAAAATTGTGTCCAGATAAAATTTTTTATAAAATACTTATAAAATATTGAGAAATGGGAGTTATATCTAAAAATTTTCGTTTTTTTTTTTTTAATTATTTAATTCTAATTTATATTATTATTATTACAATCTAAGTGTTTTTTTTACTATCACAAAACAAAATATAAACAAATAGTTTTCATTTTTCGTGTTAAAAAAGTTCGTCGTCGTCTGAGTAGAAATTAAAAAAAAAATGTTGTAATTTAAAAAAAAAAAAAAAAAATATAAGAAAATTTGGAAATTAGTTGAAAAATAATTATAATAATACAATCAGTTTATTATAATATATATACGATTTTATGCTTCCGCTTTTGATTCGTTTGACTCAGCGCTTGCTTTATCTTCGGGCGATTCATTTGATTCGGCACTTTCACCATCGGTTGCTGTTGTTGGGGCAGATGTGGTTGGTTCTAATAATGGTGTTGATGATGCTGCTGGCGCTATTGATGCTGGAGCTGCTACTGGTGGTGCGGCTGATGCATCTGCTGCTACTTCTGCTACTGCTGGGACTGCTGGTTTCGACGGAAGTATGGTATCGACTGATTTACTTTCTGGTACAGCCATTTGTTCTGATTCAGCTAATTTGGCAACTGGAGCTGGTAAATCTTCGGTTGCAGCTGGTAATGGTTTTTCTTCAACCGCAGCTACTTCAGCAATTTTTGGTTCTTCAGTCTTTAATGATGGTGATTCTGGTGCAGGTTCAGCAATTGTAGCAGCATTTTCTGATTTAGCTTCTGGCTTAACTGCTTCAACTATGGCTACTGGGGCTGGTTGTTCTGGTTTGGCTTCCTCGGTTTCACGCACTTGTCGTACGGCTTCTTCAGGTTTGACTTCATCGATTTTTGTAGTTTTAGCTGGTGTTACTTCAGCAACATCTTCAGTTTTAGCTTCTGCTTTAGGTGATTCTGCTAATGGTTCTTCAACTTTAGCTGCATCTACTGGTTTAACTTCAACTGGTGCAGCTACATCTGGTTTAGATTCTTGTTTTTCTTCAACAACGGCTGCATCATCTGATTTAGCATTGACAGGAATTTCAGCAACATCGGATTGTTCTACTTTTTTTGCTGGTTCAGCTGCGCTTGTTTCGCTAACTTCTGGTTTATTTTCTATTTCTTTTGCTTGTTCGACAGGTGTTGGTTTTGCTTCGGGCGATGTTTCAACAACAGCAGCAGCCGCTTCTATTTTAGCTTCTGGTTCCGATTTAATCTCTGTTACTACCTCTGGTGCAATCACTTTATCATTTTGTGGTAAAGGTGAAGTGTAGGCTACAGCAAATAATGCTACAAGGCAAATCAATTGGAATTTCATTTTATCTGTAACGAACAAAACGAAAATAATAGTTATTATTGCATATAAATACGTAACGCAAATAATTTATTAGATTAGTCACCTATCTAATGATTAAATTAATATATAATTTATTCATAAACGATTAATAGCGCATATAAATTACGTTGTAATTATATATGCACGTAAAAAACTAGATTTCTCACACTTTTATGAGTTCAAGTATATTTTGATGCGATATAGCTGTGTATGATTTAATAGAAAAGAGTTTTTATTTTTTTAATGAATAAGATGAACGGAAGTTCAAATCAAAATGAAGAAAAAAATGATTTTATTTTTCAATTATTAATTCAAGTACAAGTTCAGTTTGAATAAATAAAGTATGTTAAGTCCATTTATTTAATATATGTATTGTGGAAATATATATAGGGGAAATCATATCTAAATTAAATAATTTGCATATGAAAATTCTAGACTGGTTTATTCAATAAATAATAAAAAACAGGAAGATGTGTTAAGCAATGCACTTTATATATATATATATATATATATATATATATATATATATATATATATATATATATATATATATATATATATATTTAAATTTTTGTGTCACCCACTTTATCATACAAAACACCGTATTTTAATATATATATATATATATATATATATATATATATATATATATATATATATATATATATATATATATATATATATATATATATATATATATATATATATCTTATTTTCTTAAAATATGTAATAATAAAATTGCAACACAAATATTTTGTATGATTGACCGTTGAAATTGATGCAGCGTTGGAGTTTTTTTTATACACTAAAATTAATATATATATATATATATATATATATATATATATATATATATATATATATATATATATATATATATATATATATTTATATATATATATATATATATATATATATATATATATATATATATATATATATATATATATATATATATATATATATATATATCGTGTGGAGATTTCACTTATTTTGTAATATGTTTCATCATAGTTTAAGATGTTAAATTATAAATGATTGGTAATTTTTTTATACATATTTTGTCAGCTTAACATTAATTAATATTTTTTTGATTTAATTCAATTATATATAATATCTATCTAGTCTGTCACTAATGTTATTCAATAGAGTTCATAATACTTAAAGGTGTTTGGCTCGATTAGTTTTGTCAAAACATTATTTCTTAATATATAAATAATATATTGCATAATTTATCATATTAACATCTGTCTGGTTATATTATAAGAAAAGTAAATGAAAAATTAAGTAAGCTTTTTGATTGATTGAAGTGTATGAGTTGTCTGCCAAATTTGGTGTAGATAATCTAACTTATAGAACTAAATTCCGGGATTTTCCAATTAAACTTACCAAATTCTATTTAGCAAGACGGTACAATATTTTTCTATTCGTTACGAAACATCGTACAATAAACTTGATATTTATTAAAAATAAAGAGAAATTATTTACGTATTTGGTAAGGCCGATTGATAAATAAATCTATAGGAAATGGCCTTATGAATTAGCATTTTGCTTGAAAGGTTAACTGCTTTCTATTTAATTTTGTTATGCGACGGTACCCCATTAAAACAAAGAGAGTCATTAAAGAAAATTATATTTCAAAATTCTATTTTAACGATAATATTTGTGTAATAATCTAGTTTAAATTAATATTGAAAATGTTGTCGAATTAATTGCTTATTTGCTTTAGGGTTTATTTTGATTATGATAAAGGATATATTAACGAACTCTAACATACTTATAATTTTAACTTATCTTACAACGGCCCACAACATAATTTTTTTTAATACAAAAACTAGTAGTTTACAGAAAACTATAAATTTCAATTTGACCAATCTAATTATACCCAGCATATTATAAAAAATAATAATCAGAAACGGATGCAAGTAATTTATAAAATTATAATAAAATATTTTTAAGAATACTATAACTTTTCCACAATCTCACATATATAAAAAAAAATATCACATAAGTGCCCTTAGGGTCTATACACATTTTTCAAGTCACTATTTAAGTCACTCTTGTTTTATGATTTATGTTTTTCTAAAAAATAATTCACTAGACCTTTTATGAAATATCCATTGTTTATCCATCACTAAGGACACTTTTGTATATTTTTTTTTGTTGCTGTTGTGTGTTTTTTATGTAGTTTATTTTAATTATGTGAAGACTCACCTGAATTTAAATAAATTTTTTTTATAAACTAACAATTATTGAAATCACGAAATTAAGTTTTTAAAGTTTTATTATAATAAGAAAAAATACTAATTTAATATTTATTGTGTTTTGTGTGTTAATTTCTTGATTGCAGAATAATATTTGACGCTTTTTAAATTTTCTTATTGCCTTTTATACTTTACGTCGATATGTACAAGGCAGAGTGTGGACGTTTTTATCTTTTTTGTGTATATAGAATCTTAACAAAAAAAAAAATTATATGAAAATATACAATATGTACGTTAACGAACGTTGTTCATATAAAGAAGGTGGGGGAGAAAGAAAAGATTATCACCAATGAAGAAAATATATATATATATATATATATATATATATATATATATATATATATATATATATATATATATATATATATATATATATATTTATATATATTTATATATATATATATATATATATATATATATATATATATATATATATATATATATATATATATATATATTGTGTGGAGAAAAGAGGAAATTTTTCTTTTTTTTATCATTCGCCAGAAGTCTTCTTATTGCACATATTCTTATTTTTGGCCATACGAATGTATATTTTGTTTTTTTTGTTCTTACTTGCGAATTGGTATTTTTATGCTTATAAGATATTTATAGATCTTCATTACACATTTTGATTAACTTGATGTGTAATTTTAAAAATATTATCTTACCTGTCACCATTTTGTTGGCGAGTGCCAATTAGATTTGCCGCCATTTTATTATATTTAAAATTTCCGCAATGGTAAAACAAATTAAGTATCACCATCAAGTATAATATAACCTGAAATTGAAGCCCATAACAGTATATAACATTAAATTTGTATTTTTGCCAATTTATCTCAACATACATACATTAAACATGACGTAGCATAATATACCATTAACACGAATTTTTGCAGACATAACCGGCAAAATTGATAATGAACAACAATTACTAAGCAAAATTCAATCTATTAAATTGGCAAATCATTTTCGATCAATCGATTAGTTGATATCTCTTTTTTTTTTAAATTTATAAGTGAATCATTTTAGAGTGCGCGAGGCTAAAATTCGAAATCATTTGATTTATCTAATGATTTTCTGTAAACACTCAGGAGGTCAAAATATTTATATACAAATCTTAAACATAGTTTTGTTTTAAAGACTATTGATGTCGTATATTATATACATATAAAATTGCTTAAGCAAACATCATAAGATACAAATTGCATAATAGATGTATTCTTCTAATTTATTATTAAAGTATAAAAGAATGAATATAATATGTAATATATATAATATAAATTCCTCTAACTTATACTTTTTGATAAAAAGTCACGTTTTATTAATTTATACAAAGTAAAATTCACCAACAATGGATCAAAGTATATTTGGCCTATATTAAAATTATGTAAACATAATTTATGGTCGGGGGTTAAAAGATAGAAATGCTTACCGGTACAATCAAACCCTATATTTTGTGTATTCAACAATCAAAAATGCCAATATATTTTATTGATTGACGTAAAGTAACAATAGCAACGAGATATACATATTAATTACTAATTAGAACTACATTTTTTTTTTGTTTAAACTGAATAATTTTCTAGTTGATTTACATTCTATTTGAATCTTAAAAATTGATCATGCTGCATAATACAATGTACATAAAATTTTCATTTTTTTATAAACACTTATTTATGTCTAAAATACAGAATATTTAAATAAATTTTTGCATTTAATGAACACCATTAGTGTAAAAGTAACAAACAGCGGTAACAAAAATTCGATTAATATATATAAAATAAATTTATTTAAAGCATGTCAATATAACAATTTTTTGTAGGGTAATCAATCACTCTTTAGACGACAACAACAAAATGTATTATAAACGGCATTACAATTAAACTTGAAATCGGTGGTAAGTAGTGTAACCGATTAAAATATTTTATAATTCAACATTACATTTCAATGTCGCACACGAATAACATAAATTTTGTTTCATTCATGATTTATTCGCGATGTTTTATAAAATCTATGATTTTTCAGCAACATAAGCGATTATTTTATTAAAAAATAAATATGTATAGACAAAAGTCATGTTTTCAAAAATTATTGTTTTGATTTTGTTAATTTAAAATTATTGTTTATTACTTAGAATTTAATAATGTTTCTATTTATTTTATGCAATATATTATTTAGTAAAAATATACTAGCAGCTGTACAAAATTAACATAACTCAGATCGTATTTCAGTGGGAAAACAGATTTATATAATGTAGAAAGCACACTCATAAGTTATTTGCTAATAATAATAAAACGACATTATTGGAAGGTTAAATGATTCAAACATAATATTATGTCTCGTTTTATTTAATTTGAGTAGCAGAGTACTCATAGAATAACCTTGAATAAAACAAATTTATTCGTCTAAACAGTGAAAATTGTTAAGTGTAAAGTGACTACTCGAGGGACCAATAAATGTTGATCACTCTATATGGAGATGGTTAGTTTATGGGAAACAAATCTCATGCATATGTATGTAATTTAAAAATTCCAAAGCAGGCTAAACAGATTTCTTAATTGCTTTATTACGTATGGTTTATTTGAAATATTAATAATTCTTTCTCACATTCTGCAAGTTTGCTTAAAAAAAGTGAGAGATAGTTGATGAGTTTTACGCCTGTCATCTACTAAAAACCTATCAAAGGCTAGCTCACACTTAGTAATAGATGAAAGTTAGTCTGTAGATCATTATAATGCAAACATTTTTATGTTTCGCTCATCTTCTTCCTTTGCTACAATTTTTACATTTCCATCTACATTTTTCAAGTAACTGTCTAAATCGGATTGTCTGTATGATATATTATTATTTTGCAATTCATCTAGGACCACCCATACTATATCTTCTGACTCGGGTGTAGATTGTTCAGTGTTTACTATAAAACAAGCTTTTTTGACACTAATACTGTTGCTATATAGTTTTGGTATATTTACATCCCATACCGCGTCTCTAAAGATACCTTTGAACCACTTGTTATGAATTGGCGAACGTTGTAGATGGTCAGCCCAATAAACGTTTGTTTACACAATCAATTTGATTTATTAATTTTGGTCACTGGTGAGAGTGGAACTTGGAACCGCGACTGGTGACATTTTGGTCACATTAGAGATGCTCATTTGGTACCATTATTCTATACAGTGTGGTAACTTTACAGTATAGAGAGGTGGTCAGTATAAATAGACTGTTTCAAAAATATTGTTTAAAATATTTAAGGGAAGGACAAAATTTGGTCAAAATAAAGAGATATCCTCTTTTGGTTTCAATGTATTTCGATGTAAGTATAGTTCCAAATATCTCGTAACAGAATAGTAAGGTTTTTAGTTTGATAAATAATAAATTAAAACCACCACTGTTAAATCATTACTATATTGTTAAACTATTTTTTTAACAACAAAGGTGTGAGTCTTGACTATTATCTAACAATTGTTTTAGTGATAGGAGTATTACAATTTTATCGATTAAAATTAAAACCATTACTTGTATTATAAATTTTGCATGGTATTTCAAGCTTGTAAACAAATAATTCATAATCATCACAAATCACGCACGAAATAATTTATAGAGTTAGCGAAAAACCCAATTGTTTGACTATGTCACAACAAACTTGTATGAAATAAATTTCTCTGTCCTTCGATATGATGCACATTGTTTATAAATTCTCAAGTTTCAGTTTCGTTGTCTGAAAATATAGGTATATGTAATTAAATAATTTCAGTATTTAAATCGTTTTTACTATCTGTGACATTGTATTTTAAATTTGTTTCTCTTTATCAGTTTTAAATTGCAATGCAATTTATTGTTTTTACGTGTACTATTTTCAAGAATAATAGTTTTTCAGTATTTAATTCGCACATACGAAAGGAATGTAAATTGTATCAGTAGATCATTCAAAAGTATTGTTTCTCGAACTACCGATCTTTTATGTAAAATATAAAGACTGATATACTAGGGCGCCAGTACTGTTCTATTTGGAAAGATAATTTTATGTTTAAAATTTTAAATAGATATAAGATAAATCGAGAATATAATAAGATACATAAGATTAATTTATTTTGCAATTAAATGTTTTTAATTAATTGATTTTAATAGTCATATATGTAATTTTAAATACAGATAAAGTTAAATAACTTTTATTGCAGTTATAAAAATTTTTGTCACACTACTCGGACAATATAGCTTTTGGTATACTTTTATTTATATGCCACATTTGATTGGATGATATTTTTAACTCTAGATACATTAAACAATGTTCTTCTCCATATACATGTTTATACATATTGTGTGCATTTATATTGGACACAAAATATCAAGTTTCACAAAAAAAAAAACATTTTTTCGTTAAATCAATCTTATTTACTTACTTTTTATCACCAAATATTTGCATCAAATTCTTATGCTCTCATTTTTTATTTCTTAAATATATTTTTTTAGTTCATTCAACTTTTCCAACAAAAAACTCTAACCAACGACAAAACGTACGTACGAATGTATTCACAAAATATAACACACATGAAAAAAGTAAAAAATAAAAATTTCATTGTCATTAAATTAATTTTGATTTAATTTAATTTAAAGAAATTGTGGTTTTATTTTTAACCCTTTCACCGCTTATTTAGTTTATAGTATTCATGTTCGTTTACTGACCGTGCTTTTTACAATTCAAAACTCGGCATAATAAGTTTTAAAAATATTGGTGTTATCAAAATACAGATTAATGTTCATAATATATAATTTAATAATGATTATGAACAATTTATTTTTTATGTTTAATGCATTTTGCAATCGATATGTTATTAAATTATATAATTAATTTGAAATTCAAATTTTAATCAATTAAACAACACACAAAAAAAATATTTAGTAAATGTTAGGAAATATAATGAAAATTGGTTCCAATATTGGAAATCGATAGAAATGTTATATGCTTCCGAGCGCTCATTATGGATTACAACATAAATGCAGCGTTACACTTTTGGAGGTGCGGGCCTATATAAATTAAACCTTGACAAAATACACATAAAATAATTTATTACATATTAATGTTTTATATAATAACTCAGAAACACTTAATAAAAACATATAAAACACAAAAAAAGAAGAAGATGCTTAAATTATTAATAATAAATAATATAATATGATTTAATATTAAAATTGTATATTCAATATTTTTTTTTTTTGTTTTTTAAAATTCCAATTTGCAAAATTATGGTAATTTAATTCAAAAATCGAGTCAAACGAATTTATTTATTTCGAAAAATGTTGAGATATAAAAACTGTATTTAACATAAAAATGGAAAAAATTATTGAAATTTGTGATGATAATTAATGTCAAGCAATTTTGGGCTCTCATCAAAAAAAAAAAAAAAAAGCAGGTATGATTGAACTCCAGTATGAGTTGCATGTAACCAGTTTTTATGAATGAACTATTTATTATAAGATTGAAGTAATTTTTTATAATCGACCCTCTGTTTAATTGATTGAATTATGTATCTCAAAAATCAATAAAATCAATTACAAGTTATTAATATTTTTTTAATCATTTTCTTATCTCGATAAAATTATTTATGAACTTTAGTTTGTGACTAAATTTATTGTTTTAAAGTTTTAATTTATAGAAGCTATTATTTATTATAAAGTTTTAATTTTTATTTATGAAAATAACTGCACCACTGTGCAAGCAGTAAAATAATATTACCAAACTGTAAATATTCTCTAAATAGACCCCCCTCATTCTGCTGTTCGTATTATTAAATTTATTTTATTAATACTTGAGACAAATGTAATTAGTTTCAAAAAATGTTTTATTTTTATCTCTTCGACTACTTACATGTTGTTTTTTAATGTGATTATTGACTTTTAACTTCTTTAAGTTTTTATTAAGCTTAATAATAAATTTTAAATGTTATTTTAAAAAAATTTCATGAACAGGAATTGACATTGCTTACAAGCTTCCAACGATTATATAGTTTTGTGCAATCAAGGAAATCAAAATAGTTGTCATCTAGATTGCATCACCAAAAAGTGATAGTAATGATGACAGTATGCAATCTTAAAATAACTCAATTTGTAGAAATTTAACGATAACTGACCTAGCTGGTTTGCTTGGTGTTGCGATAAAAATAACGATTTATTAAAATACTTCTACATAAATGAGTGAAGATGAATTTTGATACAAGGATATACAATTTTATTTTGTGTCACCTAAATGATTTTTACGTTCAATAAATTGACATGATGATTGTATGCGGCAATTAAATTAGATTGGACAATATTAATATTTTATAATATTAAAGGAATTTATCGGAGTTTAAGACAAGTTGTCTTTAATTTTGATACATTCATTTAATAGACACATAGCAAAATAGTTTAATTTTTTAATCAAATCTACTTTGCAAAAAAGTTATCTATACAATGGAATCACAATATTATATTAAAATCATTTGATTGATGTTTTTTGTAATTTCTTTTAATTCATATTCATGTCAATCTTGAAAAGCAAGATTTTCAGATAGATGGAAAAAATATGTGTATTATTTTTTACTAGATATGTACATCTATTTTTGCTTTCGTGATATTTAATCTTTTTATGTTCAGGATAATTTTACTACTATTATATAGATGTTTTATAATTAAATCTATTTTTATGTGATTGCAATAAAAATATATGCTTTTTACAGTACTATATCCATAATATATTTATCTGTATTTAATTTTACGTTAAGAATCACTTGGAGTCGAACGGTTACCACTGTATAATAAACATTTATTACCTGAATCATTAGATCTCTAAGATGTATCTCTTATGATGATATATATTATATACATACATGGTATATATATATATATATATATATATATATATATATATATATATATATATATATATATATATATATATATATATATATATATATATATATATATATATATATATATATATATATGTATTTTAGTTATGCTTTTATATGGCCGTACAATTTTTTATTTAACGACAATGACCTCACATCACGTGTTTCCAGTTTTTCAAGGCCGCGATTTAGTTTTCTTTTTCTTTATTTTTATTGTGCAAAAAAAAATTTGCAATTTTTCTTACTTTTATTTATATAAAATTCCCTATTTGTTTTTGTAATAATAACCATGCTGATTTTATATAATAATTCAATGCGAATAATTTATAGGGGTTTGTGCGCTGGTCGGTGGGAAGATTTTATATGTTTTTATATCACCTAAGCACAAATAAAATAATAGAAAAAAATTAAATTAAAATTTGCATGTTTTTCCTCTTCAGTATGTGGTTTTTCGTTTTATTACTATTAACATATAAAGATTGAGCCACACTAAACATGCATATGTAAATGAACGTATCTAAAGTTAAATTATTACAAAGTATTTACAAAATTTTAAACATCCTTTTTTCTAAAAAATCTTAAGTTTTTTCATAAAAATATCCAACGATATTTTAAAAAAGAAATCATTATTCATCAACATTACGACATATGAAATATGAATGGCGCCTAATCAAACTCTTACCAGTTGTTGTGGACATTCAACGCAATATTAATAAATATTATATTCTAACCTTAACTTATTACAAATAAAAAAATTGCAAGACATGTTCTATTAAGCAAATTAATTTGCCTATCATACTTGTATTATTTATCATAAGTTGTCGACGACGACAACGACGGTTGTCTGGAAAGGAAGTCTTAATAGTTTTAAATGACTTCTGGTATACGGTCATGTTGCGTGCATATTTGTAGGTGGATTTTGTACACACATACAATTCAGGTCAAAAAGCCCTATCGAAAAATAAATGAGTAATCTTGACAAATAATTTAAACGATTATACGAAATATACGAACATGAATTAATGTGTCGGATGCAATTTAAAATTTTAATTTTTTAAGTAATGTTTGTGTTTTTGTTGTTGTTGCGAGAAACAACAATATTTCCAAGAAAATAAAAGGTACCATAAACTTATAAATTTTGTGAGAAAAATTAAAACCATTAAAATTATCGCCTGCAAATAATCGTATTAACGAAAATATTTTTTTGAATCAAATGATTCATTCGAATAATAGTTTCACAAGAAATGATAATGAAAATTTAATAAATTATTGATGAAATTTATTTAAATTAAGATGTCTTCTAAATAACCATGACCTTTTCGATAAATTCACACGCGCACACCTCTCGTCATATCAATTAATTGTAAGTGTTGTTTTAGTATTTAAGATGTCATAATCAACTTTGACACGATTTTATGAAAATTAATGTTATATCGAGATATGTTGACGTCGTTGACTGAAAATCTATTGCGATAAATTTATTAATAAATTAATCGAAAATAATCATTTACCAACCACAAATTAATAATAAATGTAAACATATAATGTCGTTTAAAAATAGAAAGATTACTACAAAATTGAATTTGGTAAAATAGTTTGGTGGCCTAGTACTTGATTTTATCATCATATTTGGTTTTGTCACTTTAGCATCCAAGTAACCAAGAAACAAACCAGAAATTGATTTTCAACAAACAATTTTAATTAAACCAAAACATAACGATTTATTCCGAATTAAATTATACCGGTTTTGGTAATGAAACATATTTTCGGTATCCTTGTAGTATTGAACAAGTGTAAGCAATAAATAAAATTATTGTTCCGTTTATTTTGTTTAAGTAAAACTAATTTATTGCTCATTGTTCTTTAATTCATTCTGATGTGTTTTCAATTTGTATTTTAATCAACCATAATCAACAATCATGATAATTTAATGATATGTCTTGGATTAATACAAAAATATATATAGATTCTTTTGTAATCTCGCCAGAACCATATTCGAAAAAATGATTCACAATGCGTACACGTTAATTATATTATATATCTCGTATAAGATGTGATCGCGTGTACGTGATAAAGAAACAAGTGATCTATAACATGATTTCTACGGTTTTAATTCATGCGTTACAAGGTTATTTATTTAATAATTTTAATTTCATTACCTTAAATTGTTTTATTTCTTGCACGTCCAAAATAATTTAGTGGTCTATGATAATATTACATAAGGAAATTATTGTGAATGGAATGTCACCATAAATAGAATTCATAAATGTTAGTAAAGAAATTCAAATAAAAATATCGATATTTAATAATGTTGTAACCACAAACAATTACGTATACATATAAAAAATAATTCGCGCGAATTCACTTATAATAAATAATTTAATACAATTAATCGTATAAAGCGTATTTAAAATTGAATCAATGACAAATTAATTTAAATAGACTTTTATTTTAGAGGTTAGGGTCTTGGCTAAGCGTGATTGAAATGTAAGATAGCAGTATAATATATTCCTGTGTATATGTATCTTGATACAAGTACATTGACATTATTTTATTAATATTTAGTATTCGATTTGCTATTTCGAGGCAAATTCTTGAACTGGCTGGATTACCATCTAAAGTCATCCTCGAAATTTACGATACAAATCATATACGAAATAATTGATTACAAAAAAATGATAATCTAAACCGAATAAGTTGAATAATTTTTAATTCATCTTTAGATAAAAAACCTTCATTACATATTGCGATTAATAAAAAATGATTAAATAAGTGGGAATTATGGTTGAATGAAGCGTTGATCTTGTAAACATATAGTTGAATTCTTAAGTCACCAATACTAAATTTTATTTTTTTATTACAACTGCCTATAGCTTTATTCTTTAATCTTTCTAAAAAGAAACTTACAAGATGTATCTTACAAACTAACCTTAGTGCTATTTTTATAAGTCTTAACCAATGTTAATACTTATTTTTAATGTGCATCATTTACTTAATTTATAAATTCAATAGTCCAAGTGGATCAGTTCTTTTCAGTCGTCTGTATCTCGGCTGTTTTAGAATGTCCCGGGCCAAAGCATTGGGATGTGTCTCTAGTTTTGAACAATATCTCGAACTATAGGTTCTAATTGATCTTTAATGGTTAAAATACCGAGATCATCATGTATGTTAGTGTTTCGAATATACCAAGGCGCATTCGTGATCCTACGAAGTATTTTTGACTGTGTACGTTGCAAAAATTCTCTATTTTATAATGTGGTGGATCCCCATAACTGAATACATATGTCCATATGGGCATAAGTATCGCTTTGTATAGTAAAACTTTATTGTCGAGTGATAATCTTGATTTTCTTCCTATTACTATTTGACATTGCTGTCAAATTTGGATTGCTGCGGAATAGCTACGCCATCCAATTTAACTGGTGGGCAAGTGCGTTTGTTAAGTGTGAATGTAACACCAAGTCCTTAACCAGTTCTCAATTTTATTCAGATGATTTTGCTATTGCTTTGAGGTAGTTTAAGGATTTTTACAAGACACTAAGATGGCTGTATCATCAGCAAATGTTGCTATTATAGCTTCATTGGAAATAGGCAAATCGGCCATATAAAATTGGTCCCAATACACTTGGTTCACAAGAAACCAAATTGATGATCTGGTATAATATGCTGTTCTTGTAGTACTGGTTTTAGTTTAATGGTCTCCATCATTGCTTCGAACTATGAAGTTCACAACGAATAACACCCAAATCATTTAGCGTGCAATAGCCTCTGATGTGCCCGTATTCTTGACACTTGACACACTGTACTGAACCGGTTCTTTTTTAGGTTCTTCGCAAGCGATGCGACGATGTAGTAGATGTCTCAAGTTATATATGCTATATGTTTCTCTTTAACTGGTGGTTTGTTATCAATTTCTAATTCGAGACGGAACATTGGCTGTGGCAACTTATTTCGATTTATGATCTTTGTTATTGATTTTGCAATGAAGCCTTGGGCAGCGAGCGCAGCATGTATATCATTAGTGTCCACGTAACTATCGATTTCTTTGATCATTGATAACTAAACCTTTTTGGCTTTTTAGTTGATACTAAAACTATACCAATACTAAATTTAAAGTAATTCATTGTTGTATCAAGGTAGGAAAAAGCCGCCAAATCAAAGGAAGTACCTATACTTAACTTTTATGCACATATCTTAAATACCTTAAGTATGTATATAAATAAATTTTCTTAAGAAAATATGTCAACATCTTTTACTGATTAAATAGTATAATTAACATAAATTCAATTACAAAAAAAACTAAAAAAAAACTGTTTTGTTACAATAAATGTAACTTTGTTAAGTTACTGGCGATAAAATATATATATATATATATATATATATATATATATATATATATATATATATATATATATATATTCATATATATATATATATATATATATATATATATATATATATATATATATATATATATATATATATATATATATATATATATATATATAATGTATTTATGTAACATGATCCCTGCACAATAAATTTTCTTTAAACTATGTATTTACTTTGTTTTAAAGAAGATAGATTTTATATTTTAATGAAAATAAAAGCAAGAAAATCAATACATTATAACAAGCATACAGAGCACACATTAAACATTGCATGCACAACAGAAGATGAAAATATGTTGTACGTATAAATAAGTAAAACATAAGATACGACTCGTAAAAAAAGTTACATTCTCCGTGTCACCGACCTTTATTGATGGTAAACACATAATTAATACGGTGATTTTTGTTTGTATCTTGTTCTTCTCCATATACATATTAAAATTTATTTAAAATATTTTAGTTTTTGTTTTTTAGATCAAATCGAAAAATTATTTAATTGGTATAATTTAAGTTTTATTGTAGTTTTATTAATATATCGACGGTTATTTTGTCGTGTCTTTTCGATTTATACCGAAATTTTATAGTTGTGTCGTGAAAATGTTGACCGCATTTTGGCTGAATATATATATATATATAGAATCTTTATATGTAAATTGACGATTTATGTAAATAAATTTGCATAAAACAAAAACCGATAAACATCATTAGTTTTATGTTGTTTTGGTTTAGGTATATAAAAATTTTATTTCTGTGTTAAATTTTATCTGCGATTATTTGCAGTGGTTCTTAAACCACAAATTTTATACACATATGTTTTAAATGCATTCATGTATTATGCAAAATGGCAAAATTTATGATAGCTCTAGAATTATTTAATTAATACAATTAATATAGACTAAACTATTTAAGATGATTATCTTAAATACCTCTAATCTAATTAAATAGTCAAGACTAAAACTGTTAAAATTTAAGTACCACTAAAATATGGAAAATATACATTAATTTTTTAAAATCCAAATCCATTTGATTTAGGGATGTATAATCTTTACTTCGTGTTTTACCTTTTTATATTATTTATATATTCCAAAATTAATTTAAATAACGTTCCATTTTTTTTTTATTTAAGTTCAATAAAATTCGGTAGTTTTTGTGTAGCAAGCTTTCTATTTTTTAGGTCAATACCAATCAAATAAACCAAAACGAATAAACTCGGTGTAAAAAATTAAAAAATTATATATTTTCAGTAAAACAAAATTAAAAGAAAACTATAAAATTTTAATTTAATTTATTTTTACATTTTCTTTGTAACGCGTTATCTCTCACTTTCGTTGAAAATAATTTAACAGTCAGTTTATTATGCAAATTATAAGTATGTATTATATATAAATGTAGAAAAGTATATATATATAAATATATATATATATATATATATATATATATATATATATATATATATATATATATATATATATATATATATATATATATATATATATATGTATATATATATATATATATATATATATATATATATATATATATATATATATATTATTGCGGGATTTTGTTTAAAATTAGCAGCTTGTGAGAGTTTAATAACTTTATTGAAAAATTAATAATCAATGGGCAAGGGATTTATAATAATTTATCAAAAGATTGACATAATTTTTAAATTTTACTTAAATGTTAAAACGTATTCATCAGGTGACCTCAGCCTTAATGATCGCATGAATAAGAAAGCAGATAATTAAGTAAATTAATTTGATAAGCCATATTTTTTATAAATCATCTATGAACAGACATCAATTCATTATACTGATGTCGTATCGTTTATATAAATTATGATAGGGTGAAACTTAATTAAACAATTAAAATCTAAGAATGTATATATATAAAAAATAACAAAAACAAGAGATTCCTAGAAAAAAATAATTGCGAATTTAGAAACATGAACTTTAAAGGGGCAAGGTTAGAATATAATTAATGGCGATGATCGTATAATTGAACAAATTTATTTGTCTTTTTAAATCAATTATATTTCGATAATTTATTAATATTTCCTAGTTGATGGGGTTTAAATAAATTTGAGTTATGATGGAATAATAACATGTATTAGACAAAGAAAATGTGCAATTTACTAATTTCAATGTTATATATTGGTATATTCTGAGCAATATAAACTTGAAAAAAAATTTAATGATTGATGATTGATTTTTTACTGAATATATAAATTGCCATAAGTCAATATACGCATATAAATAATATTGATTATTGTTTATATATATAATATAAACTATTATGCTCATTATAATCATCATCCTATAGAAATTGTAGTGATCTTTATCTACATATCTTAAAATAATTTTTTTGACGACGTCACTTCGAACAAAGATCGTTTGTTAATTTTTTAAATGGTAACAATTATTGTTTATATATAAAATAAATAAGAAATAATTGCGTTCATATTTCTTGTTAGTCAGTAGACGCTATTTATTGTACATATAGTAAATAAAGTATAAAAAATCAATCTTTTTTTTTAATGGTTAGACAATTAGTGTGACTAAACTAATTAATAAATAAAACTATTTGAAAAAAAAATTTAATGACTTAACTAAATCGTAATTAAATATAATGTATCATATCAGGTCGACCTTGAAAATTAATAACCAAAAAATACAATTTGCAAATAGGTAATATATTTATTCAAGGGAATTCACAAATCTAATTTTTAAATTAATTAAATAGCGGAATTTCTATAATAATATGCCATTAGAATAACAAAACATATGAAAAATTACGACGCATACAGAATATCAAAAAAATAATTATTATCATATACGTCAAATATATAAATAATTTTTATTTATTTTAAAATTCGAAATAAATAAATTGTAAACGTTTACGCAGATTTACGTAATTAAAAAAAAAAAAGTCATTGCCAAGATATAAAAAACAAATGCAGATAGAAAATGAAAATATAATCGTAAATAAAATTGCTTAAATCGGGTTTCTCGTTTGCAGCACAACAAATTTTTCGTTTATAAATAAAATATTTATATAGCTTCATTTATTTATAACCCATTTTTAAATTTTTATCGTTTTTACATAAAAAGCAGAAATTGAAAAAAGGAAAAAAAATATATATTTTTAGAACCATTTTTTTATTTTGCTTTCTCGGATACATAATAATACTTCTGAGTCTCTAATAAGAAAACTAAACTTATATATTTTATACGTTGCCTAGACAAAAGCAACATTTTTATTGTTTTATTTTTCATCAGACTTTTATTTATAAATAAGCCCATTAAAAATGACCAATTAGAATGAATTACAGTTTATATAAAATATTATGTTAGATTTGGTGCCAGGTAGAATATTATAATGTCCTGAGGGTAATAAAATAGTTTTGCATGCTTGCTAGTTATTATATGGTTATTATACTTATATATATATATATATATATATATATATATATATATATATATATATATATATATATATATATATATATATATATAAATCGCACTATTCATACAAAATGAAACTAAGTTAAAAACAGTAAACAAAATGAAAACATTGTTACCATATTCAGTCAAATTAATCGTCGGAATCCCAATTAAAATAAACGCATTTTCCGAAAAAAATTTTTGTTTAAAATCATCACCCCAAAAGGTCAAATACCCCAAAATATAATAGATAATTGATATACTTATGTTTATAACATAACAAACATAAATTAACATTTATATTGCAATGTAAAATAATTATACCCCAAACCAAAAATTCTGCACGCGGTGCTAAATAATTTAGCTCAGATGGAAATAGCAACCATTAAACCGCATACTCGGGAAAACACAGCCTTGAGAGCAGAGGTGGAAGCCTTTTAAAAATCAATACAATTTGGCTGCAAATCGATAAAATGGTTGCAAGCTACATTTGATAACCAACATCATTTCATCATAATATTTCCGCGACTTTGAAGGCATTAAACAAAAAAGTGCCGGTATGGTAACGCCATCAATATTTGCGAAAATTGTAAAAATTAAACGAAATGTGCATGGATCAACTTAAACAATGTCAAACATGCCATATAAGCGTAATATATGGCTTTGTATGGCACGCTAATACCTGGGAAATGGTACTTGCACAGTTGTGTTGGTGTTGTTTAGGGTTGATAGTTTTATTGTTTAGTGGTCCTTGTTAGAAAATTTAGTTAATTCTGTGTTAGATGTATATGAGTGTGGTATGTACATGCGGGTACATGTAACCGTTTGCATTTTATTTTTGTTAATTTTGTATGCGTACATATAAGGTGGATTTTACATATGCGTGCATAGTAGAATTGTATATACGACATATATTTATTTATGACGTTTGTTTTACTACTGTGCTTGATAGATGTGTATAGGTACACATGAGTATGTAAATTTGTTTTTGTAGGTTTATATAGATATGACACAATATCAGATTTACAAAAATATTAAATAATATTATACATATACAATGACCGATACATTTGTAATCACTCTTATATCGTGTACAGACGTTTAACATTTGGTGTACATTACTCGATCATAATATTTATATTTTGTGAAAACCAGTTCTGCTTTTTAATACTACACTCGACAGCTGTTGGGATGGTATGGTTGGTAATTTTATTATTATTTTCAAAACCAACACTATTGCGTATATACAATTGGTTGGTTTTGTTATTTTGCACAATAACCTGTATATTGGTGATGATAATGCTTTTACACCTATCCCTCGCTTAACGAAATTAATTCGTTCACGAAATGTTCATTAATTTTAAATTTCGTAAAATGAAATTCAAAATGGTAAATGTATGTATGTTAAAAAAATTCGTAAATCGATATTTTAGTACGTAAACCAAAATTTTGGTTTAATTTTGAAATTAATTAGCGAAATTTCGTTTAAGTTAATTAGAGTTTTCGTTAAGCGAGGGATGGGTGTATTATATCAATTTTTCATACGAATTGTCATTTAAATGTAATTGTAATTTTTACGTTCCCCTATAAATATTTTTGTTTTTGCCCAATCGCATATCGTGATATATATATTGCGTTTCGATTCCCCTTCTTTTTCTGTGGTAGTAGTATTAACATTGTAGTATTTTGCATTTTAGTATTAACATTGTAGTATTTTATTTTGTATTCATGTATTTACATGTATAGTGATTTCTATTTTACGTACATTTTGCATTTTTTATACATTTTTTAAGGTGATTTTTATAATTCACTAGAACTACTGATGCATCATTGTTAAATATATATAGAAAAAATTGTACAGCGCACGGTAGCTGGCGGCTGTGGTGTGGTAGTGCCTTCATTACTGGCACACACCACACAACAGCTACCAGTGGCCGTTAGTTGTGGAGTTTGCGGAATCGTTATTCGGCTCGATACGCGCATTTAAGATGGTATATTGGACGATGATACTCGTTGTTTGGTACTGCGGGTATAGTCCTGTCAGGATGTACTTTTTGTTTAATTAATTTATTCATATATACATATAATCTTTAAAAAAATCCACTTATCAGTATTTACTAAAGTTTCAATTCTTACTGGAAATTACTAAGATTCTAATTTTATTTGACTATTTCGGATGTGTAATTTGTAGAGACTTTTTTGAGTAATATTATAGATACTTAAATCTCAATTGTTTCCATCTCTGACCAGTAATTGCCATCTGCTCAAACAATAAAGCTTGACATGTAGCAGGTTCGCTTCTTTTTTTTTTGATTCCTTTGACTTTAATTTATTGTGTCAGCTTGATATGTTGACAGGTTGTATTTTTGTTGTATATAATGTTGTTGTTGTTTTCGAATACATTTGTTTTTATTTCAACTCTGATTTATATTTTAAGTTGAGATCTTTGTTTCGTCATTGTTTTTAGAATTATTGTGTGTACTTACACTTACATTATTGTTTGGTATTGTGTGTACCAAATATGAAGAGTTACAAAATATGGAATTATGTTTTGTTGTTGTATGATGAGTGGAGTCACCAAATATAAATAATTTGAATATAGGTGACAGGGTAGTCAACAAGATTGAATGATTTTGTGGCATACCACAATTGCAATAATGTTGAAGATGTTGTATTTTTGGTTTAATGTAATGCCATAGGATTGAGATCGGGATTTATGGTGACCAGTCTATAGTTTCTTGATCCAAATCTTAGAAATTTAGTTATAAATTTATACTTTTGTGGATTGGAGCATTATCTTGCTGCAATAAGAAGTCTTATCAATTTACATCCACCCGGAAACCATTACATATTCATTATTATCGCCTTCCGTGGCCTTGTTTGCAAGAGCTCTTCGTTCGTAATTTTGGTTAGAATCATCTTATTTCTAACATCTAACATCTACATCTAGCAGCTTTCAATTTCTTTAAGCACAACAGTCAGCCCTTTTTAACTTTTTATAAAATGAAGGCGTTTTCTCAGTTTTCAATTTCGGCGTTTTTTCAGTTTTCATTTCCTCTAACCTAGAGAATCGGTTGTCAATAGGTATTTGGTTAACACCTAGTTCAGTCCGTGTCACTTTGTTCCTGTTAGCGAATATTTTCTTTTTGAATGAACAGTGATATACCTATCCAATCCCATTTGCGCTAGTTTATTTTCTCACACCGACCACTATAGTTCGTCGCACTGAGTTCATTACTATTGTTTTCCTTTAGCCATGCTAAATTTGCTGATGAATTAATTTTCCCTTCGCTGTTTTGATTTTTATTAAAAGGCGGTATAATTAATTCTGTCGGAAAAGCATTTTTATTCATTGACATAGTGAATTTTCTTCAGGCTATGTTGAACTTTACCCATTTGATTAACACTTGCAATATTTATATTTTCTACATGAAACTGGTTCAAGTTAGTTGTAGATTGTGTGCGGTGTTCGATGAAGTGTTCTTTGGGGAAAAAGAAACTACATACATTTATCTTTTGGAAAACTACATACGATGAGTTTCTCAACCTTCTGTTCAAAAACACAATGCACATATACCTTTAACATAATATTTTATGGCTTTATGTCTGATTGCTAGAAAAGTTTTATTTTTACAGCTTGAATTTTCCGCCAATACACATTTCACTTAAGAACATCCAGTGCACTTTGTGGTGTATATCTAAATCCAAATTTGTATTGTTATCATTTTAATAGAACTAATAAATTTGGAATTTTCATTTGAGCATACATGATGCGCTTCTCTCTTCCCAGCATAGTTTGCAAACAAATTATTTCCACTATAAACCGCACTCTTATACCCAAAACACAAGCATTTATAACATCTTCTTATAAAAATACCATCAAAAACAGCACATTTATCCCATTCTAAATTAACTTTTCCAATAAAAATAGCACCTTGTAATCATTCACCATCCGCTTCTATAACTGCATTTAAAGATTTATAACTCAGTCTTTCAGCCGATATAACATCATCGCTTAAAATAATCACAGAGAGTACATTAATGTTATTTATAACAGGATCAATACTCTCTTTTATGACTTTTTCAACCTTCAATTCATCTTGTTTCTTAAACAAAACACTTGACATTTTTTTATTTCCACAAAAGCTAGAATATATATATATATATATATATATATATATATATATATATATATATATATATATATATATATATATATATATATATATATATATATAAACTGCGTTTTGAGTAAGCCCTTTCTCATGATATTTGTGTAATATATCATCGTTTAATTTTTCCCGAAACAAAAATGAATACATTTTTTGTTCTCATTTGCCCTGGACATTTTTTAGACCAAGAACATAATATTAGATTATTATATCAAAATGTTTTGTTATTCAATAGTGAGTTTCCACAACATAATGTCTATTATATTATTATTATTATTATTATTACATTGTGCAGTTTTATACTCTTATTAAAATCTAATTTTTTTTATTGTATCATAACTTTAGGGTAAGCATTTTTTCTGTTCACATATTTAACTATCTTGAATTATACGTTTGCTTCATCCTTTAACAACAAAAACATGGGATAATAACGTGCACACTTTATTTTTCAGTATCCAACAATAGTTGAAAAATCGTCATTACACGAATCTCAGATGGAAAATACAAAATTGGACAAATCATCCAGCATTATTCAGTCAAATGAATTAAATACCAAAGATGTTGATTTATTAAAAAATAAAATAGTGAAATTACCAAACAATCTGATCGATATGGATCCTGCTTATAAAGATCTACTTAATCGTTTGCTAGAGATTAATCCAATGCATAGATTAAAATCGATATTAGGTCTAGAACGAATTGCATTTTATAAGAATTTCTCTTTCGACGCTGCTCGTCAAAAAAAGGTAATTTATTGTTTCGAAATTATTTGTATTATTGTTTCACGTTGACGGATAATATATTTTTAGAATGATCCTATTAATTTTATAAAATTTGATCGAGCCGAAGAAAATCATATTACAATACCTGCAACTGTAGCTGAATTTGAATAAGTTTTTGGTTTATATTTATGTTGTATTTTAGTAGTAAATGAATAATAATTAAGTGGTTTCGTTTATTTTATTTGTACTTGCTAGCTAACATTTATTCAAATTAAAGTGTGCAATGAAACCTACTGCTACTTTAATGATTAGTGTAACTAGTATAGAGGAGCGCTAGACAGCTTTAATTTATTAGCAATGGTAAGGATTATTAATAAAAAATTTTCGGTGGTTACGTTGTTTCAATTAGTTAAAATAAATAATAATAAATGGTGTTTCAGGACATTGTTGGCTCGTACCTTATCGACAATCTGGCTCAATCGATCCCGAACATGCTCCTCGTATTGTTCTAGACAACCCCAAGGAGGCAAGTGGATCTCTACCTGATGAGACATCGACCTAGCTAGCGTACTCGGTGTCCATTTACTTTATGAACGACTTCAGGGATGTTCTTTAAATCCCTGACCTCGTGGTTGAAGCGAACTCGATAAGTGTAGTCTTCGTCAAATAATCATGAGTGTGTTTCAAGCCATATATCAAGCCTATGACAGCTAGTTTTCATAGTCATCCGTCAGCGTCCAACTTTCATTAACATTAATGACAACGGGACAATTATCATGAGTGACAAGGGATCCGAAGTATCGGAAACTTGTCACCCCTTCAAATGTATGATTACCACTACTAAAATCCATTGCGTCTTGGTCTCTAAAATCTGTGGTCAAATTTTATGGTTGAAGTCCAATTATATAGATATCATCTACATATGAGAGGGCCTGGTTGGACTGACGGTACAAGATGTTGTCATAAGGTGTATTAGTTTTAAGAAAGATACATCCTATTATTAGATTTAATAGTATCAGGGACATATCATCTCCTTGTTATACACCAGAGCTAATTGCAAAAAATCCTGATAGCCGTACGAAATCCTCCCCAATATATTCTGTTGTTCGATAGCACAAGGACAATTGAAATTTTTAATATCTTCCATAGGACGGCCACATCATCAGAACGGTGGTTAGCTTTTATAACGCTTCTGCTACCAAGATTTTTATATTAGCTTTTCTCAGCTTCGTTTATCAGATCTTCAATGTTCTGTGATCCCGGACTTGTACGAAAACTGTCATTTTAGCTTTGCATTGACCAATAAATTGATGATCACAGTCGTCGATAAGATCTTTGTGATTGTGCTCCGGTGTGTATCCCATCAGATAATCATAACTACTGTAAAATGAGTTTTTACCTTTAGGGTTGGCTTACATGAAGTGAGCGTATGAATACAAAAGATTGACATGTTAAATATGAAAATCCTGGGACCCAAGAAGAAAACCAACACCACTTATTGTGACTGTAAAGCAACGTATAGCTTTGTCACCGCTTTTTGGCCATCGAGTTTCTTGGTGTGAAACGTTTCTTGGAGTTCCAATACTCTTTCATGGGGTATACAGTACCATCAATATGTGTCTTGTTTTCTTAACTGCGAGTCCGTAAACGTGAGCGCTGGTCTGGTTGAATTTGGAGGTATCCATTTTTAATGTTGTTGATAGTTTTTAAACATGCTAGTAGTCGGGAATGATCCATGTATTGTACAATCGTCTTCTACGACAAGCGAAAGATGCTGAGGTTAAATTCCAAGAAGAACAGGCTCGTTTATAAGTATTTTATGGGACATGGGAGTACTCGCCCGTCTAAAAGGACCCAATTAGTTAAAACAGCGATTAATTAAAATTTTCAAAAATAAACATTTTTTATTAGCAAATACTCAAACCCGATGTGTATCAAAAATTACCGACTATGTTACCTACTATTTATCGATTAGTTCAACTAGTGAACGCTGTAAAGCAGTTTTATTTATTAATCTGTTTCAGTTTATAATCATAAATTCAATTAAGCGATTATTTTGGTGGTGTAACATTCTTTCATTTATTTAAAATACAGGTTATATACTTCACGTTGTCAAATTAATTATTAAAAATATGAACTAAACCCAAATAACTTATATTACTATAAGGGAAATCGTGAACATTTCCATAGTAAATGCTAACGACAACATGATTTCGTTCAATTTTGTTTCGGATAAAAATTCTAGATGGCATACCAAACGTTTTTAACGAGAACAATAGATGGCACGTCAACCAATTTTTTTATTTTTTATTTTTTATATTTAAAACAAACTATCAATGAATTAAAATATGTTAACAAATATCATCAAAAATTAAATGTAATACAAAGTAATTTCAATACAGGATTTTTAGGTTTTTTAATAAATTCCGAAAGTCTAAAAATTATGTACAATGAATTAATTGTAAATGATAAATTAGATTATTTGTTAACATATAAGTTTAGCCAGGATCACTTAGAGTTGTTTTTTGGGTTGATTCGTTATCGAACTGGCCGAAACGACAATCCAACATGCAAACAATTTATAGCATCCTATAAACGGCTAGTTGTTAATAAATCTATAAAAGCGCAAGGTACGGGTAATGTTTCCTTGCCAGAAATATTAACTATTTCATCCAGCCGAAAGACAAATCAATTAAATTTAAATGATGATGTTGTATTAGATTTAATTGAAGTCGAGCTGGATGAATACTCGTGTGATATAATAACGTATTTAGCTGGGTATATTGAAGCCAAACAATTGCCTAAATTTTTAAAATGTAAGGAATGTCTCCAAATTTTAAATAAAAGTGCACGGTTGGAGCTAAATCTAGGTTTATTTAATTTAAAAAAATGGGGTAAATTAATGACCCCATCATTAAATACATACAAAATTTTAGTCGAATGTGAGAAAATTTTTAAAAGTAGTGTTAATATTAATGTAAAATTAGAATATAGTAAGTTAGTTTTACGATCAATACAAAATATTAGTTTAATCGATTTAATTTTTATAGATAATAGCAATCACTTATACTCTAGATTTAATATTAATGATATAGAAAATCATTTTTACGTGTTAATTAAAACTATCATAAATATATATTATAAAATAAGATTTTTTCATTTTGCAAAACAAGAGAATTTAAAAAAAATTGGTGTAAGAAAAAAATTAACGAAGTTAATTCATTTTAATGAAATGAAATAATTAAAAAAAAATAAAATTTGGTTTTATTTATTTATTATTGTATATAAATATAAGCCCATGTACTCCAATCCCGATTATAAAATTTAAAATTTTTTTTTTAGATTTAAAATTTTTGTTTCGTTAATAATTCGTTCAATATAAAAAACTGTAGATAAAAAAATGTAAACATTTCGTTCAACTACTCTAGTGCCATCTACTATTTTTATCCCAACTAATATCATGTTGGCACATAAAATCGACGCGATTTCCCTTATAGTAATATAAGTTATTTGACTAAACCCTATTCTGCTACCTTATCGATTAGTTAAACACAGTCGGTAAAATTTAATTTAAATAAAAAGTCGATTACATAGATTAATTTTCATTATTTTATCGCTAGATGTCGGTATAAAATATCAAATGTGACGATAATGTCACCTATCAATGAAAAGATAAAAAATATTCGTTAGTCGGATTCTCATATTATGAAAACAAATATCAGTTACATAATAAAATTTATTAAAATAAATCACAAATATTAAAATAGAGTTATATTCATTTACATTTAAATGTAAAATACATAAATTTTGGTGGAACTTGGTTCCCTAAACCAGGAAGACTTAAAACTAATAATCCTGCACAGTAGATGCATTCTAATTTCGCTTATGCTTTTCAATAATTCCAAATGACTTCAATTCATTTTGCTTTTCTCTAATCAAAAAAATTAAATCGTATGTGTATGTTGTTCATAAATGAAAAATATACTTAATAACGATGTAAAATATATACATAATGATGAATAATTTAATAATGTAGCGTTATCATTTTATGGTTAAATCCTTGCGAAAAAATGAATTCTCGTTTAACACAAAATTGTAGTATGGATTGTTTGAAAAATCTTTAAGATCAACTTCTTCCTTTGAATACGAGTAGGGCGACAATCGAGAATTATTATCATCTTTATCCTCATCGTCAGAACAATTTTTCATATCCGGTGAATCTGTTGTTAAATCGCGCGGTTCTTGTTTAACAATTTCGGGGTATATTTGAATATCGCTATCGTCATCCTTATCGTATTCGTTATTGTCCGTTTCTTGTTTAATAGATGTACTTAACGAATTTTCATCTGGCTGTGAACTATATAATAAACTACTATTCATATTAGCGTATTGATTTAAATCTGATAATTTGTCAGCCTCAGCTTTATGCTTATTATTTATATGTCGTTTTAAATGATCTTTTCTTGAAATTCCAATGCCGCATATTGGACACGTAAAGCGTTTACCATACGTATGCGTATCTGAATGTCGCCGTAAATCTAAAACTGTGCTATAACATTTGCCACAAATCGAACATTTAAAAATTCGATGAATCGAATGTAACCGTTCCATATGTCGTCTTAAATGATCCTTACGTGATAGACCAACACCACAAACTAAACATGGAAATTTTTTGATTGTTGAATGAGTATCAATATGACGCTTTAAGCAACTACTTTGAAAAAATGCTTTTGGACATAAATTACATTTATAACGACGTTCTCCTGTATGCAGTTTAATATGTTTCTATATAAAATTATTAATTATGATTAGATTCAGTCAATATTTTAATATATTTATTAAAAATTTATACCTTTAATGAAAAATAGTTATAAAATAGTTTACCGCAAATATCGCACGACATTGGCTTCAAATTTGCGCTTATGTTAAGCTAAAATAAAACATAAAATACATAATTAGATAAAATGTTTCATATTTAAATAAAAAATACATACATCAGATATATATTTATCTTCTGCCGTCATGTCCATACTGCTCTGATTCTGACCATTTAGCATGGTATTCGATTTATTATGATCATGATATTCTAAACCTATTCGTACATTATTATTTGAACTATGTGAAAGTGCTAAATTAATTTCCTTATTTAAACTTGAAATATCAATAAATTCTGGACTACCACCACCAATTTGCTGTAATCCATGGTGCGGTTGTTCCATCATACTATGGTTTGCATTATTATTTTGTATTATCGAACGTACATTACTTAATTTAAATAAGTGATTCGCTGCCGTTAGATTTGTATGATTAAAATTTTCAAAGATGCTGGTGACGGTATGGCCCCCAGAATCATGATTATAACTTGGCGGTTTCATGTATTTTTCTTCTAAAAAATTATTTGATTTAATACATTTTTGACGGAATATGTAGGCCTGTTGAATTTCGGTTAGACAATGTTTGCATATACTAGTCGGTAAAACATCGTCTATACCAATCTGTAAAAAAAGGAAAAGAAGAACACCCACACCCCGAGTGGGTTTTCAATTTTAAATCGACGATATACATTTTATATAAAATTTTATGATAAATATAAAAAGGGGATATAACCCTAATTTATCAGTAGCGCTACCTCCAACCCCACAAAAACGAATAATTACATTTCCTAAGGCACACAGACCCACATACAAAATGCAAGATTCAATTAATCCCTAAATATTTGTTTTTAAAATGTCCCCTATTATGTTTCATCACTTTAACAAATTCTACAAAAATTTTCGTTATGGCTCAAAATCTAGGAAAGAATATAAAATAAAATTAAAAACGCAAACATCCACATTTTTCTCTAGTTAAATATACAACATAATGTGGGTTTTACATCTCAAATTCCTTCTATGAAAGCTGATCAGCCCACAGGGAAAATATATAATAAATTTTTAGTCGTAGGAGTATTTTCAATAAGAGGAGTACCAAAAACTAAAACAGATTTCTGATGTCCTCAAAAACCCACTTTCGATATGTCATGTTCGAATTTATACCCCGAGCAGAAGATGCACTTTAATAATCCCTACCACACAATTATCATGAGTAGCAAGGGATCCGAGTTATCGATTGGGGTGGTAGATACTAGCTTCGGGTGTTTTTATATTCTTAAGTGGACATTTCTATAAGAAAAGATCGCACTGAGATCGTGTTTGATCAAAAAATATTTCCTCACTATCGGTCGCTGGTTCGTGTCGGGATTTATGCTAGCAAAAGCAGTCTTCGTCTTTTGCTTGACAAAGAAAACACTTGCCGGACAAGTAAGCAAGTTGATATAAAAACGTAGTAAAAAATAAAAATAAAGAAAATTATGCCCGCAGGTAATTCTGTACAGTAAATTTCCTTTGCGTGTGTAGAACAACAAAATGAAAAATAAAATTCAGAACACGAAATTTTATCTAGTCTAGCGCGATTTTCCTTTTCTCTTCAAACATTTTCAACAACGAAAAACCGCCTTTCTGTTGTCCGCCTGCACTCCCCCAAACACAGCGCCTAGAATATCGGAGAAGAAAATGAATTGGGTAATCCTATAACAACAAAAACAGCAAAAAAAAAGGCAACCGAAAAACTGAATTTATTTTTACCCCCCAGTGAATATTGAATAAAATGAAAAATTTCATTTATACCCTATGGGGTAAGATAACACAAAGTATTTTATCGGATACGTATTTTTCCCATTTCCCGTTTTGAGCATGAGTTAAAATATAAAAAAAAATTCAATTCCTGCTTAAATACCATGCTTGGTGTTTGGGGATGTGTGTGGAAATGTCCTTATTGATTGCGAAATATAGGGATATCCATAGATTTTGTATGGATGATAATGAGATAATCCGGATATCAACTATAGTCAGACAATTCTTGGTCATAAGCTAAATTACATCGTTCTTGACTGATTCATGAAATGGCATTTGTACAGAAACAACGGATACAACAAAATTTATAGCTCCTCGGGTATTAAATACATTATTTCATACATTTCCCATTTACATTTTGTTATAAACATTTTTTTTTTTACCTTCCCCACACTCTCGAACTGAACGACGGCTGCTATGTGATGTTGTTGGTTTGAAATGTACAAAAAGAAAGAGGCGTAACAACCTTAAAAAAATAATCTACCTCCCTCAAACTCTTACTGTCGGTTCGTTTCGTTACATAATTTATGAGTGACCCTTATATTTTTAACAACATGAATACTTTTCTTATCCAGATAAATATATATATACATAATATACACACACATATACAAAAAGCTTTCTAATTTTAGGATCGGTTTCAAGCTCACAAATAATCATAGGTTGGGCATCCCCTTTGTGTGTAACAGTGCACTGATGTCTCAAGGAATTTACTATACACCGGTTAACTGGTTTTTCTTTTGTTTAAGTTATGACCTTTAATTACATATTTTTGTTTCAAATGATTTGGGTATCCACGAACGAAAACTATCGGCCCCAAAATATGTACCTAAATGCAAACCCATTGTTCATTAAACATAATCAATTAAACGTATTTCAAAAGGCTACCTTACCTAAGAAGTAAGAACTCCTATACGATTTACAAAATACATTTGAGAATTTATAGTTCAGGTTTTCTGGTGATGAAGGGAGTGGCGCAATTCATGCCCTTCAATTCTTTGGAACACCAATATATGTACTATAATTATTTTAACTCACCTCTATATTTGTAAAAAAATTTAACATAGACGAAATACTCATAATTTCACCATTAATTTTTCTTATTTCAAAAACTGATATTAACGGTATATCGTTTGATAAACATGTACGACACATTAGTTCTTCACTCATTGTTATTAATTGAATTTAAATAGTTTTAATTAATTTAATACATAAATATAATTTTATGTTGACTTTTTTATGCGTGCGCTGACACATATAGTCCAACAACTTTTCCACGACTGTTGTGTCTTGTCAAAATTTGTTTATCAAAATATTTTACGAACATCGATTTTTAATTGTGGCTGCTTATACGTTTTGTCGCCAAATATAGATGGCGGTATAAATTGTTAGAAGCAAAAAATAAAGCAAATTTAATTTCTAAATTATTTTTATTATTTTTAAGACATTCTAATTTCTAATCAACTAAATACTATCGGTCACATAATACTTATAAATCTTATAATTAATTATTTTGATTTTATCTTTTTAAATAAATATAATATGATTATCACTTATTTTTCTTCCGAGTTAGTACTGATTACCAACGAAAGGTTTCGACAAAAGATCGTTACGATCATTTTACTTTTTAAACATATAATTATTAAATCTAAATGTTAACATTATAATCACTAAAGAATACTATTTTATAAATAATTTATATTTTACCGACATGTCGAATCACTAGTTTGCATTGATGTTTCTTCAGATAATATTTTGACGAGAATTCTGTCATACACTTATCACAACTATATTTTATCCCCGCGTGTTTCTCTAAATGGACCTTAAATTAGAATTCAAAATCATATCTGATTAAAGCTGATGCACGGCAACATGCTAACGTCCCATACTAATTATTTACCAAAAAAACAAAACAAAATGTAATGACAAGACATTTTCATCTATTTTAAGACTTGTTATGTTGGTAAATAAGTAGAATGTATGCGAGCATAATATTGTAAAGGCGGCAGGCAAAATAAATAATGCATAAATTGTTATATTACATTTAATCCAGACGTTTGTCGAAATGATTTTAAACAAAGTGAACATTTGTAGGGTTTTTCTCCTGTGTGTGTCCGAATGTGTACTTTTAACGATGATTTATCAACTAATTCTTTTGAACAGACATCACATTTATATTTTATGCCAGCATGTTTTTCTAAATGTCGCTGTAAATTATGAATTAAAATAAAAAATTTGTTTTATATATGTGTATTTTATAAATACTATACATTTAAGTGGCCAACTTCTGTGAACGTCTTAAGACAATGTATGCATTTGTAAGGTCTTTCGCCTGTGTGAATCCTTATATGAATTTTTAAGTAATTTCGCGTTATAAACGTTTTTGAACATATTTTACATTTATATGTTATTTTATTTTCATAGCTTTTACGTAAACTTCTGAGATCCTAAAATATAAAACAAAATATTTATTAAGAATTTGTTTTTGAAATAAGATTTACATATATTATGTTACAATCAGTTTGGCCGCCAGCAGTCCTTTGGCAATGTTATACGAAAGTGGTGTATCATTTCGGTGAATTTCGAATGCTGCCTAAAAATAGCAAATACCAAATTAAGAAGAGGTGTGGTAATTACTAGAAGAAGAATTGAAATACTTCATCTTCAGGATCTAAGGCGGCCACATCTTTAGATATTTTCGGATATGAAATACTGATTTTATCGTTCCCATAAAATTTTCTGATATGCATCTTATACATTTCTCTCCTTATTTCGACTGAAAATTTAATAAAATTAATGTTTAAAACCATTAACTTGTAAAAATGTTTATTCCTACCACTTAGCGAATCCACTGTATAATTTATGTTTAGTTGTAATCAAATCAAAATAAAAACAAAACCAAAATTTGCGAACATATTTTTTTACCTGTATGAATGTATAATTGATAATTGTATAAACTAAATTATAAATATATAATTAAATTGTTTTTAATCGTATCTCGCAACATACACAAAACTTTTAACGCGAAAAAAAATTTTTTCAAAATTTTTTTTTTTTTTTTTATTTGAAGTTCCAAAAAAGTTTTTTAAAACTTTTGAAAAGTAATCGTTATAGATGTACGATTTTTTTAAAAATATTTTTCAAAATTTAATCATACGATGATTGAAACTTTTATTTAGAAATTTATTGATGCACCCACTTATATGAGCGGAGGAACCAAAGGCAATTCAGCTTCCATAAACAATTTTTTGTTTAGTTTATGTGTAATTTTTTGCCACAGAAAAATATGCGTATAAATCAAATTGACCAATATATATGTACAGTTTTAAATATAAATTATTATTATGAAAACTTAGTTATTAATTTCTAAATTATAATTTTCAAACAAACAAATATTTATTGAAGGGTTTGCTTAACAAATTTCTTGTTTTGTTAAAAATGTCAGACCAACATATTGTACAATGAATTTTAACAGTGTAACAATAATATTGGTTTTAGTTCGTATGATTGAATAATAGATAGTGTTACAAACAAAAAAACAAACTATACAACTATTTTAAATCTATAAAACCGAATTAAATGCATACTAATCGCTGTTGTAAAATTCACAGCTAAATGTGTTATTTGCGTTCAATTAGTTAATATTCTGTGTATGTTTCACTTATCAGCTTGGAGTTAATTCATTTTTACGATTTGACTGCTTCACGCGTCGGAAACTAACAAGTAATTGACAAAACGTCACTTTGTAGTGGAAATATAGCTAAAAAAAAGTAAACAAAAACCAAAATTTCAAAAATAAAATGTTAGGACTTAAAATTGTAAAACAAAACAGTGATAAAACGCCAGTGAACATTTCAAATGAACGGCCATTTAAATGCACCACATGCGCGAAAGGGTTTAAGGATAAAAGTAGTTTAAGAAAACATTCGATGATTCATATTGAGAACAAGCCCTATCCATGTACAGAATGTGATATGAAATTTAATGAACCAAGCCGTTTAAAAAATCATATATTCACAGCACATTCGCCTGTAAATCCATATAAATGTAGCATTTGTTCAAAAGACTTGCACAATAAACATAGTTTTATCGTAAGTATTGGGATTCATAAAAAACTTTGCCAGTTATAGTTATCTAAAATATAATTACGATATTTTCAGTATCACATGAAAAAACATACTGGCGACTTAAAATTTAAATGTCCGGATTGTCCAATAGCATATGCAAAACATTATCAACTAAAAGTACATTTACGATCACATACGGGCGAAAAACCGTATCCGTGTAATATGTGTTTGAAAAAATTTGCAACAAAAAGCTTATTAAATGTAACTAAACGGCAGTGTCAAGACTAGAAACAAATTTGATATAATTCTTGGACAAATCTATCGTTTTAGGTTCACTTGAATGTGCACAATAAAGGTATTCGTTATAAATGCAATCAATGTGATAAAGATTATAGTCGAAAAGATGATTTAAAACGACATGTGGTGGTTCATACTGGTGATCTACCTTATATGTGTCATCTTTGCTCAAAACGATTTCACGTTAAAAGTAAATTTGATGTAAGTTACGATTATCATAATTTTAGTGTACTCAAATTAAAACAAATTTTCTACTAGCTACATTTATTGCATCATGCCAATGCTAGAGAATATAAGTGTTCGTACTGTCCATCTGCATTTAATACCAAAGAAGTGCTGAAAATACATTTAAAACGACATGATCATGGAAAGCTGATAGAATGACCTAATTCTTCATCATTTATGATTTCCTAAATTTCTATTATAATTATATATTTATACGATTTGTAATGGTTGAAAATAAATTGATCGATTTGTACTAGAACTTATCGACACTTAAGATAATAAACTAGCGAGTAAAAAAATCATATTGTGAACTAGTTATTCAAACGGTAACGTTTTTTCGTATCTGTTACGTACAAAAGTTTATAAGTTTAAAAAGTTTAATTCCTTTTATTATAATTAAAATTGGAAATTAACATAATGTCAGACGACGAAGATATATTAGGCGAATTTAATAATTATCTTAATGCAATGCATGAAAATCAAGTAACAAAAGCATCATATCCGATTGTTCAAATAAATGGACAGCGTATATATGGTCCACCCGTAAATTGGATTGGCCCCGAACCACCAATCAGTGCTGAGCTGTTTATTAAACAAATTCCTAAAACAATGTTAGAAGATGATATAATTCCGTTGTTTGAACGTTTCGGTAGAATCTATGAATTCCGTTTAATGATGGATTACACTAATTTTAATCGAGGCTATGCATACATCCGATTTGCTGATACGTTGGCCGCTAATCGGGCCATGACCGTAATGAATCACTACATTTTAAAACCAAACAAATCGTTTGATATTAAACAATCGTATAATAAAAGTTGTTTATTTGTCGGTAATATACCTCGCCACTTAGGCCAAAATGAAATCGAGAGAATATTTCGTCAACTATTTCCCGAGATGGAAACATTTGTGCTTCATTCGAAAATAAGTGAAAATGAAAGTTTTAAAAACCGTGGTTTTGGTTTTATCGATTTTCGAGATCATAAAATAGCTTTGATGGCAAAAAAACGATGTGCCTCGGGTATTGTTAGGTTATGGGATCGTGATATAAAAATTGTTTGGGCCAATCCAGAACGTAATGCTGATTTAGAAATTTTGAAGCAGGTTCGCACACTTCTTATAAGAAATGTTCATACGTCGGTGACTGTATTCGATTTACTTAAATATGTAATGCAATTTGTCGACAAAAGTTTAGTGAAGAAAATTTCAAGAAGTCGAGAACTTGCATTTATCGAATTTGCTAACCGAGCAGCAGCTCAACTATGTCTCGAAAATTTACAGGGATTTAAATTGAATGGTTTTAATATACAAATTCAATGGGCCATGCCTGCTAGTAGGTAAGCAAGCAATTATATTAAAATAAATATTTTATAGTAAACTTTGTAAAATTGGTTATTCTAGTAAATCACTACATTTGCAACGACTTCCAAATTTCGATACCATATTTCGTTTAAAATGCATTGCTAATTATTGGGATCCGCCTGTCACAATTTACGGTCGTTTATATTCAGATCTAGAAATACAATTGATTGCGGTTATAGTACGAAAATCAAATAAGTTGCATACGTATTTATTTGAAGCAAGCTTGACAAATTGTCGAAATGTACACGAAAGAGTTTACGAAACCTTAGTGCAGATGATTGAAGATGAAGGTGATTTGCCTCCTTACAATTATATCATCTATTTAAAAGATGATTCAGCCCATATCAGTAAGTGTTAGATTTTTATTCAGTTTTAACAGTATTTTATAAAAAAAAAATTATATATATATTAATAGTAGGGCATATACCCGATATAAATCAACCAATGCCTGTAATCGCATCACAATTATCATCCATCTTCGAAGTACATTGGGAGGATATATGTGATTTGTGTGCTACAGTTAAAATAATTTCGGTATACAGCCTGGCCGAACTATATCGTATTTATGAGGATACATTACATAAAAATGACTACTGCAATTATATTGAGAATATCGTAGTTAATGATAACCTTATTATCGGGTGCTTCGAATCCGATTTGTTTTGCCAAAAGTTAAAATACGATCTAGAGAATCGGAACATACTTTTGGCAATGTGCGACATACAAACAGGAACAAATTTTAGTTTCCCGTTTAAATCTGTTTCAACATTTAAATTTGTTTCAACATATAAATTTATGGAAGTTGCACCTCGAACAAATATTTCGTATAAACGTATTGAATTAATGCCAACGAATTTAATTATCGGAAATCATCATGTCCTCGCAAAAGGAATTTATTTTGGGGTACTTCATTCAAATTTTCCTTTAGTCATCGAACCGCCGAAAAATTGAAATAACGATACAATACCACCTTTATAATACATTTTATTATTGTTCATCACAAATGTTTATTTTATATGAATTTCGCTCTTTGAAATATTTTTAGTTCGATAAAATTTTTGCGGTTTATTTGCATGTAAATTAATGTTGGAGTTTTAATGTAAACCGTGGTAACGCAATAAAATATAAATTTATAATCATTGATAAAACTATTTAATTAAAATAGAAATTTATTTATACATTTTTTTATACATGGAAAATTTTTGCAAAATTATGTTTTGCGTTCGAATTTTGTGCATTTGAGTGTTGTGAAACAGGTGGACTGGTGAGAACCTCGACAGACTCGTTACTACTATATAAAGGCACGTGCATTTCGCTTTGATCTTTATTTTGTTTAGTATCATTATTCGGTTCTGCCAGTAATATAATAATTTGCCTTAATGCTGGTGCCCATTGTGAACACATTTTTAGGTGGTCGACAACCAATGAACGATGCAAATTTGTGGCTTCCAGAATATTGTTTTGGTCGATTGAATTAGCGATATTGTACAGAATAATTTGAATTTGTGGCTCTAAATTATCGTACGAGGATTTCATAATGTCGATGCGTTTTATAATTTCGTTTAACTCGTTGGTTTTATTAGCAAGGGCCAGTGATGCAATGGTCCGATCCAAAATTTTTGTAATGTATAGCTGGCTTTCATTCGGTTTAAGATCATTTAAATTGGAATTCGTAATTTCTTGGGCTCCTGCTATCGGTTGAAATATTGTAGAAGGTGGTGGTAAAATATTTTTTTGATCCGTTATACTGGGGATTGGTGTCGAACTAAAATTCGTCGGTGGGATTATAGTCGATCCAGCGAAGGGTAATGGCAAGCCAGATAATGCTAGAGGAGCTTTTGAAACAGTGGCTGGGGAGTTTGTTCCAGACGACTGAAGAGGAAATGCCACACGTTTATTTAAATTAAGTTTTGATTTACCAGCAGCTGAGGGTGGTGTCGCACCATACAAGAACATTGGGGGATCATTCCAACCGGAATCATGTGAACCTGCATTAATTAATACGAGAATAAAATCAACGGTCATTATAAAAATAGTTGAAATATTTATTAACCTTTCGATTTGGAATTATCATTCGACATTCTTTTTAAGATGTTTAAGATGTTTTTGTAAATATGACGTTTCTATTTCTGTCAAATTAACTGTATTTGCTCGACGTAATCTATTACTACAATAATTTAGTACATACTGTCAAAACAAAAAGTATAGGGTGTTCTTTTTAGTTTTTCCACATAAAGAATAAAACGAATATAGTGATAATCAAATGACATCATAATTATTCAAATAATATGTAATTATAATAAATGGTTTTTACGGGTCACTGTCACTTTTTTGGCCTTATTCAATTACTGTGGCAAACCGAGGTAAGAACCGAGAATCGAGATCGCTCAAAATACGAAAATTTTTGAAATATCGGAAAATATGTGCGTTTATGTAAAATGACAGTAGTACAGGTGCGTTAAAGTCGAGACCAACTATCAAGAGCTTCTGCCTTTAGATCTGAATAATTTTAAATCTCATTTTCATAAAAGCTCAGGACAACATCTTATGTGCCGATACCTCGGATTGGTTGTCACTAATGATAATGATGTGGGAGGGTATATAAAAGCACGTCTTGTAGCTGGGACTCGTGCTTTTATGTCTTACGACTATTACTAAAGTGAAAATATCTTGAAAATGCCGAAAACCTAAACCCACAGAACAGGAATTTGATATAAATGATGTCCTGATGTCGTTCATGTAGTAAAGGAACAGTGAGTAAGTTGGCTCGGACACGTTTTGCAAGCCGGTCCTAATCGGATGGTGCAGCGATCTTTAAGGAGAAAGCTGCCCCTTATTTATTTTTATTATTATTTCTACGGTTGCCTGTTGTGGGTTGTCAGCCGAGCGAATTAACCGTTTGTTACTTCCTACAACCAACAAAGAATTCTAAAAATTTATTTATCTTCGCTAATAAGTACAATACGAAACATGCGAGTGCCTTCCGACCACAGAGGCCAAATATGTTTAATATATTTTCATATTTTTCTTTGTTTAATGGTGGCGGACTCTACTTTTACAACCCATAAGACTTAATTTTTAAACTTACCAAATATTTCTTAATCTTTTTTAAATGGAAATAAATAAGAAAAAACAATTTATAACATTTATTTGTTTTTTTTTTTGCATTTTTAATTTATAAACTTATTCTTGCCTATTGGCAGTGTTAATTAATGTTTTAACACAATATTTAGTTGTTTTTTTTTATCATTTTTATGTACAAATCTCGTAATTTGAGAAAATTCATTAAAAAAAAAATAATTTTACTAAATGATAGTAGTATTTTAAATAATAATATAATCATTCAATAATATTTTATATCATTATAAAATGAGAAATATTTTTGTCTGTTTTTTTTTAATTTTTTTTATAAAACATTTATTAATGGTAAATCAAACAATACTTAATAAATTTCGTCATAGATATTTAAAAATTTATTAATAATTTTTATAAATGGTATTAACTATATAATTGCGTTTTTAATTTTAAATATTATGTATATACCTTACTCACTTAATTTGTTTTTATTTATTTATTTTATATTACAAACGTGCGATATATATATATATATATATATATATATATATATATATATATATATATATATATATATATATATATATATATATATATATATATACATAATATATATATATATATATATATATATATATATATATATATATATATATATATATATATATATATATATATATATATATATATATATATATATATATATATATATGTTTATTTATTTTTATTTAAATTATTAATTTATAAACATGTAATCATGATTATAAAATCAATCAAATTTAATAAAAATTGAAGTTATATATATTTATATATATATATATATATATATATATATATATATATATATATATATATATATATATATATATATATATATATATATATATATATATTTATATATATATATATATATATATATATAAATATATATATATATATATATATATATATATATATATATATATATATATATATATATATATATATATATATATATATATATATATATATAATTTTATTTGTCAACGAATATTTGGTGTCTATTTAACAATAATATTACAATTAATGTTTAATTGTACAATATAAAAATTATAACTATATATTTTATAATTTTTTAGAAATGATTGATAACGATATTTTAACATCAATGATATTTAGTTATTCCTGTATACAGTTTTTAATTTTAAATTCTAAAAAATAATAATAATATATCATTGATGTTTTTCTTTAATTATAATTACATTATTTTGTTTTAATTATGGAAATTTTTTTATGGGAAAAATATTATTTATATTAAATATATATGTCTATATTTAATACTTAAATTTAAGGGTGATTTTTTATTATTATTTTTTTTTTATACGATGAACACGTGGTACTTATTAAATCCATTAATAATTTTCGATGGTTGCTATATTTAAACATATTTATACGGTTTTTTTTTTTATTTTTAAATTTTGATTTTACTAATAAAAATTGTTAATATAATTTGAATTTTATTTTGGCAGTGTAAGGGGAGGGGTTTACCAACCGACTTTATGTATTTTTCATGCACTGTATAAAAAGTTAGTAAATCAAACTTTATACCATTTTTTATATTACACTATAGTTTTTATATTTGGAGCTTGATTTGTTTTTTTTTTTTTTTAATATACGAACGGGAATTTTATTAGTTTGTTTATTATTATATTTTGAAATGGCACCTTTATCGGCTAATAATTTTTATTTATTTATATGCCGTCAATTGGTTTTTCTTTTAAGTTGTTCCATAATAGGTAGTTTATTTGAAAATGGGGTAATATTTTAAAATTAAACTTTCGCTTACGTTTAATATTTTACGATGTTGTGAAATGGCAAGTGTTGGGTTAGATGTAATAATTTTTATTAAATATAACTATGTAACTATGTATTATTTTATATTTAGAATATATTAATAACACCAAAGACAGAGATCTGGATAGAATATCAAAGAACTGGGGTTATAAAATCTCAATTGTGTATGTTTGTTTTATTATTTAGAATATAATCTACATCTAATTTTTTTTTAAATAGCTTATTGTGTAATGTAACAGTCCCTTACTTTTCCATTTATTTTTTTATAAATCATAAAATTAACAAACAATTATTATAATTAAAAATTAAGACCACGTGATTTATTAAATTATGTTTAGAGAAAAAATATGTTTTATATTTATATAATATATATATATATATATATATATATATATATATATATATATATATATATATATATATATATATATATATATATATATATATATATATATATATATATTTATTTATATATATATATATATATATATATATATATATATATATATATATATATATATATATATATTTATTTATATATATATATATATATATATATATATATATATATATATATATATATATATATATATATATATATATATATATAAATGAAAATAAAATATTTAATAAGCACCAATTTTATCAACAATTTTATTTTAACTATATCTTATAATAAAATATAATTTATTTTTATGTAATTTGGAATGATTTTGTGCGCTAGTAAGATATACATAAACAATGCTAGAAACACACAGAAATTTATATGAAAAAAAAACAATAATTTAAAATTTACTTACATCGCGCGATTTTTCAAATTTTAAATCATTAAATAATCACAATTGTTTTATTAAATCTAGTCCACCATTCGATCTAATTCGATATCAAAATGATTTTCGGTATTTATTACATTATATAATAAAAATAAAAATTGTCTTCCGTCATTATCGAAAATTGATACATTACAACCACAATAAACCGAAAAAATTAAATAAAATTTAAATAAAAAACTATATATATATTTTTTAAACAATTTTTTAATTTTTTTAATAATTAATTTTTTTTTTATTCTCTTAACATAATTTTTTTTTTTGCTTTATAAACTTTATTATCTTACATAAATCATAATATATATTTTTAATAATTATATTAAAAAAAGTAAAAAAAAATCAAATCAATAGTTAAAAAAAAACATAATATTATTTTATTCATATTAAAATGCTGATGTTTAATTTTTTGTTTTCTTATTTATATTTTATAAATTGCTTTCCATAATCAGTATAATATTTAGGAATCGAAATTTAGTTCTATTTTTAGTTTAGGTTTATGATGATTTACTATTATATCACACTGGCTAACCACCTACTATTTATATGGAAATGAGTTACTGGTAAAAGCGTCTTTTTTTTAGAATTTAATTGTTATTTTATCATGATATATAAGATGAGAAATAAAGTAAACAAAGTGAAAATGATAAATTAATTAGCGTTAAAATCTAGCATAATAATGATAATAAAATTCAGATATGTAATTGATAATTTTTTTATATTATTAATTATGAACATTTATGTAGTTTTGTTAGCTCGTGTGATTGTAATAAATATTAAACCATATTATGGGAATTGTGTTGGAAAATTAGAATTAAATTGATATTAAATTAAAAGTTGTCAAATTAATTGCATTATAATATAAATAGTGTGGTACATAAATTTATTTGTTTGGTATTAAAAAATGTAAATTTTTTATTGATCCATGTCAATGTTTATTTTTTGTATTAATTTAATATTCGGTTGTGTGTGAGATTTATTTTAATTAATTTGATTTCGTTTATTTATATTTATTTTTTGATTTATTAATTAACGTATTTCTTGACTAATTTTTGCGGTTTCAATTTAATTTGATTGTTAATACTCATCTGTATAGAATATAATTTCTTATTTACTTAATTGTTTCTTACAAAATTAATTATTATATTATATAAATAGATATTTTAGGGCTAACAAAAATTTGGACGAGAATTTTCTATTTATATTTATTATATAAATCAATGTTTTCCACGCCTATTTATATTTAAAGTGTATTAACATTCAAATTAAATTTTTTTTTTGTTTAACAGAATTTTCTTATAATTTTTATTTTTATCTTTAACTCGTGTATCTAAAAAAAGTCTCTTTTTTTATTAATATTATTTTATCTATTTTTTTTTAATTTTCTTTATAATATTTAAATTTTTTGTTCAGTTTGAATTCATATCTAAAAAAAATAATTTTAATTAGTTTTTATGTTAATTTCAAGTAATTTATTTATTTATTGAGAAACCGAGGTTTTACTTGTTTTTTTTTTTAAATTTAATTTTTTATTATTTTTTGTTAGTTTTTTTAACTGACAAAAATAATGTGTTATTTTAATTATATATATATATATATATATATATATATATATATATATATATATATATATATATATATATATATATATATATATATATATATATATATATATATATATAATTGTGAAATAATTTACATTTAAAATATTAATTTTTGATCATAATATATAAATTTGAGTATTTACAAAAAATGATAAAAATTGAGACAAAACACTAGTTTGAACTGAATAAAGGACTGTACCGTGCGTGGCAACCGACTAAGTTATAGTTTCTTTTACTGTATCATCTGTTTTGATTTTTTAGTTGAGAATAGGTTTTTGTGATTAGGCCCTTATGAAACTACTTAGAACTGAAATTTGTGACGAACTAAGAAAATTATAAAATGTTATACTTATATAGAAATATTTACACATGGAAACTGAATTTGGATTTAGGTAGTTTTTCATTATTATAGTTTTCGAGATTTTGATTTTTTCCGTTTATTACAATAAAAATTAAAACTATATTCACTATTATATTTATTTAGGGGTTGATTATTATAAATTCGGTCAGTTATTTGTTCTATAGTTTTATTAAAATTATTTAGATTAATTTAATATTATACAGTAGTACTGTTTAGTTTAGCAAATGATAACTATAACTTATTATGGATTTCGACCCAATGATCGATTTGACTTAAAATGGTCAAAATGAAATAATTATTAGAAAAAAAAAAAATTTGAATTCAAAAAATGTATAATGAAATATAAGATCATGACATTTTAAATTTGAGGCAAATGACAAAATTTGTTATCCTACTAAAAGTGAAAGTCATAGATTAATTGAAAATCTAGTTACCAATTTGAAATTTAATCGATTTAATTCAAAATTTTATTCGATAATTAGCAGCACATGTTTAGCTAGGATCTCATTTAAAATTGTAAAAGAAGCAAAAGAACAATTAAAAATTATAAACAATTTAATTCCAGGTTATTTATAATACTTAATTGATAAATAATGTTTTCGTTTCCTTTAAATTTGTATGTTACTTAATTTATTTTATTTAAATTTTTATTTGTGGTTTAAAAACTAAATATATATATATATATATATATATATATATATATATATATATATATATATAATATATATATATATATATATATATATATATATATATATATATATATATATATATATATAATTTATATATATATATAAATTATATTATATATATATATATATATATATATATATATATATATATATATATATATATATATATATATATAATTTTTATATATATATATATATATATATATATATATATATATATATATATATATATATATATATATATATAATCAGGCTTTCTCAATCTGGGTTGTCGGGTGATGTGGCCTCCCAATATTAATATTAATTTACATCTTTTTTAACAAAATAATAAAATCATTAATCAAAAACAAAATGACTATTTCTGAATTTTTAAATATTTTCACGTTTCTTTAAAACAATTGATATAACTTTTTTAAATTTATTCAGTTTTAATTTAATTATAATTCGTTTTATTTTATATATATATATATATATATATATATATATATATATATATATATATATATATATATATATATATATATATATATATATATATATATATATATATATATATATATACAATATACATATTATAAATATAAATGAAATAATGTATTAAATACTTAATTTGGTTTGTTCTCGTATATAATTATAGTAATTTAATTATATATTTATAATTGGTTGCAATTAAATCGTTAATATTTTCAATTAATTTTTTTATTCATTACCTATATAAATCTAAAATAAATTAATTACTTTTTTATAGTTTATTTATTTAATTTTGAATAATTTTTTGTATTTGTTGCGCATATAATAAATTATTAGATCGACTGTGTGATTTTAATTGTTAATTTAATTATGATTAATTTTATAATAAAGACCGTGATTTGCGTTGCATGTTTCTCTGTCTGTATGTGTTTGTGTCTGCATTTAATGTGTGAGCTATTTTATCGTAAATATTTTGTTCTATCAAAACTTAGAAATAAAATGGATAGTTAATTTATATTAAAAGAAAAATTTAAACTTTAATTTAGAATTTTTTCATTATGTTATCATATTATAAATAAATATATATTTATAAATATATATATATATATATATATATATATATATATATATATATATATATATATATATATATATATATATTTATAATATTTTTTTGGGTTTTGCTTCTATCTTTTCATTTAATTAAAAAATTGACTTTATTTAATATTTTTATGATTCATTTATAAATCATATTTATATATATATATATATATATATATATATATATATATATATATATATATAAATTTATTTAATTCTTTAACTAATTACAACTAAACTTGTTGGTTTAATTTCTTTTTATAAAAATAAAAATTGTTAATCGTGAAATTATAAATTAGAATTAAAATAAATCACAAATTTGGATTTTTGGGGATATCTAGAACCCCAAAAACTATTATCAGTGTTTATATTCGGGAAAACGTCCTGTGCTGTCCATTTGTTGTTGTTGGCCGTCTTGTCCTTGACCGTCTTGTGTAAGACCGCGCCTCTGTTGGGGTTGTGGTGGTTGAATAACGCTTCCGCTGCTTTCGGTTTCCGTTGATGGGGGTGATGGATAATAGTCTCTCGGTTGATGTTGTGTCCCAGTTGTTGTTGTTAAGCCCATAGATAAATCTCCGTGGATGATTGGACCATGTGCTTGTCCCGTTGCGGGATTCAGAACCACCACGGATACTACATCCTCACTCGCCCACCGGGCTAACGGTTGTTGAGCTTGAATAAATTCATCACTAGAAATATTCAAATCGAAAAATAATATATTGTAAATTGAGTGGCCTAGTTATTTAAACAACATTTATATTTTTTTGGATAGAACATATTTTGCTTGATTGTTCGAAATAGTTTGGGCTACTCAAGAGTTTAATTATTTAAAATACGATCCATATTTGATAAATGTTTGTTTACATAATTGGCCGAAGTACATACCTCTCGCTATCGGGTGTATCACGTGGATCAATTTGTCTATCATGATGATCAGCTGTCTCGTAAATACCATCTTCGTCTTGATGTAAATGTGTATGAGACGAATGATGCGAGGAATGTGGTCCATGCGATGGATGTCCATGTGCGTGACCATGATGTGTATGATGACTAAACGAATGTGGCGAATGTGGTTGGTGTATTGAATGCCTACTGGTTGCTGATGATGGAGGATGCCGATATCTTCCATAAACAAAGCGACTTTCTTCGTCTGATCGAGGTCTACATCGACTGCTATACGACGGATGTATTGTTGCAGTTTTTTGTTGTTGCGATAATTGTTGATTCGAACTAAAATGTATTAATTAATTTATATTTCTAATAGATATAAATGTGTTAACTTACCCTTGTGAAGATTCACTACAAGCTGCTGAACTATCTAATCTATAATGACGATCTGCTTCAGTTTCAGACATACGAATGTCTTCTGACCCACTTGGGCTCATATGTCGTGATGAATGATGTTCTAGTTGTCTAATTAAATCTTCTAAATTTCGTATACGAAGAGGCCCCAGCGATGGGACATCTTCTTCCTCTTGATTAGATGGAGGACGATGATGATGCATCATAGGATTTGGTTGTCCTTCAACTATAACTGTGTGTGGCTGAGAGACATCACATATATTTTCTTTCGAACTACTTTTTGATCCACTTCTTTTATACGATGACGTTGCTTCGCTATAACCAAGTGCCGCTTGTTCTAATTGTTTCCTAAGCATTTCTTCACTAAGACTACCACTCCCCGATGGTGTATTACCGGCACCAGTTCCACGATGTGATGCTGCATTTCGTAATGCTTCTAGTATGTCCTCGTGATATCCATTTAAACTTTTTAGTGTACGCTCCACATCACCGGTGGTTGATTGCAGGCCAGTTGCAGTTTGTGATACGCTTGTCTCTTGTTGCGCTATTAATTCAAGATTATCGGATTGTGAATCATCGCCCCATTTATCTTTGCAACTATCACCACCAATAACAAGCCCAAAACCATGTTTCTTGAGGATTCCTTTTTCTGGAAGTTTTGACATATTGTTTGGGGGTAGATCGATGATTGAGACAGTCTCTTCTTCTCCTTAAAAATACCGAATTGTAACGAACTAATCAACAAGAAACAAATCTACCCCCTTTTTTTGAATTTTGTTTGGTGAGTGTAAGGTGGTAGGGTGTTGTAACATTTAAATTTTTAACAGTGACAGAGTGAAAAAAATAGTGATTCAATTCTGTTTATATGTGATTGAACAAATTTTTCTTTATAAAATCTGTATAAACTAGATTGTGTATCTGTGAGTTTGTGGGTGCATATAATGTTGTCATTGATATATGTTGATAATATATGGTTTAGAAAATTTTTTCCAGACACATAAAACTGTATTTTGTTAAATTTATGATTTTAGATTTTTTTTCTGGTTTAAGCAAATCTTACGGATTAACAGTATTTGAAGTAAATATCCAAAAAAGAACGTATTTTCACTTATTAATCTGATTGTTCGTGCGATTGACCGATTAATATAATGTTACAATTAAAAATATTATCTTGTCAATTTATTTTTAAGGAGAGAAGGTGTTTTGATTTAAAGAGAGAATGCTATAGTCATAGATAAAATATTCTAGCAGATTCTTTTATAAAAGTCATGGTGTCAAACTATTATTTCAAATATTTAAACTGAATAGGGTAATCAAATATTTGATATAGTTGATTAACACATTTCCTTGTTATTTTTTAACTTTTAGGCTATTTTATCTATGCAAATATATTGTACAAAAGCTTTTTAGTTGTGCTTTCTAAGATTTATAATTGTGGAAATTATGTTTCCTTAATTATAAATGGCAACAAGCAATTGTTAAATGTTAAACTAAAAAAAGGATTTCCTCATTCATCAAATAAATAATAGATAAACAGTTTCCATAACCACTAAAATAAATTGGTTTAATTTTAATATGCAAGAATTAGGGCGCCTTATACGAATGAAATATCAAACCAATTTATTTTCGAAATATGGAAACATCAGCGTGAATTTTAAATATAAATAAAAATATTCTAGCGAAATAATATATTATAAATGTATGGTTAGGCAAAAACAAATAAGTTATATTTTATAATTCTACATAATATTAAATGTTGAAAATTGTGTTACTTACCAGAATGTGTTGGATCGTCTTCACTACCAGAACCGGGCATTCGTCTAATTTGCATTTTATGATCCCTTTAAAAATAACGAAATGATATTTTTAATATTTTGTCTGTTCTTATTTTTATGATTTCGTGATAAAATTATATTATAATATAAAACATTTTTTATTATCATTTTTTTTATATTGCTTTAGTATTCCAGCCTGTCATATTTCATTTTTTTTTATATTTTATTTGTAAAATAAAAAATAAAAAATCTTTTGCTTAGAAGCAAATTGAAATTAATTTTTATTAGAATATATTTTAAATTTTATTTGTACGCGTGGTTCTTTTTTATTGTTATATATTTTTAATTTATTATATACGATTGAATTAACATTAAAATTATTACTGCCGATTTATACAGTGCTAGGGAATAGTGAAATTGTTGAATTTTCTAATTTATATACTGAGGTTAGGTGCGCATGTAGACAATGTAGGTGATTAGTTGCATAAATTAGTGGAGATTTTGAGTACACTAGTATATTATAGAATCTTATAATTGAATTAAAAATATTGTTTAATAAATACACTATTTAGGAAATTAGTGAATAAAAACATTTTTAATTTTGAAAAAATAAAAAATTATTTTCGGTTCTTAGAATATTAAACATAAATATTTATGTATGGTTGCGGTCATTAAAATATGATGTGATTATATTTTATTGATTGTGATGCATATCCATTCTTGATACTATCTTCGGAAATTTATTATTATAGTGACCTATTTATATATATATATATATATATATTTTTTTTTTGTAAATAATGGTTAAAAAATAAAAGCATAAAATAATATTTATTACTTATGTTCGCATTGAGTGGCTTTGATTTATTAATGCATTTGGGAAGATATCGTATCTCTTTATAGTTTTTATGATCGTTTAATACATGATGTTTAAAATGAGCTCTATAATATATATATACATGCAAAAATTGTAATATAGTTTAAGCGTTACTCAAACGATTTATTTAATTTTTAGTTATATTACTGGGTCACGATCTTATTAAAAAAATTTCATCAAGTTTGAGCAACGCTGGTAATAAATATGTTTTTGTTGGTGTAAACTCACCGAAATCCTGGTTGATTAGCATACGTTATAATTTTGTTTGAACCATCAAGTGATACCTCTTCAACCGAGTGATGATTAGCTGTTGCCGCACCACCATACGGTTTCCCCATTGGCTTTTTAATATATGGTGGATCATATTTCAGTCGTGTTGTTTTCCTTCTTTATGTTTTAATTTATATTTTATTTTAAAGTTTTATATTTTTGTTTTATAAATAAAATATATTTTATTTACAGAATTTTGGTTATGAATAATATTTTTTTAAATAGTTTTATAATTTGTATATAATGTATATATTTTTTGAAATTTTTAAATTATTTATTTATTTTTATATAATTATTTTATTTTTTTAAATTTTTTGTTTATTTATATTTAATTTGTGATTTCCAACCAAATTAAATTCATATGCGAGGAAGAAAAGAAGAAGAAATAAACCAATTTCAGAATTTGTTTTTATTTTAAATTATTATTATTATTTTTTAGGTATTATGTTTCATATATATTATTATTTTTATTTTATTTGATGGATATATATATATATATACATAAATATATATATATATATATATATATATATATATATATATATATATATATATATATATATATATATATATATACATATAATATATATATATATATATATATATATATATATATATATATATATATATATATATATATATATATATATATATATACATGTATGCATATACATATATTTTAAAGTTTTGTTTGTAAAAATAATAAAAAAAAAATTATAATAGACTCTATAGAATTAATATAATACATATTTTTAAATATATATATATATATATATATATATATATATATATATATATATATATATATATATATATATATATATATATATATATATATATTATGTTTTGATTTGATTTTATAGAGACAATATATTTGCATACGTAAAAAATAAAGTTTTATTAAATTATTCGATTTATTATTTAATAACGTTTCTTATTTAATATAACTTTTATTTTAAATTAAAAATAATAAATATAAATTACATAAAACATTTACTGTGTAATATTTTTACATTATTTATAAGAAGAAATATAGGTATAAGTGTTAAAGTTACAAACAAATTAAATTTTTAAATTTACAACATTAAATGCAAAATAAATTTAAATAATTAAAAAAAAATTAAAAAAAATATATGAATTTATGGAAAATAAATAAAGTTTCTTTCATCACATTTAGGTATTTATTTAATCTAAATGATATAACGAAACTTGTTTTTTTTAATAAATATATACTTGATTATAATACAAATTTTATTTAGACCATTTTTCATTTTTCAAATAATATATTTTATTTAAATTGTATAGATATATTTGGTATGTTGAAAATTTTTGTTTTTGACCATATATTTATATAATTATAATAATAACAAATTTAAAGTAAATTTTAAAATAAATATTTAATTTTCAAAACTTCATTAATAATTTTATTATAAACAATATAAAAATTTCAATCAATATTTTTAGATTTAGTTTTATTTTAGAAATTATGAATAATAAAAAATTTCCTATCTATATACTAGTACGTCTTGATTTTATCACTAAACAATTTTTTTTAAATGTTTGCAAAATATTTATAAGAACTCCGAAATGTTAACGAATTTAGTTTTATAATGTCTTTATAAATATTATACAGGTTTTACGATTGTTTACTTAGGGTTGTCTTATTTAAGTGGCATCGAAATCTATCTATATAACTCTTTAACTAGTCTTTTTTCACTATACTATTATTTAAATTTATTTAATTATTGTATTTACAGTAGACTATTTTCTCTTACAATTAAAACTTGGTATGATTTCGTACATATTTATTTCATATTATCAATTAATATAATTTAAAAAATTATATTTTCATCATTATAATTATACAATGCTAAAAATCACTTATTTATATATAAAAGTAATTTTTTTAAATAATAATAATTGAGTTCAAGTATTATTAAATTCTATAATACAAATGTTCGTTTATTGGATATAAAGAAAATTAACAATTTAATTTAATGTAGTTTTTTACATTATTTCTAATATATAGTAAAAATTTTATTTATTGCTACGTAGTATATATTTTTATTTTATTCAGTTAATTATATACGAAACAAATTAAAAAAAAATGTCATATTAAAAAAAAGTGTTTAAATTAATTAACATTTAAATTTCTACGAACTGTTCAGTATTTTTCATTTGTTTTATTTGTTAACTTTATTTCAACAAGTTATTCAACCTAATTAGTGCAGTATTGGCATTTATATATATATATATATATATATATATATATATATATATATATATATATATATATATATATATATATTTATATTATATATACATGCATGATATACATGTACATTGTAACTTTTTATAGAGGTTTTGTATAAAAAATATGGCATTGCAAATAAATAACAACTTATACTTCATAAATAAACAACTTTTTAATTATTAATTCCTAAAAATAACAAATAAAAAACTATTATGATCATTTATTTATTTAAAATAAATAAACTAAACATCGAACGTATCATTTATATATAAATGTAAATTTTTAGTTTTGCATATTTTTTGTTTAAATCATTTTCAATTTATTTAAGTGGTTCCGAACTAAAATTGTTAAAATTTACAATTCCTAAACTTTAGTTATTAGCCAGAATCAACCAGAATTAACAGGTTGATACAATTGTTAGATGTAGATACAAATTATATATATTTAGAATTGGTTTATCACATACAGTTTTAAAGGATAGATGTAAATAGATGAAAGTTACGAGGCAATAATATTTATAACCCTTTATAACGAAACATTATTTCTTAACATGTTTCAGAAAAACAAGAAAGTAACTAACCAGGCCGTTTTACTCTACCAAAACATTTTAAATTAGTATATTGATATTTTAAAGGTGATATTTTTCTATCTAGGAATTACACTATTAGTAATTTAATTCTACGAAATAGTGTTTTCTTCTTCTATAACGTTAACAAAAATTTATAATTTTTTTAAATAAATAGTATTTTGAAGTATATTTTAAATAATTAACGAAGCGTAAAATTTTGGTTTCGAAAGAGCGTTAAATGTATAATCTTATTCTATATAGTACTGTTGTGAATTCAATCATAAAAAATTTAAAGAATTTAAATTTAATTCTGGAAATTTCGTTTTTCTTTTTGTTTTATTTCGCTATATTTATTCATATATATACATATATGATATATATATATATATATATATATTATATATATATATATATATATATATATATATATATATGTATATATATATATATATATATATATATATATATATATATATATATATTTATATATATATATATATATATAAATATATGTACATATAAATATATGTATATATAATTAGTATTTTTTATAATATTATTTATTTTTACACTGTTTATATTTTAATTATTGTTTTTAAATTAATTATTTTTTAAATTATTATTAATTTTTATTTATTTAATAAAATTAAATTGACGAATCAATGAATGGTCTAATTAATAAAATATCTCTCTTATAATGTTACTTTAAATAAAAAGGCATACTACCTATATCACACAATTTTTAAAGAGATTTTACTTTTCATATATATATATATATATATATATATATATATATATATATATATATATATATATATATATTTATATATATATATATATATATATATATATATATATATATATACAATTTAAATAAATTATATTTAATTTTATTGCAAAACGATATTATAAAAATATACTAAAAAAGCTTTTATTAATGTACATAATAATTAATCAGCATGCAATAAATATATAAGTATATATAAAACCCACAATGACACAAAAAGCACATTAAACGTTTATAAAAATATATTATAAATATTATATATTATTGCTTAAGAAAAATAGTTTTATTTAAATTTATTTTTAATTTAATTAATTTTTTTTTATTTAATTTTTTTGATCATTAAATTAAATTCAGTGATGTGTGTGTGTGAGCGTGGATGTGTGCGTGTGTGTATTAACAAAAATTAATGCCATGCAAATTTTTTCTTTATTTCTCAAATGTTTTTGCAAAACTACTTTATTTAATGTATGTATGTGTGGCTGTGTGAACATGCAAATTATCGAACGAATTAATTGGAAATATATTCACTTTATTGTTAATTTTTTTTTTTAAATTTAGATAAAAATTAATTTCAACTTTTCTTTGTTTTCTTAATTTATAATATACACATTATACAGTTAAATATATTTCTTGTTCGTGCCATATTAATATATACATATATATATATATATATATATATATATATATATATATATATATATATATATATATATATAATATATATATATATATTTATAATATATATATATATATATATATTATAATATATATATATATATATATATATATATATATATGTATATATATATATATATATATATATATATATATATATATATATATATATATATATATATATATATATATATATATATAATATAATATATATATATATATATATATATATATATATATATATATATATATATATATATATATACATATATATATATATATATATATATATATATATATATATATATATATATATATATATATATATATATATATATATATATATACATATATGTATCATGAACAGGAAAATAAAAATTAAATGAGTAGTTTGAAAAGCTGTACAGTTACAAGAGTATATATATAAATAATTAATTTGGTTTGTAAGGCATTTTGCTTAATTAATTTCATTCATTTTTCAATTGTCAGATTTTTTAATTTCTCTTGTAAAAGTTAAAATATATTTATAAAAAAATAAAAAAAAATTAAATAAATTAAATTAAAAAAGTTAAAGGAATTTTCAAAATTAAAACTAATCATTTTTTGTTTAATTTAATTCTTAAATATAAAGTATTTTTTTTATTATATCAATTAAGTTTTTTTATTTTCAAATTATTTATTATATCTGTAAAATAAATGAAAAACTACCTTTAACAAAGTTGTAAATTTAAATAAACTAACCTCAGACACAGGGAGAAGTTTCTATGTACTACAACTGACCTGTAGCACAAAGCCATTAGAGTGAATGTAACAAAAACAAAACCAACTACTGATACAAGTACACCAACTAAAAATACTGTATTTGAACCATGATAATTTTCTATTTTAGTTAATTATTATTTTTAAAATTATGCATATATATATATATATATATATATATAATATATATATATATATATATATATATATATATATATATATATGTATGAATATGTAAATATATATATATATATATATATATAATATATATATATATATATAAATATATATATATATATATAGTTTTAATTGCATTAAAAAAAATTGTTTTTAATTTTATATTATATATAATAGTTACGTATGGTTGGTTTTGAAGACACATAGAGTAGGTTGGTGTTTTATATTCATTTTGGTTTTTCATGAGGAAAATAAAAGAAATTTAGAAAAAAAGAGAAAAAACATGAAAACAAAATTTATATATTCGAAATATATTATAAAAAAGATTTTTAAAAAAAAATATTATTTTAATTTTTTTGAACGATGACAATGGTAATCGAAATTCGATTTTATCCATAATTTTCATTATTTCAGTTTTATTTAATAAATAAATAATAAAAAAAAACAAACAAAAACAATAATAATAAAGTAAATTAATCTTACCTTATATCATATAATAAATTTATATTTTTAAGTGTATTTAAAATAAATGATTTAATATGTTAAAAGTATAGATGAATCTGAATTAGATATATAACAAATGTAACGTATAGGTAAAAACTTAAAACAAATGATGATGAAAGTGGTAGTAGGGTGCGAAAATAACAAACCTTAATTAAAATAATTTAATTTTAGTTTTTAATAAATTATTTCTTGTCTAATTAACTTATTTAGTGTTTAAGCACAAAAAATTGTGGTTATATATATATATATATATATATATATATATATTTATATATATATATATATATATATATAATAGCTATATATATATATATATATATATATATATATATATATATATATATATATATATATATATATATATATATATATATATATATATATATATATATATATTTATAGTATATATATATAAATGTGATTTTAACAAAAACCAAAAATAAATAATTCGTTTTTATTATAGAAAAAATTCATTATAATATTAATCCGTTTTAATAAAATAAATTAAAATCGCGTCACTCTCATGAATTTTTAGGATTATCAATACGATTGGACACTAACAATCATAATTCATTTTTGTTTACCTTTCTAATAATTTAAATATTTCATATTGAACAAAATAGAAACTCACTAAACTATTAAACCTAATAAAATTTTAGTTTAGTTATAGAAAATAATTGTATTAACTTCTCAACTTCTAAAAATTAAATAAATCTATTTAGTGAGTCTAAATACGTTTTTGTCGATTGGCATTTTTCTATTTATCTAATTGTAAAACATTTTAGACGAACAATAAAAACCTTCTATAATAAAAGCCAAACTCATTGTGTAGCATAAAAAAGCATTGAATTTTTAAAGTATTGGATGAATTCGGCTTTTATTAAAGAAGGTGTTGGAACAATTCAAGATACTAATAGATGCTATTAGTATTAGGGTTACTTTTCTGAAGGTTAGTTTATTTTTGACGTTTGAGAAGTTACATTAATCAAGTAATCAAGCATCGTGGTCTACCTAAAAATAATGAGTGGTCTATTCGAAAAGCACAGTTAAAAATATATCATAGATTTAGGAGCTCTCTAATATGTATTTTATTCAAATTAAAATATTAAATTAAATTTATTCATTGACTAGTTTAGTCACGTTTTTATTTTAATTTTGTTTTAATGTTTTTGAAAGGATAACGTTGTGTCATATGTGTACAGTGTGGCTAATTAGTACAACAATAATATTAAATATAATATTGTATATTAGCAAACATTTTTTTTATTTATCCAAAGAAAAAATATTTAATTTACAAGGTGTGTTGCTAATAGACCTCGAAAATTGATATTTATAAATTTTTATGAAAAATTATTTCTTTTAGTTCTATCTTCAAAAGCTAGTATTATTGGTATTTTGAGAAAACATAAAGATATTGTAATTAATTTTTGTCTTTGAACATATTTTCAATTAAATAAATTAAACAAATTATTTAAGTTTTTGGTTGACTAAATCTGAAAAAATTAATTCGATATGAGCCTAATATCTTGAGTTTTGTAATATATGTTAAGCGTTACCGAAGTGCAAACACCAAATAAGGCTAATTGAGAGAAAGAGAGAGATCGAGCTTTATTATGGTAAACTTTTAAATATCAAATTGACGAGTATAAATATAAGAGAACAATTAGAAAATAAGAGAAATGTTATTCGTATGAATATGTGAAATCTGACAAGAAAATGTATAGCATAACGAAAAACCTTAAAATAATAAGGTTTTCTTTTCTTTTTGTTGTAATTTTTCTACTGTTTATTGTATTGAGAAAAATAATATAATGTATACACACATATAATATATATATATATATATATATATATATATATATATATATATATATATATATATATATATATATATAAATATATATATATATATACATATATATATATATATATATATATATATATATATATATATATATATATATATATATATATATATATATATATATATATATATATATATATATTTATATATATAGGAAGACAAACACACATCATTTAAAATTTAGAGGCATATTATACAGAAAACAATCACACAAATCTACATAAATTTAATTTATTTTATTTTATTTTTGTTAATTCGGTAAAAGTTGATAAAAAAAAATATTTTACAAAATTTAAGTAGCACATATGATAATTGTACAATTAATTGTTCACGTTAAGTTTTACAAATTAACGAGACAACAAACTTATTACTTTTGTATGTATACTTTAAATACAGGTTATTATAACAAAAATAAAATAAAACATAATTTTATTTATTGTAATATACTTAAATAACATTATAAACATCTTTTGAATGTACAAAAAGCATTAAACTTACACAATCCATTTATATATTAAAAGAAAATAATTAAATAAAAGTTTATCGAATATGTGTGTACTATCTTAACTTATATTATTCAAAATATTAATAGTCGCTCTACGTCAATATTTAATTGAAATTAAAATAAATCCTCTGATTGTCTTTCGCTTCTTAAACGTATGAATATTATATTGGTTTTATAATTTATTTATAATCAAGTTTTAAATCTATATTGATAATATCTACGTCATGTAGATTTCACAAATAATTGCTTACAAAACTCAATAATATAATAATTTATAATTATTTATTTATTTTATATTTTACTAATATATTTATAACAAAATAAAATTTAATCGATTTATTTATATACGTATCAATTGTAACTATATCTAAAAATTTGGATTTGTATCGAAACAAGATGATGCAAGTATACTAAAATTAGCAATATAGTAAAACAAATCGATTCAACAAATATTAAAAACTAAAGCCAATTGTGTAGGGCTAAGTAGCAGACCTTTTGAGTATAAATTATATCCGGTAGTAATCTTTAAAAAACTACAAAATTGATTAGTACATTCCAAGAATGTTAAAATAATATTTTGCGTTTATTATCTAGACATTTTTCCCTTAAACAATGGTTTTTTTTTTAATCAGTTATGTATAAGTTATGTATAAGTAAAAGTCTGATTTTAGCAATACAACTCAAATCAAAATAACGAAAAATAGGAAACTCGAAAAAAACTAAATTCCAATGGATTGAGAGAGAAATTATTGAGTATTGGCCAACATTTTTTACTAAAAATGGTTTAAAAGTAAAACTAAGTTTTTTTATAAATTAAGTGTAACTTATTAATGCTAAAGAAAACAAAACGTAGAAAAACTAAATAAATAAATAATTAATTTTATGTATACAAAAAAAAAAGTATTTCGCATGTTAAAATATTATATTGGCAACATTTTTATTTTACAAAGTGGGACATATGACGTACCAAACATCAAAAATTTTACGTTAAACTGTATGCTATTACAAAATTAAAAACTAAAAATAAATAAAAAATAAAAAAATGAATTATTTCGAAATTAAAAAAATTAATTTTTATATAAAAATCAATTTATTTAAATTACACATTTAATTTGCCCAATCATATTAAAAAAATTAATACAATTACACAAAATAATAATCATATGAATTTTTATTTTATTATAATTATTGTTTAATAACGAACCAAAAACATATATACATACTCATACGAGTATGTATATATTTTTAATTAAACAAAATATATTTTTACTATAAATATATTTTATACAACAATATATATATATATATATATATATATATATATATATATATATATATATATATATATATATATATATATATATATATATAATATGCATATTTATATATTTTATTTATATATTTATATATTATTCGGTTGGTTGTGTTGTAATTTAAACAAAATGATATTTAAAATCAATTAAATAATTATTGAACATAAATTGATTAAATGAAATTATATGGATTTTTTAAATTAAAAACTTAATGAATTTTGTTTATATTATATATATATATATATATATATATATATATATATATATATATATATATATATATATATATATATATATATATAATAACTGTTGGTACATATAAATATGCGTCGCAAGTGAATATTAAAATGTATGATACATTTATATTTTAAGATGATAATCAAAATCAAAAATTAAATTAATATATAAATTATAATTGTATTATAAATGATATTTTTACTGTTGTCCAATATATATAAATATTTTATATATATATATATATATATATATATATATATATATATATATATATATATATATATATATATATATATATTATATATATATATATATATATATATATATATATATATATATATATATATATATATATATATATATATATATATATATATATATATATATATATATATATATATATATATATATATTATTATTATTATTTTTTATTAGTACAATAAGTTTTAGATTTGTTTTAATGATATTCAATGTTATTACATTACAATATTAAGAAGCTAATTTTGATCATTATAAAATTGAAAAAGTTGTGCACATCTATACGTACAAATATTAAGTATTATATAATTAAGATATACATGACCATTAAAAAATAAATTGTATAAAAATAATTATACAGTTCAGTAATTTATTAAAAAACAATTTGAAGCATTTTATGAATTGTATTTGCATATAGGCTCTAAAAAATAACAAGTTTTATATTAGCTAATGATTTGTTCGTTATTAAAAACGGTTAACATAGTTTAAGTTAAAAAAATAACTTAGTAATTGTGAGTAATTTCATTACACCTCATAAAATTATTTTAATAATTTGAATAATTTTACTGTTTTTTTTATGTATTCATGTTAGATGGCTTCGAAATGTGTAGTAAATAAAATAAAATAATAATAATAATTTGTCAGATAATGTGTTAAATTATAAAAAATATGTACATGAAAAAACTCTATAAAGATATATGTATATATATATATATATATATATATATATATATATATATATATATATATATATATATATATATATATATATATATATATACCTATATTTATAAATAAAATATAATAAATAAATGGAACGACAATCATTAACAAAATATATAACTTAGCACCACACACAATATAAATATATATTTTTTTTTATCAACAGAAAATAAATATGCATTCATTTTAACCCTTTCAATTCAATAATTTATAACGATAAATTTATATATTTTATTTTTTTTCCGGTTTAATTAACTTGCATATACTAGTGTTTGGCTGGTTGTTTTAAATGATGATTGAAAAGGTTATTATTGTAAATTTTGTTTGACGATAAAGATTAAATAATTTATTCCGCTATATATTAAATTTAATATAATTACAATAAACATTTTAATTTTTAAGCGTCAAACATAATTAAAAATTATAAATAAATAAAAAAATAAATGTATATCAAACTATTTATAAATATACAAATAATTTTAATTTCTTCGTTCGGGTTTTGGGCAAAATAAAATTTAATAATAATAATAATAATAATTTAAAATAAAAATAATATATATTTATGTGACACGTGTACGTGCATATATTGTGTATAGTTTTTTTTTCGGTTTGATTAAAATTACTCTACCTGTAACAAACTGCCATTAATGCAAAACTAATGAAGACACATTTGACTATTACCACTAAAATGATGACCATTGTTAGTGTGCTGATTTTTTCTTTAACACCATCGCCTGGAAATTTATTTGTAGAAAAAAAAATTTGGGTTTTTTTTTTTAATTTAATGTGTAACAAAAGTTCTTAAAAGGAGTTTTGAAATTAGTATTGCCGTAATTTACTCAAAACATTAAAAAATAAATAAAACTTTTGTTGCACATTTAAAAAAAAAATTTGAAAATAATACCAATGTAGTTTGTTTTATAAATTTTCAAAATCATATAGTCATCAAAATTATTGGATAATTTTTGAAATATTATTTATTATACTACATTTCGGACCATTTCGCAATTGAAAAAAAAAATTAAATTGACATAATTAAATAACTTCTAACATGGTACAGGTCCACTAGCGATTTTACATGCTTCCAGATTTTTATCTTTTAAAAATTGCATGCATTTTACGTATCGTTTCACTTAAAACGTCCCAGACCAGCGCTTCACCCTAGCTTTATGGCATCAGAATTTCATAATATTTTTGTTGGTATAATTATGTAGTTTCTATTGTTATTTCACTCATCATTTTGGTGCAGACGATTTAATTTTTTGAGCAATAATTATTTTTGCGGCATTGTAAAGTGAGTTTTTGGCTTATAACTGTGATAGCTACTTAATTATATTTTAATAATAAAAATTTCCAAAAAAAAATTACTTCATATTAAAATATTACGAATCAAGCTTTATAAAAATAAAAATAAATTAAACTCGTGCAGAAGACAATAGTGTTTTGTTAAACAAGAAAGCTCAATAAATGTACTTGAAAAAAAAATCGGAAATTGCTAGTGGCTCCGCACACTCAAATTAAAAATTACATAAAAAATAAAAAAGCTTCAAAAACAAAACAAAACGTAAATAATTTATTATCATCACTCGCATTTTGCTTAAACATATTTGAATATAAATCATGTTAATTATTCATACGCTCATAACATAAGAATAAATAATTAATCAAAAATCAAAAAATGTAAACGAGTATGTAAGTAATATATAGTATTATATAATATATATATATATATATATATATATATATATATATATATATATATATATATATATATATATATATATATATATATATATATAAATATATATATATATATATATATATATATATATATATATATATATATATATATATATATATATATATATATATATATATATATATATATATATATATATATATATATATATATATATATATATATATATATATATGAATGAATCTTCTACAGAAAAGTGATGAGAAAATAAATAATTAAAAATAAAAATTAAACGTAATAAATAAAATTTTAATTTTATTGAAACAAAAAAAAAATATTTTTTTAAATTAGTTATGAATTCTTTTTCATTTTGAGATTACCATTGTCATTTTGTACATTATATAATAATAATAATAATAATAGTTAAATAAAATAAAAAAAATTATTAAATATTTAAATACATTTTCTTTATATTTTTAATTCCAATAATTTTTTATTATTTAAAAAGAAAATAATAATTTATATGACTTACCATATTTAATTTCGATACGCTTCATAGCCAAATCATTGGATGGTGTTGTTCCCATTGATGTAGTGGTCGGAGGCACAGTTGTAGTCACAGCTATTTGTAATGAGCAATCTGGTCCACCCCAGCCGTAATCACAAAAACATTTATTTTGATTTGTGCACACCTGAAATTTAATTTATATATGATCGATTAATTACATTATAGTAATTAAAAATAATTCACAAGTTGAAAAATATTTTTCATTATTAATATATAAATAATTAACAGTTTTGTAAATATTTGATATATATTATATCGATGAACTATTTATTTTTTAAATAATGAATAAAATAAAATTAAAAATAGTCTTGCTTTACAATTTTTCAAAGAGCAGTTATTTAAATATTTTTACTATTTAGTAATACTCAAGATTAGAGTTTAAGAGTTTTCCGTATTAAGGGTCGTTATGCTATCTAATTAAATAAAAGATTTATAGTTATTGGTAAAAAGGTGATCAATAAATGTGGCATCGAATGAAATACATTTCAATAAAATGGTTAATAGAGTTGTGTGTTAAAGGATCATTTATCAAAATTAATACTGAATAGACTGTTTCAATTTATATGAACTACATATTATATATGTTATTTCTAATAACCAAGAATAAACAATAATAAATTGAATGAAGCGAAAGGCATCAAATTTATCCGTTAAAAATAAATAGAAAAATGTATATAAACATAAAAACATACATCGTTCGGACTAATTTTCATATGTGAACATATACCTACTTGTATTGACGTATATGTTCAGTTCGCTTTATCCTTTTTTATTTATTTACTTGTTTATTAAATAAAATAGAACAAAAGTATGTAAACAAAACCACCAATGAAGCAACAACAAATGTTAATTAACCACTGTACCGACAAGGATAAAGATGATGAGGTCGACGACGACGACAAAGACGACGACGACAACGACGAATATACCATTTATAATTTTTCGATTCTGTTTATTTTTATTGTTATATAAATATAATGGTTTTCACTTTTTTTTAAATATATTTTTTCCGGTTATAAGAAAAAGCACACGACTCCTTTTATATCAAATATCACAAAACAAAAATATGTATATGTGTTGTATAGAGACCAAATAATTTTATAATATAAAAAAGGATATTATTACTTACCCCATGACCAGAACATTCTAAATTATTGTGATTTGTTGGACATTTTGTTTGATCTATGTGCGGATATATACTAACACATGTTTGATTTACACAAACTAAATTATCACCACACGGAGTACCATCCAAGACAAGGCCGTGAGCTGGAAAATCGGATTGCAGTATCGTGCCACTCGTTGCCCTATAATTAGACCAGCACACAAGAACAAAAAAAAATTTTTCATAAATTATTAATTAAATTCTTTATTAAAGTTTAAGTTTTTTTTTTGTTGTGTGTTGTCGTGAATACTCAAACTTACTTGCATTCATATTCTACGCCTTGAATTGAAATAATTGTTCTAGAGTAATTTTGAGCCAAACCATCGATTGTTGGCTGTCGATCACCTTCTTTACATTGTAACGCACCACATTGTACATTTCTAATAAATTATAAAATCATGTTTAAATATGTAAATTTAGATATATCGAATTTTTCAGCTTTATCTTACTCTGAATCACATTTAATATAATTTTTATCTAATATCCCGCAATGACCATTAATTGATCCTTTCGAGTTAAACTGTTCGTAACATTTACGATCAGCTGATGTTCCACCATAGCCCCAAATTCGTTCACATTGGCTTGCTAGTGTGGGACACATACCATTAAAGCAATAACCTTGACCCTGTGGACCGCAATTTATACCATTTTTCTTATGAACATCAGGCGGACACTGTCCACTATCGCCTGTACATACTTCGGGTAAATCGCATTCATTTGATGCTTCACGACATATAAACCCTGATGATCGTAACTAAAAATCATATACAATTATATCAATCCAAGAAAAATATTATGTATTTATGTATAAATAACTTACTGAGCAACTGTCACAACAAGCACCACTAGCACATTGTGCTTCCTTAATTAATTTACATGTGATTGGATCACAGCATGGATCTGTTTTTGCACATTCATCTATGGTACCACAATCACATTCTTCACCTTCCTCCACAATACCATTACCACAATTTCGTCTTACTTCCAACTGTTAATTTTATATACATATAAATGGGTATGAAGATGATGATGGAATGATTTTGATTTTCCGGTGTCATGATGATTACGTTGGAAAATAATAAACAAAAAGAAAAAAAATTAATTAAGTATATTTATATATATAAATATATATATACATATATATATATATATATATATATATATATATATATATATATATATATATATATATATATATATATATATATATATATATATATATATATATTCGTACATATAAACTTGTAGATATATTTGTATATAATAAAAAGAGATACGAAGTCCTTAGAACTTATATATAATATTGTATTTTTGAAGAAGAGAATGATGTATAAGAACTTAATGTTAATTTAATTGGATAATTAATTCAGGAAGCAATACAACTTATAGGAGTAGTTACTGCACAATTTTGTAGGCTTATTCGTAGTTTCAAATTAACAATTTATAAAACTATTCAATGCAAAAATTAGTTTACCTCATTTGGTTTATTTAATAAACATAGCCCATGTCCAATTCTTAGTGCATCGATATAATCTGAACGACTACATTCAGAAAATTTATACGGTTGAACATTTTCCAATCCAACTATCGTTTGTGCCATGATACATCCGTGCCAATCTCGACAAAAACATTCTTCGCCTGAAAAATAAACAAAACAAAAATAATTTGAATAACCTTTTTGTAAAGTTGTAGATATGTTTACATAAAAACTTTTGAAATATTTTTTTTGTGCGGTGTTAAAACACTTTATAAAGTATTCAAACGGAAAAAGAATGAAATTTAATGGAATTTAACTCAGCACATACTCAAGTATTTTAGAAAAAAAAAAATAAATAAAAAAAAATTAATGTGTTTATTTATTTTTGGTTAACTCAGTTTTTAATATTGTAGTATGTATATTCCTTCTAATTTTGGCTTAAGCCATAATAAGTGACACTAACGAAAGAAAAAAATTACTAGCTGCGAATAGAAACATTTTTCTTCTTATTTTTTGTTTTTGTTTGAAAGTTCACAAGCCATGATGTGATTTTAACTTAAATAAATTCAATTTCTTTAATAATTTTATTTAGTGAAAAGGAGATTGAAAGTTTTTTGTTGTGATGGTGTGTGTTCATATATTATTACAATATGTATAAGGAATACACAAAACAAACGTTAAATATATAGTATAAGAAAATCTTCAACTCTGTCAAATTCTTCTAGTCGAGTTAACAAATTTTATATTATACTGAAATGATGTGAATTTTATATACTTTGGTTGGTTTGAATGTTTTGATTATATTTTCGTCATATATAACAGAAAGATTTTTAAGAGAATCAAGTTCGGTCTATTAAAAAATATTAAGTTATACTATACTTGGTTTTCGTCGAGTAAAAGCTCTTCTATTATATTATGAGAATCATCAGTTCATTAATTTTCATCAAGCTTTTAATATTTTATCACTGGGCTCTTTGCTGTTAACATACATATATATATATATATATATATATATATATATATATATATATATATATATATATATATATATATATATATATATATATATAAATATATATATATATATATATATATATATATATATATATATAAATATATATATATATATATATATATATATATAAATATATATATATATATATATATATATATATATATATATATATATATATATATATATATATATATATATATATATATATAATTATTATGCTGTATATAACTATATTACATATTGAAATATTTAAAAACAAACGTAATTTAAATTCAATAATATATTTATACATGAATTAATTTTTGTTTCAGCAAACAATTTTCTTTGATGTTTGCAAAATATTAGAGCTAATACTTATTTTTTTTCTAATCGGCACCTAAACATAGCAATACTTTATGATTTGTTTATTTTTTGATTTGTAGCTTTTTGATTTATTTAGAAAATAAATAAAAAAATATGTAAAACAAATAATCAGTTGTATCAAGATGAAAAAATAAACATAAAAATATTAGGTAAATAAAATATAGCAAAATATAATATACTTACGCCCATCATCGTGCCCCATCCCGATGTTATGACCAATCATATGAGCCATTGTACCAGCTAATAAATGTGGCTCGTACACATTTATATCGACACTGATTCCGACAGCTTTTTGAGTACATACCGTTTCGGGTACTGCCATACCTGCCTCGCCCCCCGAAAATGTTTCACCGCTGCATGTATAGACATGATCGCAAACGATGCGGAAAAATAAGAAAAAATAATATTTATTTAGGCAGGAATGTTGTTGTTATTGTTTGCATGTTAAGTGAATACAAATTGATGAAAAAATTTAGAAAATATAATTTTAGCTTTTTCAACATTTTCATTTTGTGTCGGAAAACAGAACGATTTTTTGTTTTGTTTGTTTAAGTTCAGATAAAAATAAAAAAAAAACTGAGTGTATACTTACGAAAGTAATTGTGTTGTATCCTTATCAATTTTAAATAATTTCCTAGCTGTATAATCGTTAAAATTTGATATCGCCTTACTAATATCTTTTCCACCATCAATTTGCGCTTGATTTATACCCTGCCATGTTTCGATGTATACGACGGATACTCTAGTATTTAATGTACGAAAATACAAATCAGCTATATTAGCCACTTGAATAGCATCGTGGACTACCTCGGCCCGCGTACTCCCATTACGTTTATCAAACATTGCTTTATCGATAATAACAGCAGTTTCAATATATTTTGTTGCTTCGCGCACATCCCTACGATATCGGCCAGCACCATTTCGATCTTGTTCTTCTATAATACCTGATATTGTTTTTTGTCGTCGCGACATTCGCCATTCTAAATTACCCGAATTGGCACATCCCTTGTTCGCTTTGGTACGCGCCTCAAATATTATATGCGGATGTTTCTGCTGAAACAAACGTAAAACTGTGCTAGTTATTCATTTCATGGTATATAGTCAAATAATAATGTTAAATCAATAAAACCAATCATTGAATCATTTTGATAATCAGTATATAATATATATATATATATATATATATATATATATATATATATATATATATATATATATATATATATATATATATATATATAAATGTATCTGCACATCTCCACATCGATAAGAAGACCATTAAATTCGTCTTATATTTAGATAGAAACGAAATAAGAAAATTTGTATGCAAATTTTTAATGATTGAATTAAATAGATGTATAAAAAAAACCAAGAAAAATTACAAGAAAATTGGAAAACATTATTGTGAGTAATTCTGCGAAATAAAAATTTAAAGCTAGATTATATTGATTGGATTTTTATCGAAAAAATATGAACTTCTCTCTCGTCTCGGATTATCATCATCGCATATTCAAGAAGATAATAAACAATTTTTTTTTTGTGTAGTATTGTTGTTATACAAAATTGGTTCGATGTCGTTTTATAAAAATATTTAAGATTATATTACAGTTTCGACCTTACAAATCGAGTACTTTAACCTGGAAAACAAAGAAAATTGAAAAATTACTCAAGAACAGTTGTGTCTTGAATTTAATACACAAATTAAATATTTTGTTTTAAAACATTATTTAATTTATAATTTTAAGTGGTTTTATAATTGCATATTGATAAAAATCGATTGGAATATACTTTCGTGTCATATTATATGTTCTATAGTAAGTTCAGAAGTCCGTCGAACTCCTCAAAACATTGAAACCAATAATAAATCTAAAAGGTAGATTCCGGGAAACGAGGACTATAAAGTTTTAATTAAATTATTATTTATTTTACAACCGTTAGTTGTAATCAATATCTACATCATACAAAATTTATGGGTGGTATCAAAATGGCTTCCGCCTCCTGTTTTAAATAAGATTCAAATTTTGTAGATTTTCAATTAGGGCAAGTTACGGAACTTTTTATGTGAATTTATATGTTAAACAAAAAGAAAATTAATTTTCATTAAAAATTAATTTTTATTATTATTTTAATTTTTGATGATTGATGAATTTTGAATATATGTAAACGAATATATCCTTCCTTATTATACATGCTAAGAACATGAATGCTTCTTTAGTTTTTTTTCATCGACAAAGATAATTTGTTGTAAAACAAATTTATGCTGGTATATTAAACCATAAAGTTACTTTTTCACTTTTGAAAATATACAAGATTTGTTATACATATAATATATATGTACGTAAAATTTATGTATGGTACGTAGTGCGAGCAAGAGTTGTTAATATTATTTATTAATTTGTATTATTTTTAAATTTTGTAGTAATTAATTATTTCCTGGATAATTATTATTTTTTATTTTTTACATATGTATATTCTTGTGTAATAAACTTTATTATAATGGCGTATACGGATACAATTTACAATTTTAAATTTATTTGATTTGTCTATACAGTTCATACGAGTAATAACATATTGACATTTTCTTAGAATTTAAATTTAATTGAACTTTAATAATTTATTATTCTTTGCCATATGATATTAATACATTATATCTAAATGCATACCATAGTACAATAAATTAAAGTTTGAGAATAATAACGTAAATATGCAACAATTATTGTAAATTTTAGGATTACTAATAATGTATTTTAACCACCATATGTTAGTTTTACATAAATCACAGATTCTAGTGTATCGTTTCGTACTTTAATTTCAACAATAATAACAACAAAGCTAATAATCTTAAAATTTCCAACCGACCAAAACCACTAATACTGGTTTTTAAAATAATAAAACACAATAATATTTAAAAAAAAAAATGTAAAAAATTTATTGCATATTGAGTGCAGATTTTATATTATTCCGATGCCAATTTTAATTCCATATGTACTATTATATACGTATGCACTATATGTACATATATATGTATTTACACAAATTGAAATCTTTACATAGCTCTACAGTTTTTTCGGTTTTATATTACACAACCATAAAACACGGTTGAATGCAATTTAAAGTGATTATTGATTTTTATTATGTGTTTAGTATTATTTTAGTTGTGTGCTGTATTATGAATTTGACTATTTTAAAGTTAATACTTGTAAATGTGTTAAAAAATAAGTATAAATTGTGTCCATGATTGATTTTAGTAAATAAATACAACACCTTTACTAAGGTGATATCTATGGCTGGCTTTGGGTTAAAAATTGATTGATCATGAAGAGTTTTATTTCGTTTCGTTTAAAATACAAAATTAAGTAACTATTTTTAAATTGATTGATTAAAAATCTTTTCTTAAGTATTAAAATCTTTCGAAAACATATAAGTTGTGCCTCTCCTTTTTTACTTTTCAATTAGCTAGATGACCAACACCAAATTGTAGTACTAAATTATAATATAAATTGATTATTACTCTTAGTGTTAAGGTATTTTTTAGGATTTTGACAATGATTATATATATATATATATATATATATATATATATATATATATATATATATATATATATATATATATATATAACACTATACACGATCACTAGTTAGACACAACCAAAAAGTAAATATATTTAGTTTATGATACGACACGAATTTAAATTGAAAGTTAGTTTACACTTCCTAAAACAACCACTCATTTAATTTATCTTAAAAATATTGTGTTTGCTATCACTATATCTAAAAAAAAAGTTTTAATACTGTTAATTTAAAATCTGGACTTAAATGTAACCTAGTTTGTTAGAATGGGAATTTACTATATATATATATATATATATATATATATATATATATATATATATATATATATATATATATATATATATATATATATATATATATATATATATATATATATATATTTATATATATATATATATATATATATATATATATATATATATATATATATATATATTTATATTTAAATTTAAAAGAAGTAAATATATTCGAGTCGATGTATCTACCCATAGAACTACCCTTACATATATATACATAATCTTTCATCTAATTTCGTTAAGCGATTTTCCGGATTTTCCTATTTGTTATTGTTTTATTTTACATCCAATCCGAAAACATTACTAATACTTCAAAATATGTAGCCATAAAAAATTCTATCAAAAAAGTGCACATAAACATTTAAAAATTAGATGTAAAAGCACAAAATATTACGTAGAAATAATAAATGTAAAGATTTTATGCTTATTCAGGCCTATAATACAATTTGTTGGATTATATATCTTTATTACAAAAACATTTATTTTTCTAGGTCTAATTTATTATTTTATAGTATTTTATTTTGTAATTATGATTATAAATTTATTATATAGTTATCAGCATCATTATAATTATATATAAATATATATATATATATATATATATATATATATATATATATATATATATATATATATATATATATATATATATATGTATATATATATATATATATATATATATATATATATATATATATATATATATATATATATATATATATATATAATGCAGATAGTATAAATATATGCGAAACTCTAAAAAAATATATATGCAATTTGGGAAACGTATATTATCACCCTGCGCCTAAATTACTAGTCCAAAGTTACAAACTATATTGTTCGAATATGTATAAAGGTTTTAATTTAAAATAAATTCACAAAAAAATATACAAAATTGCGGTTTTTATATTAAAGTAATTATAGTTGAATTTATATAAAACAAAACCAGTTGTATATAGAGCTTTTGGGTATACATAAAAGCTACGAATACGGTTGAATTTATAAAAATAAAAGTAAAATAATAATAAAATGTAATATTAATAACTGTACAATTATTAAATTATCGATAAAGTCGAAATTAATTTTCCAGATGAGATAAATTTGTAATAACATTTTTTTGTGCTTAAATATAGAATTTTACGAAATTATTTAAACTGTCCTCCCGCATGCTACATCAACACTATTAATTTTTGTAGTTTAGTATTTTCAATAAGATATCATTTCTCGAAAAATAAAACTTTACGATCGCCAGCACAAAAATTCTTGATAAAAGATGACGATAACGATACATAAGTTATTAAAATATTTAGTTTTATATTAAAAAACTAATAATTTTATAACTACTGATTTCTTAATAATTTTTACATTTTTAATTATACAATATTTATTTTTAATCTGTTTTTCCTTATATTTGTGTCGCAACATTAAAAATGAAGGACTTTAAGATGGATAAAAAAAAATTATTTTTCTTGAAGACACCGAAAGGTTTTTTTTTATCTTTGCATCATATTGTTATATAATATACATTAAAGTAAATAGACGACAATAATTAGTTACTATTCAGTATGCAGTGAAGACATTACATTTTATAACATGGTCTAATGGCAAGTTTTGCGTTTAAATATTACATTAAGTAATATACGTCATAAATAGTTTAAGGTAAATTAAAATCATCATATACATAAATCTTTCAATGTGTTAATGATCTCATTAATTTTATGTGTATTTTTTCATTGTGATATATATTGGCAAAATTCGATACATATAACAAACATCTCATCATCTTTTATGAAAAAAATTATTTAATGTGGTAAACGAACAACAAAGCCAATATAATAAATGAAAAACAAAACAAACTAAAGAAAAATTAGAAAGATAATTTATCATTTTCGGATATTTTCTTAAACACATATAGCTAAGCTAGCTACTCAAAAACAACAATAACAATGAAAGGTGGACATATTATTAATGAATTTACTGTTTCTCAATAGTTTGTTTTCATAATTATTAGAATCTTTTTGTTGTTACTGATTATTATTTTTATTTATTATTGTTAATTGCCATAAATATTATATGAAATAAAATGAAAATTGGTTTTATTTTCCCCGGGTTTAAAACATGTATATTGCAAATATTCCAAACTTTTGTTAGGATCTAAGCATTTGAAATATATGTTCAACCTACCATAGTCCCACTACAATTAAGTCGTATTTCGAATCTATTCACTAACAAGTAATTGAATTTATAAAATACGTATTAAGAAAATGTTTGTTTAGTTAAAAAATCTCTAATAAGCAAAATATTATACAATTAATTATTTTATGATTACACAATTTGTTCTGGTTCATCGGTCAATAATAAATTTGTAGGATATAATTTGTACAAATTATTATTTATTTTGCAATTGAATATTAATTAATAATTTGTTGATTTTTAATTTATGCAAAGTTCTACTGAAATTCAAATGAATTAAAAAATTACCAATCGAATTTAATATTTAAAAACTAGTACTCTTAAACACCATTTGTGTAAATATACAAAAATTGTAATTATTTTTTAAATCTTAAAAAATATTTAAATTTTTTATTAAATTATCATAGGTTTTGTTTAATAGATTTAATATATAATTAATATACATATAATTCTAAAGTTTAAATTAATTTTAACGACCACTTTTTTTGTGTTGGTATGATATTATATAAATTAGTGGAACGGACCAAACAAATCATTTCAATGGATTCCCTACTTAATTTATACATGCAAAATACATATTTTGCCTATTGTGGTATACATAA
>OY744477.1:181514314-181571558 GCA_963556175.1 Tipula confusa
TTTCCTTCTAGTGCTTATAGTACTCATAATATATATAAATATATATATATATATATATATATATATATATATATATATATATATATATATATATATATATATATATATTTATATATAATATTACTATTATAAATTCTCATCTAATTTATACAGTAACATTAGTTTCCTAAACGTTCCTGTATAAAGATTTTCCAAAAATGAGTTTATTTTTCATTGAAATAAAATTTATAGATTTTAAATTTTAAGAGTGTTTGCTGTCACCTCAAATTATTCAAAAAAAAAAAGAAGGGAAACAAAATAGAAAATCATGTTTGTTGAAAGAAAATGAAAAATGAAAAATTGAATTTAAGTGACATTTTAATTTTTAACTGAAAATTACTTGTGTTGTACACTGTTGATAACATAATGGTTGATTGTTGATGTGTTTAATATTAGTTGTTGTAATTTGTATTTAGTTAGTCCAGTTGTAGAAAATAAATATAAACATTTGTTTTTCTTGTGGGATTAGGGATTTTGACGAAGCAACAGAAGCCTGTAAAAACCATATTTTTTTTATAATATTTGAAACAGTGTAATAGATAAATAATGAGACTCATTATCTTAAGACTTAGCGCGCAACTTTTTATGTTGTACAAATTTAATTGCATTATGTTATGGGATTTTAATTTGCTAACCCCAAAAAAATATAAACTGTTGTTGTGTTTAATTAAAAAAAAAAAAAAAAAAAAAAAAAGCCTTGAACAACTGGAAAAATTAAAGAATTTTAATGAATATTAAATTTCAAAACGCAAGATAAAAAGCTTAGTTAATATCTTGATAGTATTATATTTCGTAATTAGCCAATTTAAAACACAAAAAGAAAACTATACACATACATCTAACACATTAATTAACACTTAAGTTCAGCTAGTTTCGATTATAATATTTAATTTATAAAACTATACTATAATTTCTTACATTTTGTGTTTCCTGAGGATATCCACTTGGTAAAACATATTTTTGCATAATATTTGGTGCCAAAAGTTGTCTGAAATTAAAAAAAATGGAAGAAAAATTAAAAGTTTATACAAACTATATATATAATAGTATAACTAGTTTAAATAATGTAAATGGTTAGATATAAAAATGTAATACAGTTTGGATAAATTTTAAAACCGATATTTTAATATTTTAATTATCCTTACATTTAACAGTATATTTACAGTAATATATAGCTGCAACAATAGACTTTAAAGCTACTTTCTAATTCAAAACGTTTAAGTAATAGTTTCGAATATATCGATATTTTTTATATTAATACGCTAATGTTAAAATTTTATAAAGAAATATAATTTTATTATTAGGAACTAATTTAAATAACAAGCCATTATCAAAAAATAACAATGCGTATTAAAATCAAAACATGAACCGAAGAAGAAATGTTTCAAAATTTTCCGAATTCAATGAACTGGCGTTAATTTTAATAAAAGGTGTTCAATCAATTTGAAAATTGGGCAAAATTAAATTTATAATTTTATTCGATTTTTTCTGTGTATTAACTATATATATATACAAATATATATATATATATATATATATATATATAATATATATATATATATATATATATATATATATATATATATATATATATATATATATATATATAACAGTAACATTGTTACGTGAGAAAATCTATTACAGAAACTATACAGTTTATGTTGGAAATTGGAATCAAAGCCAATTTATGATTATACATAGATTGAAATAAATGAAATGGTAATTTTTCTACGTGTTGTAGATACTATTGTGTACCGTACTCTATTTTATAAGTCTACATACTTTAATTATATAAACGTTTCAATTTGAATGCAATAGAGTATATTATGTAATATTTCTACTTGACGTATTTTACAATTGGTTAGATAGAAGTACATTCGTTGAACTAAATAATGAGTTTTTTTCGTGAATAAATGTCGACGATTAGTTTTACTTTATGTTTCAACAAACACATAATTTATGTAGCTATGTATATACATTATTTAGTTCTTATTTTTTCCATTTTAAGTTTACGTTTCAATTAATCCTGAGGTATTTATATTGCATAAATAACTTTAAAACCTGAAACTTGAACGTAAAAATTTCGTTTAAAAATTTGGAAATAAAGTATATTTCCAAAATATAAAGAAAATTTCGATATTAGCCAATTTTTTGCTGTAACATAAATTCCCTACAAGAAATTTGTATGTCCCTAAACAAATTTTCATAAATTTAGATCATATTTCTGTAATTATATCACCATAAAAAAAACACAATATTTTTACATAACACATACATTTTTTTGTGTTTTTAAATATGATCAATTAGCATAATTACGAAACGTTAAATAATGTGATACCCCCGAAAAATAAACAAAACCCCGAAACATTTAATTCGTAAACGTCTAATTTAATAAAATGAAAAATTTGCTAATCATGTAACATAACCTATTGGAAGCTTTTTTGTATGTTGTTAATGAGTGTTATGCTTCGTTTTAGGGGGTTATGACATATTCGTTTTTGTTTTTTCTTTCTAAATTATTTTAAATTAATGATAAATGTTTAAAATGAATTAATTTTAATTAAAATTAAACTATATACGTACGAGAATATGTAGAAATCTGTATAGGTAGCAGAATACTTTTTTGCATTGGTTAAAAAAAAAAAAACACCCAAAAATGTTAAACAAAAAATACATAATTTATAATCAACATGATTATCTAACAGAGAATCTATCAAGCGCGTTTTTTTGTTTGTCCTCGTTCCTAAAAGCTTTAGATATATTTGTACGTACGAGTATAGGTACATGTAGAAATAAAATATTAAAATATATTTTATTACATTTATCTGGGTTGGTTTGAATTGGGTCGCGTTTCAATGAATTTTTCTCAAATTTTCCATTCACTTTATTTTTATCTTAACAACATGTTTACGTTTCAGAAATATTTATAGGAACCAAATATGTAATAAGAACATAAATATATATATATATATATATATATATATATATATATATATATATATATATATATATATATATATATATATATATATATATATATGTATACCTAACTTTTTTGCCGGATTTATCAAGATTCCATTAATTTATATTTTTTAAATTTATTATGTTATTAATGAATCCACAAAAAAACTCATTTATTATGATTTTACGTTAAGTTGGCCACAGTTCATTCATTTTTACTAGAACAAGTCAAAACGATTATGACTGAATTTAATATTTAATTTTTAGATCTGTAAAAAAGCTTTTAAACAGTTCCACTTTAGAAAAACAAAAACATAAAGTTTTAATTTGCCACTTTTTTCTCTTTTATAAACGAAAAATCGTATACCACATAAAATCTTTTATGTATATATGTAATTCAAATTAAATCAAATAAAAACACAATATAAATCGACTAAAAAATAAAAAAAGTCATAAAAGTTTTATTCTTTTGCAAAAGCATAGAACATAATAGCACGTTTTCTCATATGTGTGAATTCAACATGAAATGTTTTCGTTCTGTACATGAAAACTAAGCTACCTAGTTAAGTTGAGTATTTTTTTTGTTGTTGTTTCTAATTATATTGTTTCAAGCTTTATCTAACTTTTAGTATATAAAATGATAATATTTTTTTAGGATTTTCACTAAACAAAACGTAGTTAAATATTTTGTGTACCACTTTTTACAAATAATTACCTAATATGTAGGAAATAATATTATGATGACGTTAATTTCATTTTAAATACATGCATATATATATATATATATATATATATATATATATATATATATATATATATATATATATATATAAATTATAAGGATAATTTTTATAAGCCGTTTGCACACAAGGTGTTTAATTATTTTTTAATTTGATGGTTTCGTTAGCAGGAAAAGGGTTTTTTTTAAGTCCAATTGTATATTTTATCAAAAAAGCTAAAATATTGCTGACCATGAAAACAGTAAAATTATCTTTTCGTCCGCAAAACAAGCTCAAAAATGTCTAATTTCATTTTTAATAAAAATACAAAAATGTTTTAAAAGTTTTTTTCAAACCTTTTGTGTTATCTCGAGCTTTTCATTTTTGTAACAAAAGTAAATTTAATCGATTAAAACAAAACGAAATAAAGAATGGTTGGCGTTAAAAGAAAATGAAAAAAGGAAAACAATAAAGAAAAAAAACTAAAAGTTTTCTATCTTTGATTATTTTTATTATTGTTATTAGTAAAGTTGTTTTGTTCTCCTGCTAAAGATTAGATGAACGATGAACTTGGTATATATATATATATATATATATATATATATATATATATATATATATATATATATATATATATATATATATATATATATACATATATATATATATATATATATATATATATATATATATATATATATATATATATATATATATATATACATATATATATATATATATATATATATATATATATATATATATATATATATATATATATATATATACATATACATACATAATATATTTCACATAGAATACATGTACCTTATACTATTTAAATCAAACTGTGAAGCTTTTATTTTTTGTCAATACAAGAAGGTGGGCTTAATCAAAAACTGCTATTAATATTTTAAGATTAATTTGGTCGTATAAAGAAATCAGATTAAACCAAATTAAATATAAATTAGATACGATATTCTAGTGATTGAACTGGTTAATCTAACTTAAATATGTATGTATTCTATAAAATGTTAATTTTTCCATCAATATTTAAATTGTAAAAAATTGTACACCACATGTTGCTTAAAAAAAAAATTGCAATAGGGAATTTTAATTATTTAAGAATTTTTTATTGTGCTTTCAGTTTTTTTTTATTATTTTAAAATGCAATTATGTTTGTATATATTCATAGCTGATATCTAAAGAATTTTATATTCAGTGAACTCTAAAATTGAACTGTAAAATTAAAAGAAAAACTATAGAACTATATATATATATATATATATATATATATATATATATATATATATATATGTATATATATATATATATATATATATATATATATATATATATATATATATATATATACATATAATATATAACTATATATATAATATATAACAATTATTGAAGATTCATTTTCTGTATATTTTATTTCATGTTTAATCCTTATTTTTATTTTTTCATTATATTTATTTGAAGTGAAAATCGGAAAATACATTTAGAAATAAGAACAAAAAAATCGATTTTTCAATTTTCGATAGAACAAGTTTTACGATTATTGTTATTTTTATAATCAATATGCTTTCTTCGTTTTTAATTTCCGGTCAAATATCAAATCGAAAATTCGCAAAAACATATAAAAAAGTTTTTAATAATAATAATAGTAATAATAGACAGATAGTTTTTGTTATAAATAAAACATTAAACGTATGAAATCTTTCTTTTCGTTATATATATATATATATATATATATATATATATATATATATATATATATGTATATACATACATATATATATATATATATATATATATATATATATATATATATATATATATATATATATACATATATATATATATATATATATATATATATATATATATATATATATATATATATATATATATATATATATATATATATATATATATATATATATATATATATATATATATGTATATTTATATATATATATATATATATATATATATATATAAATATACATATATATATATATATATATATATATATATATATATATATATATATATATATATATATATATATATATATATATATATATATATATGTATATATATATATATATATATATATATATATATATATATATATATATATATATATATATATATATTTATATACCTACATAACATGTATTGAAGCTACGTTGATTCGAATTTAAAATGGAACCATTTTAAAATAATTCTTGGAAAACTAAAAGATCTAAAAATTAATTATATTTAGTAAGGTTTATTTTCCAGCAAAGCAACCATTTAATTTCCGTATACATTTTGATCTTCTGTGACAAATTATGCAAAGTTTAATAATCTAATGTTAATTGAAACCAGAATCAACATACAAAGTAATTTCTATTTATAAAGAAAAAACACCACGAAGAGAATTCAATTTTGGAATATTTTTTTATTACTCTGGTGTGGGTGTACGTATCCCTTACATCAATTGTGCTGTGCACAAACATGGAATATTATCACCTTTCATATGTCTTTCATATTATATTCTTGGTTAGATTTTATTTTGTAAATATTAGGCTAATTTTTATTTAATTTATAAAAAGATAATTAATTTTTGTTGGCCAATTTTGTTTCATTCATCTAAAATACAACATCCTTTTTTATAATTTGATTTTTTATTATATTTTTACAAAATTCTCAGCTTATAAATATCATCAAAAATAAACGAAATGTCCTTTTTCCCCCTATACCCTGTGCGTGTGTGTCTATACTAGTGATTTACCTCATTTTTCCTTTTATTTTAAAATGTTCTTTTTTCGGTTGTTTTAAAAACAAAAGAAATTTTAATATTTCAGGTATTTTTTATATGTTGTTGGTGTTCGATCGAAAGAAGGTCTTTGAGGCAGTTTTAAAATTGAGTTGGTCAATATTCTAATAGTTACAGATACATATATGGTTTTTAAAATTGTGATGTAATACAACAAATTCTGTACATAATAAGATATCGATACAATCCAACTTTGAAAATCTCGATCAAGTGCTCGGTAGTCAAAATAAAAATTCAAAGCCAACTTAAATCTTTTCGTGAAATTCTTGTTCTCGGTTTTCGTAAAATTACCAATCAACGTAGCAATGAAAAACAAATAAATTAAAGATTAAGTTAAAGCAAAAAATTTGCGCCATAGTCGTAAGAGCAAATGTTTAGTTTACCGCAATATTTGTGCAAGAACCTGATTTTGTTTTATATAAAAATGTAATAATATATCATCCAAATCTTAAATGTTTCATAATTTTACTGTGCAGAGTGTAGTTTTAATCACAAACTTCATCGTATAGTTTATATAAAATGATTGGAAATTTACAATATTTAGGTAAATTAAAATTGTAGTTAATTAAAAATACATCTAATAATTGTGAATATACAATTTTTTGGTAGGTTCGTTGGGCGAAAATTATCCACAGGAATTCGATGGCACACTCGATTGTATTTCACTAGCCGTGACATGTACTTTTAATCGACATGGCACGTTACTAGCGGTCGGTTGTAATGACGGTCGAATTGTAATTTATGATTTTGTAACGCGTGGGATTGCCAAAATAATATTAGCACATGTTCATCCGGTGAGTAATTTATGTTGGAGTCGTGATGGTTATCAACTCATTTCGTCATCCGATAAAGATGTTTGCGTATGGGACGTTAAAACGAGTACATGCAAATATAAAATATGTTTTCCATCGATAATACTTAAAGTTCAGTTTAATCCGCGAAATATGTCAAGAATTTTAGCGTGTCCCATGAAAGTACTTCCAATTGTGGTTGAAATTGAGGGTAAAACTCGTATGATTCCGGTTGGCGAATCATTTAAATTGCAATATATTGCTACGTATGATCGACGTGGTCATTTTATTTATTCAGGTAACGTTAAAGGCAAAATCGTTATTATAAATGCGGAGCAATTAACAATGGTTGCTAGTTTTTATATATCGGTACCGGCACCAAATCCAGTCGGTGTTAAAAGTATTGAATTTGCTCGGCGCGGAGAGTAAGTTCTGGGCGATCCAATAAGGAGTTTGTTTATATTTATATTCATATTTTTAGATCATTTCTTGTAATTGCATCGGATAAAACTATTCGTATATATGATGTGAATATAGCCATGACTTGCGGTATTAATGGGTCAGTTGAACCACAACAAAAAATGCATGATATGGTTAGTCGATGTGCCTGGAAAAAAGGGTGTTTTAGTGGTGATGGGGAGTACGTTTGTGGCGGTAGTGGGAAAGAACATGCACTTTATATATGGGAGAAATCAACAAAGAATTTATTAAAAATACTTCAGGGAAATAAAGGAGAACTATTGCAAGATATGGTATGGCATCCTCTGCGACCAGTAATTGCTAGTATTAGCTCGGGTATTGTATCGATTTGGACGCCTACAAAAATGGATAATTGGTCTGCATTCATTCCCGACTTCGTTGAACTAGACGAGAATATATATTACGAGGAAAATGAGTCGGAATTTGATGTTGTCGATGAGGATAACTCGATTGATTTATCGCACATAGATCAAACTTGCGAAGATGAGGAAATTGATGTAACAACAGTTCAGCCAATCGCTGCATTATTTAGTTCAGATGAAGATGAATTTGAGGATAAATCTTTACATATTTTAACAATTGCAACGCAAGAAATCGATATTTGTGACGATAGCATTAGTGGTAAAGTTTGAAGGTTGTTTTTTTTTTAAATATGAAATATGAATTACAATATGTTTTTAAAATCTAAAATATAGTATACATATACGTGACATACGTGACGTGACATTTTTATGTTTTATAATTCCATCAAAATAATTTTAATGACATTTATGCGTATGTGTATGACAAATGATAATCACGATTCAATACATAAAATCATTTTGACAAAACGAGGAGAGTAAATATTTAATTTTTCTAAAACATTTTATATTATTGAAAATTGATTGGATTTTTATTTTCACATTTTAATCAAATTGGAAAAATAATTTTTTCTTACAATTTTAAATTAATAAACGAAAAACGAAATATTTTCCATTTATGCGGAATGTGAAAAAATACGTATATGTTTGAAGGATTTTTGGGTGTGTACACCATACCACGGAATGATGTATGTATGTATTTAGTGATTTGTATGGTTCCTTTTTGAGAAAATAATGTCTTTTTAATTTAATTTTACCTTCAAATATAAATATATTTGCATTATGCTCGGTACTCTCATATCTATATTTAGAAATTGTAAGCTATAATTATCTTCACACTTCGTATTTTACACACATCGATACAAATATCAAATATAAATGTAATTCTAAAAAATTCTGAATCGAGGGTTAAGTTATCTAAATATTTATGCATAGATATATTATAAATGGAGAAAATCCTCAAAATTTTTTTTTTGTATTTTTATAAAGTATAATACTTGATTTAAATAAATCAGAGACAAGAAAACCTAAAAGATATAAAGCTGTCTATTTTTCTGCCTGTCAATTTTTCTGTTTTCCAATATTTTCTTTAGCAATTTTTTTATTTTTTTACAAGTTTTACCACTTATTAAAGGAAGCTATCCAACTATATCGTTTAAGGTATTTGGGAAGATTTTCACAAGTGAATTCCGAAAATTTTATTCGTTTCATTTATGTTTAGTTAAATATTGATGAAAAATTCAAAAGTAATATTAAATATTATTCTAAATTTCTAACCTATGCGACTTATTGATTTTAGTCTAAAGCTCTTTTAACGTTTACTTATTTACGGTTTTACACCAAAAATGATAAAAGCTTATTTATAAACTTAAACTTTTAACTTTCTAAAAGCTGTATATATAGTTAAACATTTGTTTTGATTGTCATATTAACTCTATTAAGTTTTATTTTTATGAGTAACAATGAAGTAAGTGAACCATAGTATAATAAATAATCGTTATACGATGGAAGGTTTTTAACAAATCTTAAAAATCAAACACTTAAAAACTATAAACGAGTTTTTATCATTCCACTCTATGTATATCATAAAATTGCAATGATATATTTATGTAGTATTTCCTAAAAAAACAATTGATAATAAAACCTAGTGATTTCTTATTTATTTATGTATCCTGGGAAAGTCTTAAAAATTTATTATTTTTTGGATGTTGTGCGATTGTTTTTTCTACTTCCAATATATATATTATATATATATATATATATATATATATATATATATATATATATATATATATATATATATATATATATATATATATATATATATTTATATATAATATATATTTATATATATATATATGTGTGTTAGCTTTTATTGTTTCAATTGTTTTAACAGGAATTTCTTTAAATGTATTTTTATTGCATTTTTCGAATAGCTGTGGTTGTGAAAAGTTTATTAGCTCACATAACTCATTTTAATTGGTTATTTCTAGAACATATAATTTGTGTTAAAACATTGTGATTTTGCCAAAAACCAATTTATTATGTATAAATACGTTTGCGTCAATTTTATCTGTGAACGTTCACAAATAAAATGAAAATAAAAAATCCAAAATACATCGCATGTTTATCACAAATTATTCAAAAGCTCATGTTAGATATGCTATTGATTAATGATATTTTATTTAAGTACCTCATACACACAAATATTTATAACTCGATTAATATAAATTGTTTTTTTTGCCGAAGAGAGGAATGATTGGTGAGGTATTGTCAAATATCGTGTTTTACGGGCTTATGTGTACAATCTTATGTGCGGTTTGATGAATTTATGTATTATATTTGCTGGGTTTTGAATTAAACATTGAAAATTAATTTTGCGACAAGCACACATAAATTTCCCAATGATGTTGAATTTGCGTGTGTTTATTTTATAGATGATTAATGAGATTTTAGGTATTTTACATTTTGTGTGTGTAAATTTGTTTAAAAATTAATCTACAAATAGTTCGAAATGGATTAATTCCTAAGAAATTTAAAAACAAAATTACTAGCTTTTCATGAGTAAAGCCGAAAACAACTTGCCACTCAAAATTTACAAAATTACTTTTGATTTTCTTGAACTTTCATAACAGGGAAACTTTTTTTTTCGCTTTCTTTCAATTACAAGGAATATAAACCACAAAAACAAAAATTTATTAATTTCCTATAGAAAATGCAAACTTTTATTTTTCTTAAGCGTTTTTATGTTTTTTATGTGACATAATTTTTATATTTTTTATTAGTATTAAAATAACAAAAAAAAATTAATTAGTTTCTTCTTCTTCGTAAAATTAGTGTGTTCTCTAAATAAGAAACAAGATGAGAAATTTTATTTTTGAGATCATCATCACCGTCATGTTCTAATAACATTCTTGTAGTTGAATCAAATGAATTGAATTGAAGATGAAAAACAGGAAATTTTAAAAATCAATTAGGCTTTCTTTTTTATTTGGCGAATACGATAAGGAAAAATAAAATTCTGCATTTTGGTCTCTCTCGCCTTTTTTAAAGTATTTTTTTGAAACATTATTTTTTTGCAAATCATTTTAAATTGATTTGAATTTTTTTTTTGTCAGTCCATAGGTTCCAAAACATTTTTAGTTATTTCAAGACTCAAATCGATTTTACCATTTTCGATGTACCCGATTAAATTACCATTCGGCACTCTTTTACATGACAGGTTATTTTACTGTATCCTTTATATGTATATATAGATTAGGCCTACACAATGTTTTTTGTCGAAATTTAATATGCTACATAAAAGACATCTAACATTTCATTTTCTCTAAGTGTTTAGTAAGTAAACAATAACAAACAAATTTTGTGTTTGACAACAAAATAAAATAATTTACTTAAACATTAAAAGTATGTTAAAAATACATAAGGCTCTTACGAGTGGATGTACCTGACGTTTAGAAAATAGAATGATATTATCATATATGTAATTTAAAATATCTAAACAGCCTTTTCTCTGAGGAGAATAATATATATATATATATATATATATATATATATATATATATATATATATATATATATATATATATATATATATATATATATATATATAAACGAGTAGATCTATACATATAAAGTATTTCATAAAATCGAAGACATATAACGACTTGACATTGCTATGTATTTTATTAAGTTAAGCTCAGTGTTGACACACGAAAGATAAATACTAAAATATGGTTAACTAGAAAATAAACTGTCTCTCCATTTTATTTATTTATTTGATATAGCTATCTAAAGATCTTCTTTTAGAAATATATAAATAACTTTCTTTTGTATTCGAAAAAAGAACAATATTCGTATTCAAGGCGAACTTATGTACTTGCCAAATTTAATTTAGTACAGCACAGTTTGAGCATGTAATAAAACTTCTAAATTACTATACAAAAACTATGGTTCGTAGAACTAAATTCACGCATTATAGAAAAATTGGACCAGCTACGGCGCCTTACTTATATATATTTTCAGATATATATTTTTTCATTACTATAATTACTGTAGATAGCATTACGAATAATTGTATTTTAATGATAAACTTTAAAAGTTCACATCAAAATAAATAAATATGAAAACGTAATGATTCTTAGTTCAGTTTTAAAGATAATTTTTCATAAAAATATTAATTATGATTAGACATATACGTTTATGTATGTACCTATTATTATTATTTTTCATTTAATTGGCAAAACTTTGTGTATTTTATAAAATAATTATTTTTAAACATTTTTATTTCTTTTTAAATGACTAATTTTTCGTATACACCGAATTAGAGTGAAATAAAAAATTAGAAAATTAGTTTTTTTTAAATTACTTTACATTAAACATTATTATTACTGTTTGGTGACAAAACTGTCTTCAATCTCCTTTAAGAAGCCTGCATGTTCCCGTCGTATGCAGATACCACATTAAAAAATGTAGTCTATTGACTGTTTTAGCGCGACAAAAATTCATATGAACAAAATTTTTAATTTTGTTTTGAATGGTTTTAATTAAATAACCCACACCACCATAACGTCACATAAATTTGAGCATAATTATAATTTATAACACTCGTAGTGAGATCGTATTATTTTCTATTCTCAATTTTCCAAATATAAAAACAGAAAGTTGAAAAAAAAAATTACAAGTTTGCTAATTTTTTTTTATTTCCTCGTTAGTTTGCTGTTTTGTTATTTTTTCTACACTTTATCCACAATCGTATATAAACGACGACATAATCTCACAAATGCATTTAACAGGTTTTTCTTATTTTTTACAGCTTATGTATGAGCACATTTGGGCTTTCTATAAGGGATAGAAGGTTTTGTTTTTGTTGTTTTGATAGACTTCCTGTTGTAATAAAAAATACAGGTGCGTTGTGATTATGCATATAATCTTTAAAATAATTCACTTATTAGCAATTACTAAAATTTCAATTTATGCTGGAAATTACTAGGTTCCAACTTATTTTGACTATTTCGGGTCTGTAATTTTTAGACTTTTTTGAATAATATTATAAATACCATAATATTATAGAGTAATATCATAGCTTAACATGTAGCAGGTTCGGTTCCGGTAAAAGGGCTTATGGTTGATCAATTATATAATATCTGGTTGTAATGGTATGGGGTTGTATTCATCGTCTTGAAGACGACTTATCGTCTCTTCGTACGTAAGCACGGAGTCTCCAATATCGTCGATACTGCCAGAGAGATGCAGTGCAATTATTATAAAGATCGGTGGATTTTAAATATCATCTTGCTTTGCTGGGCCATAGAATATTACTTGTTCATTGGATCTTAGATCTTGTTGCAATAAACGTCTGATGAAATACTTTCAGTGGCACAGAATCTTTTCCATATCAGAGACCAAATCTAGGGCTGCCAATCGTCGAAACCAACTTAATTTTGGGTTAGTTCTGTATAACAACTAAAGTAAACAAAAATCACAGTTGGTGATAATGTTGTTGTTTTCTTTAAATGTAATTACCAATTGAGTTTTATGTGTATTATTTTCACACATGTAAGATTAAATATTATTTGGCCCAGATTACTTAGGATAATATATAAATTCATATTGATATATAAATTCATATACCATATTATATATAAAATAATATTTAAACAACCATTTAGTTTTTTTTTTTGATCTTAAGCAGCCTTATTTTTATGATAAAATACTATATGGTTGGGTTCACATCGTAAATGTTTATATACGCAAGCTATACCATACAACTTACAAAATCTAAATTATTTGCATTTAAATATACATTTTTTTCATTCTTTTGCCTAATTTAAAAATAGATTGTACAACTTAATATTGATTTTTGTCGAAAAAAAAAATTGTTTTACGAAAATTGATTCTAAATCGAAAACAGTTATTTTTTTAGGAAACCAAACTATCAAACAAATAGCAAAAATTCAATCGAAATGTATTTAAATTTATTCAAGCATTACGTTAAATAATAGGAATAAATAAAAATCCTTTTTCGATAATTTTGTGACAAAAATCTTAAGGTCCTTTAAGTTGTATAATCCAAAAATGATGAATCGAAATAAATATAAAAATATATCGTTAATTAGAAAAAAGTAATTATTAGTACTTGGGATAATTTGTAAAATACTTTATATTTTGGATGTATTAATATTAAAAATTCGGAAAAAAAGTAAAAAACCTACCAAAGGCAAAATAAATTGTGGGAATCATCTAACAACAATTGTTCTCTAAAGTTCACATAACTTTAAAGTTGTATGGAGCTTAAATTTACTCTGCTCTTATTTATATAGAAAGATAACTTGCAAAATTATCTTGGAAAATCTATTTTTTGTATTACTCGAAATAATCGGCTTAAAAGCTCATCGTCCAAAGCTTTGTGTGAATTAAATTATTATGTTCATATGTACTGAGCCAAATTTATATATATATATAATTTACACAGAATTGGTAAGCCACCAATTAAAAGCACAGTACAACCATAATTTGACCATAAAAGAGCTTTAAACTTTAATCAAATATTTACAATTATATGTTTTGATAAACAATCACTTTGCAAGTTCTAAAATAATTAAAATATTTAGTTTATTAAATTTTACACTAAAACAAAATTACACATAAGATATCTTTTTACATCACATAATTATTAATATGATATATGGAATGTTAGATAGATAGTTAGATAGATTGGTTTTGAGTTATTAGTTATACTTCCCTTTCTCCATTACAAATCGGTAATTCTACACAAAAATAAGCTACCTTTAAGAGAACACAAAACAACATCATGTTCGTCATTGTGTGTCGAAGAAAAAATACAGTATCACAAAAGATAAAACAAAGAAACACAAAAAAGCTTTCTCTTTTTTTGTTGAGTTTTTTCATAAAACAAAAGGCCATACAATAGGAGAAAATATTGTAATTCAGCATTTCGTTTTGTAATTTTGTTTTATTTTAATTCTTTGGCACTTTTTTTTTTGTTTTTTATTTTTTAGGAAGAGAATAAAAAAATAAAATACAAAATATAATAATAAACAACAAAACAAAAAAAAAAGCTTTTGTCTTATGATAAAGGAAAACAAAAATTGTTATATAAGAAAAGAAAACTATTATGTGTTGTTTAATTTTTCTATGTCATGTTCGTTATATTACACATGAAAGGACTAAACCAAAGAGCACCGTAACGTTGTGGAGAGCTTTTCATAGTTTTGTATTAAATCATGTTAGTTGTACATTCCCTATCACTAATAAAGTTAAAGTTTTAACTATAAAAGCTAAATTTACAAATGATTATTATGAAAGTGCTCTCCCCAAATTGTCGTTGTAATGAATTTAAAAAAGTTAAAAGTGCATACAACCGAGCGTTATGACTATAGTTGTACCTTCGATTATTTAATTTAGAAAAAAAAAATTTAAAATAAATTTATTATTATTATAAAATTTTTAAAATTAAATATTTGTATAATTAATACTTACGTATTTAGTTCCAAATCTAAACGAAATTTATGATTGAATGCTTTTATTAAAAGTGACGTGCGATGAAAATGTTTTCCCGTCTGAAAGTAAAATAAAATTGTATTTTTAAATTGCATTTAAAAAACCAAACATTTAAATTAAATTTAGGTGTTTTGAATAAAATAAAAAATAAAATTATAATTGTACCTCCTTATTTTTATGAATAAATTAAAAATGAAATTATTATAATTGAAAACATAGAATAATTTAATTTTCGATTTACTCTTAAAAGATAATTTACGGCAGTTGGCAAATGGAAGAGACAAAATAATAATTTTGTCAATCATAACGAATAAACGAATAAATTTATAAATAAATATGTAACGAAGAGTCAGTGCTTTTTTCCCATTACTTGTAAAAACATAGATTTAAAAAAAAAAAACTTGATGAGAATCTGAAGTTAAAAAAATTTGTTCAGAGATTCGACGTGAAAAATTAATTAAATTAAGGTGTTGAAAATATACAAAAAATTAACAAAACGAGGGTTGTTGATACATATTAAAATTTAATCCTATATAATAGAGTATAAATATATAACAATTTCTATGAATCGATATATACGTGGTGGTGCTGTTATTATTTTGAAATATAATCAATCACAAAAGTATATGCTGTTTCACAGATGTTAATGTTTTTCATAAAACTTTATATATGTAAGTGTAAAATGTTGATTAAAATTCTGTATACAACAAAAAATGTGTACTTGTTACTTCTTCGGTTTGCAATGTTTTGTTCAGTAATAATCAAACAACAGTTTAATGACAAAGTAACAATATCAGCATAATACAGACAGCAGTAACAATTGATACATAGAAAAAACGTCTGAAAAATCTTTACAAAATAATTAAAAAGAATAAGAAAAAGAATTCGTACATAATGTCAAACTAAAAAATAATATAATAATAGAACAAACATGATATCATTCTTATATTTATCTAAGAAACAAAAAGATGTGGAGGAATGTGTTTTTTTTTTCATTTAGAAAAATTGATCCTGCTAAAGAGATATTATGTCTCGAGGATGTTGTTTATCAACGCCCATTGATAATTTATATGTTAACAAAAAAAACTTATTTCATTATAATTTAAACAAAATATTGAAAAATAATTAATTTAATTTTTTACTTGTCGTGTTGTAATTGAATAAGTAATGGAAATTTCTTTTTATTTTATGAAAAGAAAATTTTTTATTCACCTACTAATTTCGTTTGAGATTAATTTTTTATCATAATAAAAGTGGAATGATATAATTTTATTTTGTTTTGTATAAATTGTCTTTTCGACTACAGTATATTTCAACTAAGTATCAGGTGTTATAATTTATCTAACTTAAGAATTTTTTTTTTTTTGGATTAAACTTTATATTTTATTTTTGTGAGAGCCTCGGGATTATATTATTAAATTTGGTAAATAAATTACGATGTTATCCTGTGGTACAGTAAAATGTTCCGTATTACAACTTTGACACAACACAGTGAAATTGTATTTTAGAAAATTTGAAGTTTAAACATTTACCCTGTTAGTGATTTACTGTCTGATTGTTTCTGACCTTATATATTACCAAAACCTTAAACTAGAAGTCGCGTTTACGTTCACAAAGCGTAAACATGTTATTACATTTAGACAAATATTCCTTTAAAATCTTATCAACTTCCTTTTTCACTGCACATATAAAGTAGAAAATACAGAAAAGCAAAAGTTTTCTTGAACTTTTCAATTTCCCTTAAAAACAGCAGAATTTTATTATTTATTTATTTTATCTAATAAATTCCCATGTAAATTTTTCTTATGGTTTTTATTATGTGAATTCAATTTTTTAATTTTTTATTTTTGTTTGTGCACAAAAAAGTTAGCTTACAATATTTTTTTTTTAAATTGAAAACGATTTTTGAACTTTAATTTTAAAACTAACTTTAATTAGATTTAATTTTTTTTTTTTAAATATTTTTAAGGTTGTGCGCTTTTGTTTATATACACATATACATTTATATATTCGAATTGTTTGCTGAAAGTTTAATTATATTTTTTACATGAATAATTTTCTTAATTAATTGTAATGTAATATAATTTTTCCTTAACTACTCTTTATATAAATATATTTATATTTATATATATATGTATATATATATATATATATATATATATATATATATATATATATATATATATATATATATGCATATATATATATATATATATATATATATATATATATATATATATATATATATATATATATAAATATATATATATATATATATATATATATATATATATATATATATATATATATATATATATATATATATATATATATATATATATTCAAACTTCCATTAACCTTCCATATCTAAATTGTTGCAATTTCTATCCCGATAAATTTATATAAATTTGATGTGTGTCTATATTTGACATAAAATTATGTGTTATAAAATTGTTATCATCTCAATAATATTTATATGGTTAGCCGTTTTTGTCTGCGTTTTTAAGATTAATTTAAAGTGAAATGTTGCTAATAAAAATTGCAGTTTTCTAAAACAACTATCTAATCATATATTATTTAAATAGAAAAGAAAATTATTGCTTTTTAATTAAGTGTAATGAAATTAAATTTTGCGGATTAACTTTCGTCTAATTATGCCGCACCAGTTACAAAAAGATACTAAAATTTGATTATGCGTAAAAAATAAATAAAAATTAAATCGCGAAATAAACACAAAATAAAAACTTTTAAAAAAACCTTTAATTTGATGAAAAACATAATAAACATAATGTTCGAAAGAAATAGGGCTTAATTATAAAAGTTTTAAATGTATGCTTTTAGCAAAACATTGTATTATATTTTTTCAATAAGCTTACGTTAACAAAGTTTTTTTTATATGAGTTAAAGATAAACAGAAAACAAAATTTATAATAATAACAATAATAATAATATAAAAATGTAAAATAAAGTAGAAATTTAATTAAATTTTATAATTTTTTTATACAGCATAAATTATATAAAAAGCAATTCATTAACCACAAATAATATGTTATATCATAATGGATAAATAAATAATTTATATTTTGTGAGAGTACAAAGAATTTTGAAAATAATAAAAAGCGATATATATATATATATATATATATATATATAATCATAATAAATTGTAAAAGAAATTAATTTAATTTAATATATAATATTTTAATATTTTTTAACAAGATAAGATTTTTAGCAAGAAAATTTTTAATTGGATTTTTATATATAAAAAATAACATAAAATTATAATTGAAATTTATTTTGAGGGACATCATATTTTTTATAAGATCATGGTGACAACAGTATACATATTTCACTGTATCCTTTGGATAATTCCACTCCATGCCAACAATAATTTGTTGTATCCTTGTAGACCAACAACCAATCGAAATTTTTTTTTTTGTTAAACTTACTTTTCTGCAAACCAAATAAAAATGAATATGTAGTTATATTTATGTTAAAGTTCAAGTAACTGAACAACATTAAGGTTAGATATTAGTGGATGCTCACTGGATAAATATTTAAATCGCCTTTATTTGATTAAAACTGGTTTATTTGTACATATGCATTAATAATTTAAAGTAATAATTTAACATATTCGTACTGTAAATCTTGTACCATAAATATGCTAAATACTCGATATGATCAAGCAATAAGAACATTTCAACAAAGTTCATATCATTATAGATAATATTATCCAATTTAGAACAATTTTTGCATCACCTTTTGAAAACAAAAAATGTTATTTTACAAATGTGACCAAAATCATACAAAATAAAAGTATCCCAAAACTCGTAAAGGAGATATACATGCACTACCCATTTAAAACTAACGATAATAATATTAAATTTACATAAAAAAAATATTTCGAAAATCATCTGAACCATGTACAACAAAAAGCATAACGAAATGGGATTTAAATTTTTTCCTATTGTAGTAGAACCTCGTTTACATGTATATGGTATATACGTTTTGAAAGGATAAAAAGCAGGTAAAATACATACATACATGAAAAGAAAACGCAAGTTGGATTTTTTTTTCGATTGAAAATGGAAAATCTTTCGAAAAATATTTCTTGTGTATATATACACAAAACCAAAATTTCAACGCAACGCATGAAATTTGATAGAACATAAAATAAATAAAGGAAGTTGCAAAAAGTTACTATAATTTTAAATTGGGATAGTGGGAATTACATAAAATATTATGTTACAGGATTTTAATATGTATTTATATTTGTAAATTTGTTCAATAATAGTTTTATCATTCAATGGCGACTTATTCTTGAATTTTCAGGGCTGATAATAACAGTACATGTTTAACTGATAATTTTTAAAAAAAGAGGCTTATATTGGTAATAGGTTCCACCTTAAATCATAATATTATGATTACGTAATTAATTACTGTTTTTATAAAAGATCAATCAATCTTATTTTAAATTATTTTCTAATAATTTAAAATAAGATTATTAATTATTTTTGAAAGCTTTTTAATAAAATAATGACTGTAGTCTACCTCGTACGGAATATTTATACACTATTTTGTATTTTTTGGTTAACGATGAGAATCATGTACATCTAAAACTGGTGAATTTAATAAGAAACTGTTATATTAGTAAAATAAGTAATCGAAATGATGACTGAAATAAATGATTATTTTATAAATAAGACATGATCTGGTATTTGGATTAATTTTGTTTTTCGAACGTACGGTAGAATTGTTGTATATTTTCTTATTTTGACTCTTTCGATATTAATTTATATACATATAACCAGAGATAAGGAAGCTTTTTCGATTATATACGTTTGATTGATAAATACGAAATAAGAAAATGTATATAAAAGTGAAGACAGTAATAATAGTAGTAATATGTATTATGTAAGATTAATCGGAGTTGGTAGCTATATGGTTGTTAGGTGAAACAAATTAAATGAATATTATGTTGTTTCGTATATAGCATATACTAGCATATACGAAATTCAAACTAAATAGAAATTTAATTAAACAAATTGTGTTCTTATAAAAACATGACGCTTGAATACACATAAACATAATATAATTAGTAAATTTATAAAATTTTCTCTCGTACAAACTATTTATTATATCAAAATAAATCGTTGATCTAATTATAATGTTAAAAGATCAGTAAAAATCTTGATTTAAATTGAATTATTGTCTTCAAATACCAATAAATTTTTTATAGTGATAAAACTTAATAGCTTTTATTATGGCATTTTAGATTGCATTTAAATGTGCTTAAGAGTTGAATACGAAGGTAACACATGTTTCATTCAAGATATGCATCTATTTTATTATAATATGTATATTGATAATATTTTTTGAATGCTACGAGATAAAAAGAGTTTTTTTTTTATTTAAAACAATAATAAGTTTTAAGTTTTTTTAAAAGCACATCTCGCACAAAAGAAAAATCAATACTGATGAAAAACGAAAACAAAAAACAATTTCATCTTGTTCTTATCTATTTAACACCCATTCTACTGTAAAACTTTTTTTCCATTTAATTTTATTACTTTTTTTTCTTGATTATTGTTACTTTCTTGAAAGTATGATAAGATAATAAAAATCCATGACAACAATCATAATAATCATAATCATAATCAACAATCATATGAAAGATAAATAAAATTATTATACTTTCGTGAATATTGAGATTAAATTGAAAATTTGTTCTGTGCGAGTGTGGAATGAAAACAAGTAAAAAACAATACAAAAATTTTCCCATTTACCATAATTACTATATACGTACTTACTAGAGTATTTTTTTATTTTAAAATATATAATCGTAAGTTTTTTTCTATTTTGAGTTCTTCCAAAGTACTTGAGCGTGTAAGCTCTTTACAAAAGTTACATTAAAAAAACAAAAATACGGTAGGTATATCGAAAAAAGCGTGATATCATAATTTATAGTGCGCTTAAAATGATAAATACAATTTTTGTTTTAACGTATTGGATATTATTAAAGTATTCCAACCTTGTTAACATTTTTTTTATGGTATTGATAAGGATAATTTAATTATGCTTTGTTATCATTTAAATTTGAATAATTTTGAAACTAAGAAAATTTAAGAACTCCAAAAAGAGTAAATTTCTTGAAAATTATTTCACAAATAAAAGTAAAATTATGTGATTTCGGAATTTTATTTTAGATTATATCAAATTTTCCATAAAATTTATAAAACTTTTATTCTAAAGTTAGTTAAATTGATATGATTTCTTTTCTGAATCACACTTTACAGTTCAAGAGGGGCTGTACTAAAAAAACGTATATTTACACTTACTCTCACTCAGAATTTGGATCATATAAAAGAACTCTTTAACGAATATGACAAATTACTATCATTAGGCGAAAAAAAACTGTGGCAGAAAATAAATTGTGTACCAACCCGTATATACTGAATGTGTATAAATATACCCAATCCGGTAATCATATTCCTGTTCGTTATTAAATGTTAAAATTCAGAAAAGCAGAAAAACAAAAATTATTATTTCCACAACACATTGATTCAATTACGTGACTTTTTAAATAACTTTCAATATCATCATCACATCATACACGTTCCTTAGATTCTTTTTGTTGTGTGTTACTATACATAAATCCACCCTTCATTTCTGTTGTGTGCTTTCGTTATTTTTTTTTTTTTTTTTTTTTTATAACAAAAACTTTTCACATTAATTTAGTATATCTTCTTAATAATGCCACCAAAATAATTTATATAATTTTTTTATTTTTTCTTTGCCTCAGTCTTTTCTTTAAAATTTATGTTATCATGAAATTGAGAACTTAAAGTCAAGTCAAGTAACATTCCTGAAGATTATATAATATTTCGTTTTATTTTTATTTTATGTATGTAAGATAAATAATTTTGAAGTATTTGATTAAACTAAAATAAAATTAAAACGGATATTCACTACATTTGATTTGATGTCTAACTTAAAAAAAAAATGTATATCTTTGACAAATCACTATTAATATCTTTAAAATTAAAAAAAAATTAACTTTTAATTCAGTGAATAGAAAACAAATAAAATTTTGTTTTTAATTTTTAAACTGGTCTAGAATTACTAATTTTTAATTTACGAAAATGTTACCAGCAAAAAAATTTTAGATTTTTTTTTTTTGTATCTTGCGAAGATTAATTCTCAATGACTTTTCGTAAATTAAGTTTACTAATAAAATTTATAATAAAACTTAATATAAATGAATAAGATTTTTATTAGTTTTCTAAGATGATTTTCATAAAAATTATAAATAAAAATAGTAATAATAAATTTTTTTATAAGTTCTCGTATTTTGGGTAGTACAAAAACTTTTTGGGTAGTAGAACATTGTTATTTTATGTTCGTCACTAAATATAATTTAAAAAATAAAAAAAACTGTAAACTAGTTTATAACTAAAACATTATCTATGTAAAATTCTAATTTACACTTTTTATACTTAATCATAGAACTTTTTTTTATGGTGTGTGATGATGTAAGATGTTCCATAAGCATCAAGGTTAATTTTTTTTTTTGACATATAGTTTTATGTAATGTGATATTGAAAGTATTTTAAATTCCGTTTACAGATTCTTAATTTAAATTTTCTTTAATCATGAATAAACAATATGCAGTACAGTTTTTTGCACTAAACATAGGTTCATTAATTTTTTTATTCTTGGTAAAATCCATCGATTAAATTGTATACTAGCTAAATGGTCAGTTGAACTTTCTACATTAATAAATTCTTAATTTTACTATGATGATATATAATGATAGATTGGCATACAGATTCATTGGTTTTACTTTAAAATTTTAATTTATTTATGATTAAAACAATGAAATTATAAATCAAATGATTATTTAATCATAATGTATGCATTAGAAAGATAAGCAAAACACATAATGGAACAAATCAATTCTCAACTAAGATATTAAAAGTATTTTATTTTCCGAATATATAGATACTATTGTCTGTATCTATATTTATGTAAGAGTTCAATACAAATACTAAAGAATTACATCCCAGTCTCAACTGAGTCATGCAAATCCATTGTATCTAAAAACTAATTTGAATTTTTGCATGCTGTTGTTTATGATGGTGAAATCAAACAGAATCCATCAAACTTTAAACAACAAACAATTATATATAACAAAATCTAATAAATTTTACTATTCTTTAAAAATGGGGAAAAATAGTTTGGAATCAATTTACAATGAACGAAAAAAAGCTTTTTTCTACTTGTTTATATATTTTCACAACAATTTACTTGTTGTAATTTTTATTTTGTTGCTATTCCCGCAATTGAATATAGTTATTGTTATTTATAGTTATTTGTTGTGTGAATATATATATATATATATATATATATATATATATATATATATATATATATATATATATATATATATATATATATAATATATATATATATATATATATATATATATATATATATATATATATATATATATATATATATATATATATATATATATTTATATACAGTTTTAAAGCGATTAAATTTTTAAATGTTTATATATAAAACAAATGTAAAAATTGATAAGTGGATAGTATAGATACAATATACTTTAATTCAATTTTGGGAATTATCAAAGTTTATGCTAATATGTAAGTCGATTCGGTCCAGTTTTATGTCTTATTTAAAATCTATATTTTAGACATTTACTTAGTTTACATTTTAAAGTTAATTATTATATAGATATATATCCTTACAAACCGATGAGCCTTACAAAAATTGAAAAAATAAGTCAGGGTCATCAAACAAATTACAATTTACTCAATAATTGAAGTTTATTAAAAACGGTTTTATTCAGAATTTTTTTAAAGATAATTGTTATCAAGATTAAATTTCTAATATGGTAGTAACAAAAAGTCTCTAAACAAAATTATGAATTCATTTTAGACATCCTTAAAAAATATATAATAAAGCGAGAATCTAAAATTTCCTTAATTTTATAACTTCCTCTTGATTTTTATCTTATTTTACAGAAGCCTGTCAAACAAAATACAAACATCCAAGTTATAAAATTCTATATACGTTGTGTCTTTATTATATGATTTAACAAAGAATACGTTTTACCTTTCATTATTAAATATATAATATTATATATATATATATATATATATATATATATATATATATATATATATATATATATATATATATATATATATATATAAATAGCATACAGAGAATAACTAAAGGTCTGTCATCTTAAAACATTGAGAACTACAAGTAAAAATCTTTGCACATAGTTTTATATTTCTCGAAACGAAAAGTAAACTAAAAAATATATATTCTTTTATATCTAAACCATAGTACCAGAGTTTTATCCGTTTCTTGTTAGTACTTTTACACATCCGGAAAATTTTTTTATTTTGTTTAAGTAAGATGAAAACAATTATTATTTATAATACAACCAACATTTAGTTTTTAAGAATACAAATTGAACCATTTCATTATAGTTTCGTTATCGACTTTTAAGGAAATTACCCCAACTACCTACACATTGTACCCTGGCGAGAAAAATATAATTTTCACAACAAATAAAATTATTAAATAAAAAAAAATCCATTTTCAGACATCAATGTGAAATATACGTATAAATATATATATATATATATATATATATATATATATATATATATATATATATATATATATATATATATATATATATATGTATATATATATATATATATATATATATATATATATATATATGTATATATATATATATATATATATATATATATATATATATATATATATATATATATATATATATATATATATTTATATTTATATTTATATATATATATATATATATATATATATATATATATATATATATATATATATATATATATATATATATTTATATATATTATACAAATGTAGAACGTTTTGAGACAATCTTGTACAGTTTTATTTCTAATATAAAATTTATTTATTTTAAAACATAAAATAAATTTTTTTTGACAAGACAAAGACGATATAAAATATAAAAATGTCATATTACTTAAAATTATATATAAGTACGAGTATGTACAATGTACATGTATATTGGTATGTGCTACATGAGTATATATATATATATATATATATATATATATATATATATATATATATATTTATATATATATATATATATATATATATATATATATATATATATATATATATATATATATATATATATATATATATATATATATATATATATATATATATACATATAGTTGCTTCTTGTATTCGATGCTAGTTTTAATAATACGAGAGGTAATTTATTTAATAGAATGTAATTTGGTTAAATTATCTTTTGCTGTGTTTTTCTCGTCTCTTGGTTTTAAGATGTCGAAAGATATATAGAGAGTGAAAATTTTATACATAAAAATTTATTATATTTTAACAAAGATATATGTGTAATAATGTGGATTTATAAAAATCGTGTGTCATTAATTCAAAAAATATATGTATTTATGTTTCGACATATTCAATTAAATTTATGATGGTTAACATAGCAAACATTTTTCATTGGATTAGTCAAAATAAATCATATACTATATATATATATATATATATATATATATATATATATATATATATATATATATATATATATATATATATATATATATATATATATATATATATATATATATATATATATATATATATATATATATATATATATATATATATATATATATATATATATATATATATATATATATATATATATATATATATATATATATATATATAATATAAGTTTCGGATCTTAAAATCTTAAGTTTGTGTATTATTTCATTATTATATATTTAATCTTCTAAAACACCAACAAAACTGTATTATCTCTGTATCACTAAATAGTGTTTTTATTTAATTTCAGAAGACTGATTAAAAAAGTATTTTTATATTCTATTAAATTAAGAAGAAAATAGTTTATAGTAGTTAGTAGTTTTAGTACTATTAGTTTAGGTGACGATATATTTTTTTAGAGTTGGAAGTATATTCATTGAATTTTTTTTTAAATTTTGTCCATAAGGACAAAAGCTGTAGAGCTTAGTTGTTTCCACGTATTCTCATTGCTCCCTATATTAATGGTAAACATTTTTCCGAATTATAGCCATTTATCGCTGGTTTTCGTGTGTAAGGAAATCCACTCGCTTGCAGAGCCAGCCATCGAATATTTTAAAATTCCACTCTAACACAGTAACAGCATATATCGAAAAATATGTATATTTGAGGAATAATATTATTTTTCTACCACAATGCTTAGAAATAAAGATGCTGTATTTGTAGCGTTTGATATAGGAACATTGCATGGGTACTACCTAAATTTTTCCTTGCCCAAAACAATTGTAATTTATTTTTTTCTTCTGAAGTGCGGGTATTGCGTGTTTGCTTCTGTTTGGAAGTAACACATTTTTTAGAAGTACGAGCAATGAAAAAGAAGTATTTTACTTCCAAAAGAAGTAACAACTTCAGCTTACATTACTAGATACTAATGTAGTATCATGTGAGTATGTATTATAAATGTCAAACGAAAATAAATCAAAGATTTGATTAATTAAACAATTTATAAAAGCTTTTAAAAAAATTTTTTGTCATCGAATAAAAATTATGCTAATAGATAACCATGAACTCTCTAACAAAATTTTAATTTCCATAATTTTTAACAAATCTATAAAGAAAATTGATCATTAAATTCAATATACTTCAAATTCGATCATAATATATTTATATATATATATATATATATATATATATATATATATATATATATATATATATATATATATATATATATATATATATATATATATATATATATATATATATATATATATATATATATATATATATATATATATTACACAACACCTCTTTAATCTATATATTAATCTAATAATCTTATAATCAAATCTTTCGACGGTTAATTACATATTGTTTAATAAATATTAAGAAAAACTTAAAGCATAACAATTTTTAGTAAACTTTTGTTTGTCTCACTCGTTTGTTTGATGTTAGTTTATATTTTAGCTCCTTAAACATTTACGAACAAAATTAGCATATTTCATAAAATTTGCGTAATTACTGTCTAATTTTACAAGAGCCAAATAAATTTTAAAGTAGTTAATAATTATGTTATTAAAACAACTTCAAGGCGAATTAACAAAACAAAAATTTCTTTTGTTTTCTAACAACAACACAAATATTTTATCTTAACTGTTATTAAAATTAATTTATCTTCATAAAGTAATAATTTTCTTTTAAATTTTGGCGGAAAACGTTTTTCGTTTTCTCTAATTTTATTATCATGATCTATACGTACATATTGTTGTGTTGTGTAACTAATCAACATCATTTTTTTATGATGTGCACTTCCGTTCATTTCTTATGTGTAAATATAAAAAAAAAAGTTGAAAATAATAATTTAGAAACGCGGAAGTAAGAAAACTAAAATAAAAATGATTATTTTTCTTTAAGAAGTTGGCATTGGTTTACAAATTGTTTTTACCACCACCTTTTGAACCATTTGTTACGAATTAGTGAATTTATGACAATTATTTTGTTATTTTTACCCAAAAATGAATGAATGGAATTAAATAGTTTGTCCTTATGCAAACTATAATTAAAAATTTTTAATTTATTATAATTCATTAGTATGTACAAAGCATCCCTCTACTTAATTTTTCGATTCTACTTGCAAACTAACCAGTTTAATCCGACCATCTAAACCACCAAACTAAATACACATACAAGTTTCATTCAATTTTTCATTTTTATTTTACTCTGTAATTAATAATAAATGTTTATTATCATCTTCATGTTGATGATGACCAAGATACTTTTTTTTTTGTTTTTATTTCAATTTTTTGAGATGGCTCTAGTTATAGAGATAATAATTATAAAATAGAGCAAACACAAAAACTATCCAGTCATGTGTAAATAATTTTATTTTTTTGTGGATTATGTAGAAATATGTATGTATGTTTTAGAATTTTCAAACAGACAAGCTTTAAATGTATAAAAACCTAGCTATTTTGTGTATACATAACAAATATATCGCATGTAATTAATGATTTCAAGATTGATATAAGAATTTTAGTAAAAATTATAAGAACTATAAAAAGAAACCTTTCAGACATTTTAGAGCTTAGTTTGAATTTAAACCGCATATTTGTATAAAAGTTCTTAAAAATTACAAGGAGAATTAATTTTTGTGACATATATCGAGTAAAAGGTTATTAATTTAAAATTTTCAACAATATGTATACGAGTATATATAGGGACATAACCAAAACGGTAGTAATTAGACCTCATTAATCTTATCAAAACAATAAATGTGTAATGTTTCATTAATTTTTTCACCATAAACGCGATAACAAATTCAAATTAACAATTTTCTTAATTTCTCATCAAAAACATTACACACAAAAAACAAAATTCAAACTGCGCGAACGGTGGTAAATTGATAATTAATGTACATTACGTGCTGCGTTTCAAATATATAAAATATACACACCGAAGAACCCATTAAATACCAATTTATTTATATATGCTGTGTATTTAGTGTAAAGCTCTATATTTATACCCAACAAAACAAAAACAATTTGTAAATTATTTTTTGACTGACAATCAAAATAATAATTATGGATATAATAATATATGTACCTAGATTTCCTTCTTGTTTATTTGTAGCCAGTAAAAAAATTAATATAAAATTTAATTTAGGAAAAGTTTTCATCACACAAGAGAAATATGAAAATTATGAAAAGGAAAAACACCAAATCCTTATCTTAGCGAGAGAAAAATAACATAATATTTTAATTAATTTCTAAGTTAAAATTTATTTCAATTATTTTCCATGATGATACCTCAAATGGAATATATAAAAGCTCATACTTATGGTTTTTGGTTGAACACCTTTATGATATGTTTAGTAACCATTTTCTACGGTTATATTTCACTAATTGAAAACACCAAAATGGATTAGTTGATTGATTCTATTAGTCATGGCTTAAAATATATTATTACAAAAAAAGCTGTACAACTAAATGAGACCATTAATTCAATTTTATATAATCGTTAGATTAAATATTTTCTAAAAACTGTCATATTTATAGTTCAGGTTCAATAATGCAAAGCTAATCACAATGTTTAAAAAGGCCACTATTTTGAACTGCAATAATTGAATTTAGCAAGTTACAAATTTATTAATCGTATAGAGTATGGACTCTAGAGTATGACATAATAACAAATTTTTAGCAATCATATCCTTTTATAATTTTATTTATTTTCCATTTAATATACAGTCCATATAATGTAACTCCTTAAATGGCTTACAATAATTCAATGAGTGATCAAAATAATATTTGTAAATTAGCGATAAGATAATTGCACCTACGTTCAGAACACAAATTGGGTCGATATATAAAGCAATATTTTTGCAATTGAAGGTTAACATCGTTATATTAAATTAAAGGCTCTACTTAGTATAAACTCTGGACTAAATAAGGCAATGGCTTTATAAAAGGCTGTATACAATTTTAAATGATGAACTTTAAAAATTTACTGAGCTTTCTTTTATTCTTATTATCATTTGCCTTAACTTATTACCTAGTATTAGATCATTAGTCATTAGAACAACTTTCTACCTTAGCATTATTTGTTATGTTACCAATTAATTTTTAGAAAAGTTGAGTATAAAAGTTTTCTATATCAATAGAAAATCGAAAATATGTACAATAATAATGAATACTGTAGAAGGGCAATATATAATTTATATCTATATTCATAAAAAGCAATTATAATTATGGATTGATTGTTTAATTTAAAAGAAGCTTTTCATAAGAAATGAAGATTCATACATTTCGTAGTAGTTGTGGGATAAAAGTCTGACGAATATATAAATGCCATATTTGTTTACGTAAGCTTTTTCTTCTGAATATGATTTTATGTATATCGTCGTAACCGCATGTACAGATCTTAATTAAAAAAAAAAAATCAAACAAAACTTTGGATTTTGTGTTTGGACCTGGGTGTGAACTTTTTTAATTTTTTTTTAGAATATTGTGTATAAGCTTTAAGTTGTTTTACAATGCAAGACGATCAAGTGTGTGTGGGCGATAAAAATGACATAGCAATTTAATATAAGAGTATATAAATATATATATGTATATATATATATATATATATATATATATATATATATATATATATATATATATATATATATACATATATATATATATATATATATATATATTTATATATATATATATATATATATATATATATATATATATATATATATATATATATATAAATCATTGCTTATTTTTATATTTTTTACTTTATGTTTATAATCCTAATGACGATGACGACGTCTACGATAAAGACTATAGGAAAACGTTGATGATGGTTATATAGAAATCACTGTTGCCGTGGAAATGTATTTCTACATTTAAAGAATAAAATGATTGAAAATGATGAAGAAAAACGTAAAATGTATTTCGAGAAATTTGGGTGGAAAATTCGTTTTTTTCAAGAATAAATCAATAAAATAAATAGAACAATTCAATCAGTTAAAAATTCTGTAGAATTAATTTTCTAATTTCATCCCTCGTCGGAATATAATGTAATTTTCTATTATTCTTGGTATATACTCGTACACATAAAACCATTTTTACTTCAAAAAGAATTTAAAAACATGGAGTTTAATGAAAATATTTTTTATTTTTTTGGTTGCCATTGTAACTTGGAACACAAAATGGAAAAATAATCATAAATATTTTGTAAATATATAAATGTACATATGTATTTTCATAGAAAATTATTATGGTTTCTCCAGATTCTATATATCTTCTTGTGATCATATTGCTTGTTGTGTAGATACAAATATTATGTGTGTAGGTACACAAACACGTTATATATATATATATATATATATATATATATATATATATATATATATATATATATATATATATATTTATATATGTATGTTTATACATATATTTTGATTAAAAGTATGTACATGCAAATATACAAATTAAAAATTTTGTTTTAACTATTATTTTTTATCTAAAAAATTAAAATATTTTTTTTTTAAATTTTTTAAATTTTAAAACAAGGGTTACCCAATATGAAGTTTTATTTTGAATAGCCTGCTATTTGGGCAGTTGTCAATTTTTAAGCTATATATATATATATATATATATATATATATATATATATATATATATATATATATATATATATATATATATATATTAATATAGATATATATGCTTTTTCTTTGTTGTTTTATTGAAATTAAATTTTAATATTTACTTTAACTCACACAAGTCATATTATTTTAAAAAATCATCAACATTTTTTTAGATTTAGTTGCTATTTTTATAACGTTTACATCGTAGAGCTTTCTTAAAAATAATACTTTTATAACTCTGGTTGTTTATCTTAAAATTTATATGACTTATTACTTATTATCATACATCTAAATGTTTTGTAGCAAGAACAACCATCCTAAAAGTTGATTTTCAGTGGATATTTTTGATGTTTAAATGATCGAACGAAACTTTTTTTATTGTCTTTGCTTTTAAATTTCAATAGTATGATTATATTTCAATGATATATAATTTAAAAAAATGTTTTACTATACGAGATTTTTTTTATGTAGATTACAGTTTGAAGTAAGCTTATACATATACATATAGTCTTTTTAGATCTATAAAACGAACGAACATTAAACTAGGTTATTTTTATATTTATAAATTTGGTTATCTTCGAGATTAGCTTCAAGGATTGTTAAAGTTCTAAGTTTTTTCCTGTTAGTACTGTTTTTTTTCTTAAAAAAATTATTATCTGATAAATACAATACTTTATATTTCTATATATATACCTATATATATATATATATATATTATTTATATATATATATATATATATATATATATATATATATATATATATATATATATATATATATATATATATATATATACAACATAAAAGTTGATAAAATGTAAGTGATTGATTTGCCGCAATATGCTAAGAAAAATGTTGCTACTTTCTTATCGTCGGTCTTATATGTACTTATATATAATACACAAGTATCTTTGATAAATGTTTATTTTTTTCGGTAAAAAAAGGAAAAAACCAATAAACCACAAACCCAAATTTTTTCCAAGAATAATATATTTGAATAATTATGATTTTTTGATGTAAGTTTTATGTGTGTCTTGTTAAAAAAAAGTATAATACATATACGGGTATAATGACAAAAGTTTGTTTGTTAAAAAAAAAAAAAACATTTTTGCAGGTTTTTCAATTTCAAAACTGTTTATACAAGAAATTTTTAAATTTAAGATAAAATATGAATTATATATGTGCAGAAATATAATATAATAATATTATTATTATTAATACGGTATGTCACTATTGTATATTATGTGGCTTTTAATCAACATAGAATCTTTTTTTTTACTTTACTTACAACCAAATAATAAACATTATAATAGACACGACAAATTAGCAATTAATAACTTAAAATTTTATGTAATGATTATAATATTTCTTTACTCTTTTATTTTTCGCGAAAAAGAATTGTATAGCTATTTAAAATAGGGTTTGAAAATTCAAAAATAATATGGTTTTCCTTTATTCAATAAGAAAAAACAGTTACACGAAAGTAAAAGCTCATCACGCGCATTTTGCACAAGAAACAAAAAATCACTCTAATGTAAAGACAACATTTTAAATTGGCAATGAGCATAACAAATATTACAGCATTTCAAACCTAAAAGCATTTAAATATAAATACAATTTGAGCTTTTAGTATCGTGAATTTTTTATAAATTTTTTAACAAAAGTTTAAATTAATCTTTTAATGTAGATTTTCGCTTCCAATTAATTAAGTTTAATTTAATCTGCTTTGATCAATGAAATATTTAAAAACATATTAAACTAGTACTGCTCCATCATATAGTCCAAAGATGTTTTTATAATTGTAATTAGAAAGATGACGATGACACATAAAATGGTTCAGTAGAGCTTAAAAAGCAAATATAAAATACAATGGTTTGAATATATAAAAAATAAGCTCGTAAAAAAGGTCAAAAATATTCCTGCGTGTTATACTCATTAAATTTTCCGGTAATGTAAACTGAAAATTTTTAACACCATCACCAAATAATATGTATAAGCTTATAACTCAATATAAAATCGTGTATTATTTTTTTTTAATATATAAAAATAAAACAAATACAGAACCCTAACATAAATTAAAATGAAACTTAATTGTCTGTATAAAAATAAAATATCACAATCATCCCAGGGTTTTCCACATTACAGACATACAACATTATATATATATATATATATATATATATATATATATATATATATATATATATATATATATATATATATATATATATATATATATATATAAAAGTAATGATGTTTTCAATTTTTCAATTGTATCGTTTTTTTTATTTCACCAGTGAACTAAAAGTGTGAAAATATAAATTGAATTTAATTGAAATAAAATAAAAGAACGTCGGAAAAGCAGAAAATAAATCAAAATAAGTTTTTTTCCGTTTTTAAAACAATCAAAGTGAAAATATAATGAAATAAATAAAAATGATCATTATTAAAGTGTGTTGTTCACGAAAAATTTATATTTAGTGATGTTGAAAATTTATATTTTATTTTGGTATTATTCTAGATTACGATTGTATAAGAGTGTTAAGAATTTTCTTCTTAAGAAAATAGTACAGCAAATTAAATTCTAAAAGGTGTTCGTCTTTATAAATAGATTGAATTTTTTTTATATTTTTTATGTAGCTGATTAAATTCAATTAAATTGAATTTTTTTTTATTTCTTAAATATCGTTTTGAAATTTGTGTCTGTCTTTAAACTGTATGTTTGCTGTCGATTCTATTTTACAAAACAGAAAAAAAGCAAAGCTTTTTTTCATTTATTTGTAGGGTTGAAGTAATTTTACTTTTTCTTTGAGTTTGTCATATTTGAAGTTTGTATGAATAAAATGAAAGGAAAACGAGAAAAAGGTTGAAATATTTTAAGATTGAAATTTTGTTTGAGTGATAATATAATGAGAAAGCTTGAATTTCTTCGAAATTTCTATATACTTTGTTTATTTGTGTTAAAAACTGAAAGTTTCTTAAAATATTGATTTAAATTTTGTGGTAATCGACTACACATCGATGTCGACTGTTAGATAGATTATATAAAGTATATAATTTATGATTTCAATATATGTAAGTGGAAATTAATATTATATATATATATATATATATATATATATATATATATATATATATATATATATATATATATATATATATATATATATATAAATATACATGTTATATTTATGTATGTATACATAACCTAAAATGTATAACATATTTTTTAAGGTACCCGGAACATAGTTAATAAATTTAAAAAAAAAAATTTCATCGCGAGAAATTTACAGTATCTTTACCGTACAAACGATCATTGAATACAACACTTTATATTATGTATATTAAGTCTGAAAAAGTTAAAAAGTACGTAGGACACAAAATAAAAGTTTCATAGCAATAAAAATGAAAACTTTTTAATTTATTTGTTGAACTTAAGTGACACAAAACGGTTAAGAAAATACAAGACTACTTACATAATTATTCTAATTTGTATACAATACTCAGTAAACGATGACGATGCCTATTATTATTAATTTACTTTATGATAATTAACTGAAGGCGAATTATTGAATAATCTGAGACACGATCGCCTTTTTTTTGAGTGTCGATAATTCATATTTGAAATTCAGGAAAAATCATTTTTTCAAAACACACAAGTATTTTTATTTTTCTCCCTCTAACTGAAAAAATGTTTGCTAAAAAATTCATAGTACAGATGAATTTGAATAGAAAATAAATGAAAAATAGAAAACCACATCAAAATGGAAGAGGGAAAATATATTTTTTCATATATAACCAAGAAAATACATAAATTATTTTTCGAAATAGGGAAAAAAACGCAAAAAATTACAGCTTTGAAGTGAAAAAACCAAATTACAAAATGTTTGTTTAAATTTCGTACGATTATATTACGTTGTGTATATGCGGTTATAATATATATGATTTGAAAATTGTCAATGTACTTTAAGTATACATTAAAACAAAATCTATTATGCATAAATTCTTCATAGACCTCTAAATAACATACATCGTTGTTTATATATAAATTACCTGAGGGCATTTGCATGAAATCAATTTGTTTTAAAATGTTAATTGTTGAAAGTATGTAATCTTGTCTGCTATAAAGTACAACTTTTCCTTTTTTTAACTTTTGTTATATTTTTCTATATGTGTACATGATGTGTGTATGTATGTGTGTGTGGTATATTGTATATAATCTTACAAAACTAATGTATAAAAATGAACCAACCTCATAAACATGGCAAATTAACAACATAAAATATGCAATAAATTGCTTCAGGCCATTTGGATGTACTTTGATAATATTTTCTTTATTTTAATGGAAATTCTATACATGGTAATGAAACTGACAATTTACAATCCATATCAGTTTTTAACAATAATATTTACTTTGTGTGTTTTTAAATTTTAGTAATATGCTTAAATGCCTGTTTTCTAATTCGTAAAATCAAAATTATAAATTTATAAGCTTAAATCGAGTAACTCAATTTTATGTTATATAATGTATATGCTACCGGTTATACATACATCCATTACAAATATATACTATAGCAAAATAAATAATGTGAAAACTATACTCGAAATGAATTTATTTAAAATTAAACTAAAAACCTTTTTTTTATTACTATTTATAAATTATTGATCGAAATGTTATGATCCACAAAAAACTAACTTATCTTATGTGTACCCTTCGAAACGCACATCAAGACCCATTATTTTCGTTTAACATTGTGATGTAACCTTAGGAAGTGAAATATTTATCTTTTTCGTTTTACGCATATTTATGGATATAGAGCTTTAAATTTTTTTTTCGGAAACAGGGAAATATTAATGAATACTATGTATGGGATTAAAAATATTCAAACGATTCGAATTCAAAGTTTTTGCTTAGTAATAATATAAGATACGACCACGATTATTTAGAGGATGTTTGACGTGTAGCAATCAGAGCACGATACTGGCTAGACATATTTTAATTGTATAAACACAATTATCCATCCCATCAATTTGGTAAACAACCTAACATGTTTTATATAATTAACAAATTACAGTTATTAAAAGCCGAATAATTATTAACAAAATGAATCAAATTTGCGTGTTCGTTAATCAGTATCCAGTAATCTGCGAGAGTATTATATGCAATGTGGAAAGCTTTAAATATTTTTAAATTTGTAATAATAGAATAGTTTAAACATCATACAAGTTTAAAGTATATTTTCGAAAGCCATAGATATTAGTTTTCCTAAAATTATTGTTGAAGAAAATTTGAAGGGTCATTTTGAGAAAATATATCTGATTAAGTTAATAAATTCACGAAATTATATATATATTATATATAATTATATATAATTATATATAAGATTTATATATATATATATATATATATATATATATATATATATATATATATATATATATATATGCATATATATTTATATTATACATATATATAATATATTTATAAAATATACAATTGATTTTTTATTTAATAGATTTATCTTTATTCAAGATATTAATTCAATGTTGTATGAAACATATCTTAGATATATCTTAGATTTAATAATTTGAGAGAAGATAAACAAAGCTTTTTGATAAAAAAAATTTTAAGAAATATTATTTTTGTTTTGTTCACTTTGAAAGGAATTAAAATTAATCTTGTTTCATTTTTTCAAAAGCTTCTATCATCAATATTGTATATTTCTAATAATATTACAATTACTCTTAAAGAATTTAAATTTTTGGTGGTTAAATTGATTTTTGGATATTTAATTGTGCTTTGAACGAAACTATGAAATGCAAATTGAATAACGTTTATTTGGAATGATTGGTCTCAAAATTATAAATTGAGACTTTATTAAATTAATAAAAATGTGGAATAAATGTTTTTAATTTTGAATAAAATAACTAGTTCTAAGGTCTAGATATTCTCTATTCCAAGACGAAACTTATACAAAATTACTATTTTTAGGAATTTTTAAATATTTAAATATTGGGTTTAGTTCAAAATTAATCTGAAGCTTTCTATTTAAAATTTTTAAAGAATATTGAAAAATTAAAGATAAAAAATTATAATCATTGAATTTTGAGAAGCCATAATAAAAAGATAAAAACAAATCTAATAGTTTTTAATTAAAACAGAAGTTACTTACCCGCGTTCGACCTCTGGGACCCGCTTGATAATTATAATCCCGATTCCCACCCCTATTTGGAAACTGGAAGAATAATTTGTCGTTACTTATAGAGTTACATCTGAGTAGAGCTTATTTAATTATTTATTTTTATGTCTTAGACATAAATGATTATTTTATTCATGAAAAATATGTGAAAAACAAAAAAAAATTATATTTAAATATATTTCTTTTTTTGGAAATTTGAATAATTTTAAATGATAATGATGTTAAACAATATGGTGAATGAAAATGTTAAATGAAAATGAATGTGATGTGATGATCATGATGGTGATGATGAAAATGAAGGAGAATGCGCGAGAACAAATATAATTAAATATAAATAACATGAAAATTGGGTCTAATTTGATTTCTTATATTGTCCATGTATTGTATCAACATTTTTCGTGAAGGTAACATTAAGAAAAAAAATCCTTGACATTTTTATTATTTAGTGCTGTAGCACAATAACATAAATTACATGATTCATTTATATTTTGTTTACCAGTTTTAATTTGATACAATCTCACGCACACATTAAATTTGGACTTTAACCTAACTTTTATTATGGTGTGTTACTCACAAACTGTACTTCCACATTTCTTATCTCAGCAACAAATTTCTATTATTTCATTTTTTCACGTCTTATTTACTTAAAAAATGATTAATTGTTAAATTTAATTGTTTAAAAAAAAATTTAACTAAATTACCATGCACACCAACTCAGACAAAAAAATGATTTTTTCATTTTCTAAGCTAAATAATTAAAAGTTATAGTTTAGTTAAAATTATTCCAATTTCTAAAAAAAAAAAAAAAAATACAAAAAAAAATATTAAATAGGATTTTTTATTTTTCTATATAATTATGTGTAAAAATATTAACTTGTTTTCTGATTATGAGATAATTAACAAAAGTTTGGTTTAAGTATTATAGCATTGGTCTAGTAAATTACTTCGAGTTTTCTTCTGAAATCCATATTTTTCGTTAGATTAAGTTTTATTGATATTGTGTTGATATACTGTTATTTATGTTTGAGTATGAAACTTTTGTGTATTACTGTGCTTTGGGACATTACCAACTTTCAATCCCATTTAAATCGTTTCATTTGAATCACTTTCAGCCAGATTTTTTTAGAATACAAATCGCGCACTAATATGTTTACACATATTTAAAAATGATATTAAGGTAAAAACTTCGCGTGCAAGATTTTCAATTTTTAAAAACAATCGTGGTTAATGATAAAAAAAAACAAATTAATAAAATTGATGCAATGATTTTCTAAGTTAGAATGAATGAAAAAGCAAAAACAGATCATCTCACTTAAAAAAAAGAAAAAAGTTAATAATTAAAAAAATATAAATACATAAAAATCTTAATTTAGTAATAAGAGGAGTAAGTTGACTTAGATCTAATATCCAGAGCCATAAACACTTATAATAGTCTTAATTCATACATAATTTATGACTTTAATACACTTATATTTATATTTTACTTATTTTAAAAAATGTCGTTGGTTTTTATTTTACTGATTTTGAATTTTAAAGTCTTATTATAGTTTATATAAAAAATAACAAAAAAAAAAAAAAATTGTTTAAGTGTTTATGATAGTCATATTTGAAAATTAAAACTATTATTTGTCTAAATGTGGCTCTGTTTTTCATAATAATAAAATAGGGACTATATCGATTGATAGTATTTAGAAAAAAGGAAGGATTAAGACTTTAAATTATTTTTAATAAATAAATATTAATTTTTTGTATTTTTTTCGTTGATGAATTTAATGATAAATGAATTTTATGTATATGAAACATACCGTATTAGAATTTCGTTTATTTCTTGAACGATTTCGTACCTTAGCAGCACCAACTTCTCTTGTCGATATACCCATTTTTTCATGATGTCGTAATTGAACTGGATATATTATTTGATAATAATGGCTTCCTATTTTTCGAACCATCTCCTGATTTTGCCGATACTCCTTCAGTAGACGTTCTACTTCACCTGCAAAATAAAATATTGAAATGTATAAGATTTTTTCATGAACAAAATTTATTAATAAATTATTTAACAATAAAAAAAATCTCATATTTCAAAAAAATATATGAACGTAAACGGGAAAAACATGATATATTCTGGTACATATCTATATACTTCAAGAAACAATTCTTTTCTCTATATGTATATCTTGTATCTGTATTATGCTTATTATATATATGTAAAATAAATGTATATATATATATATATATATATATATATATATATATATATATATATATATATATAATATATATATATATATATATATATATATATATATATATATATATATATATATATATATATATATATTTTGACTAACTTAAAAAAAATTCTAAAGAATAAGAAAACTTTATTATCGCATAAATCTTAGAACAAGATGATGAATCCTTTTAAAGTTGTTACGTATTTTATTTTTTTATATGTATACAAAGATCCCAGGTACTTGCTTGTTTTCATTTTTATTTTATTTTTATGATTTTAAGGGCGGTTTGTATCGTGTGTAAAATGAAATAGGCTGTTATTTTCTTATTTTTGGTTACATTTATATTTTTATACGCAATGATATGTTTTACACACAATAAGACAAGAATGAATAAAATTCTATTTAAATTTTAATTAAATTTTTTTTTTATTGTTATTTATGTTGGTTTAGGTAAATGTACGACAGAAAAAGACAACAAAATTATACGATATTGTTTTTTTGTATGATTTTTTAACATTTTGTGGTGTTAACAGCTTAAAGTAAATAATTTGAAATCGCTGGTCATTGTTGAAAGAAATTATAATATGACTTTAACATATTATTAATTAACTTACAAATTTACTTCAAATTTTTTTCGAGCTTTAAAGTTTTTTATACTGAAAACTTGTTTTTTTTTTAATTTACTCAAAAATAAACTTATTATTTAACATTTTCAAGATAAATATTTACTGTTAAAATTAAATGTAGGCATATATTATTGTAATTAAAGACTCTACTTATCAAATAGTTGTTTAAATTTAACGATGTTTAACTTTAGTGATTACGAGCTTTTGTTTCAACCTAAAACCTCATTTGAAACACATTTACCAAAAAACCATTAAATCCAGGTATTGCCCTAATAAATTTGTTTTATAAGTAAACTAACTTTTTTTTGTAGCAAACAACTTTTATATTTTATTTTAATTTTTATTTATTTTTTATTGTAAAACTTTTATTATAAAAATTCAATAAAAATAAGATTAAAAGTGATTTTTTGCTGATTGTTTTGCTGTATAATCTCATATCTTCGGTATTGATTAGCTATAAGAATTAGATACATTCAGAAAAAATTGTAACACATTTTAAAAAGTACCAAGCAGCGTAGATAATTAAAATATATTTGTGGTCGCCTATAAATATAATCAATTGTATACATCAGTATAACATGATTTAATTATGCGCTCAGTATTTTGAATATATTAAGCAATATATAATAAAGTAAGGTCATAAAATTGGTAATTTTATGGCGTATTTTGATGTAATTTTTGGGGGTGTGGTTGTCATTTATATATGAAAACTTAAGTGTTGATAACATAATGATCTATATTATAGTAACAAATTTATTGGTATATATTGTAATTTGGTGGGTTTAGAATAAAAAAAAAATTATGTTTATGTACGTCTAAATGTGATCTCCATTAGAATTTAATGATGAATAAATTTTTATGTCCTATTTATTAATTGAATCCATATTTTGTTGTATTTATTTATGCTAACACAATTCGAAATTAAAAATATTGTACGTAACCTTGGGTCGATTCAATTGGAAGATTAACCAATTAAATTTTATATAATATTTACACAGTCAAAAAATGTATAAGTAATCCAAGTTACATAATTTTTAATCTATGTTTGAACGCATGGAAAATTTATTTTATACTACTTACGTTTATGTTTATAATATTATAATATGATTAAAATCATTCAATTAAATTAAAATTTAATCCATTTTTGTAATGAATATATATATATATATATATATATATATATATATATATATATATATATATATATATATATATATATATATATATATATATATTATATGAACCCTACTTGAAATTAATTGGTTGAATGAATCTACATTATATGTATGGATATGTTGGTTGTATACATCAAATAATTTCTGTGTAGGAATTTGAATTTTAAATTGATTTTTTTTGTGTGTGACACACACAAAAAATAAATTAGAATTAAGATCGAATTGTGTTTCAATGTTATCTTTGTGCCAGGGTATGTTTGATTCGTTTAAATGTTGATTTAGGTAAAAACCATTTTCTTTTCTTTTACTTAGTTTTTATTTCGAAATTTGTGGATTTTCATGTCAACAGGGATTAATCTTTTTAATTGAAATTGAAACAGTATCAGGACAAAATGCAAAGTTTTATAGTTGTATCATTTTCAAAATATCTTGAGAGATAATGATTTTTGGTTGTGTTCAAAAACAAATATAATATTCAAACACGAAATTGTCAATTTCATATGGCTAATAAATAAATTAAGTTGAAAGCTCCGATAACTACAATTTTCTAACATCATGGATGAATTATTTTTGAAATTCGAAAACTTTTTAGTTTTTCCATTTCATCGTTTTTTCGATTGATTTATTGAAACAATCGTTATACCTCATTTATATAGTACCTTTATTTTAAAAATTTTACGATAATATATATAACAAAAAAAAAATTGCAAAAAATCAAAACTTTAATTTCGAAACTTTTTGTTCCATTAACATTTTAAAACATTTAAATAAAAATGTTTTGTGACATGTTGTAAATAAAAAATAAAGTTTGATTGTTAAATGCAATTTTTTTTTCGTTTCGATAGTAAATTTTAATTTAATTCTATAATCCTTTGAGTTTAATTTAAAGTTTCTATGTATTAATAAAGTATACATATATATAAAAAAAAATTGTATATTACCTATAGTAGAGAGTTCATGTATAGTATTGCAGTCAAAACCAAACTTCTACATAAAGTATAAAACTAGCAAAACACAACTCAATACATCATTTAACAAACCCCTTGAGTAAAATACATTTTATCTGAATTAAAAAAAAAATATGATTTGTTTGTTACAAAAAATATAAAAAAAAACAAGATGAAATTTGAAATATACATATATATGTATACATACTACATAAAATAAATTTCAAGTAGTTTTAATTTTGTAAAAGTAAAAAATATAATCAAATAATAAAATTTTGTATATTTGAGATTCATCGACGTTCTAACTTGGGAACCAAAAAATTTTTCCCTAATTAATTATGCTCGGGTAAATGATAATTTAAGCGGAAACATTTAAAAGCTCTTCAAAACACAAAATACAAAAACAAAAAAAATTTACAAAATATAAACCACTTAACTATTTGTTTATATATATATATATATATATATATATATATATATATATATATATATATATATATATATATATATATATATATATATATATATATATATGTTATATACATTTTTTTATATGTGTATAAAACGCGGGTAAAACTCTTCTGAAAATGACCTAAGATACAATAAAGTATATAGAACAAATAATTTGCTACTCTACTACATTAAGAAAAAAAGGAAACTGTGTAACTACCACCAAAGAAAGGATTTTTTTTTTTAAATTTGAGGTTTAATGAACCCTTTGTTTTTACTGAGTGTTCTCTCCATCGTATTTAATAAAAAAATGTTGTATTTAACAACATACAAATATAATTTAGTATTACATACGTACATAACGAAAAACCTAAAATTCGTACATACATAAAATGGGAAAAATCCTTTTATTCATCGCTAATACATTTTCTATTGTTGGTGTTTTTTCTTCTTCATACGTAACATTACTGTTACCTAAATATATACGATGCGGGAAAAACATATTAATAAACAATAGCTCTTTTTACTCTTTTATTTTGTTTGCCTTTAAAGTGCGAGTTGGAAATTAATTGCAATACTGTGTGTAATTGTGATTCATTCGGCAAGATATATAATTTTTCGTTTTAAATATACAACACCAGGTGACCTGTAGAATAAAATTGTAGAATTGTTGAGTAATTAAGATAATTTTGTTTGAGCTTTTGGTTTTATTTTGGAAAACCAAATAGGAAGGTACTATATTATATATATATATATATATATATATATATATATATATATATATATATATATATATATATATATATAAACGTGTAAATTCAGAAATAGGTACTGCTATTGTTTTTTAATTTCCATCTGAAACAATAGCACATACAAAGAAAATCATATAACAGTGATCCTTCAAGGAATAGGTCAAGTGATGCAGTAGTAGATTATAAATTTTGTATTCATTTAAAATATTTTAATTCAAGCCTTACAAAAGTACATATATATATATATATATATATATATATATATATATATATATATATATATATATATATATATATATATATAAATATATATATATATATATATATATATATATATATATATATATATATATATATATATATATAGATGTTTTTTTTTTATTTCTAAAGGAAAAACTAGGTGCGGCAGCAAAAAAATTAATTTTCTATTTACTGATAGCAAAAGTTTTGTTCTCCTCGCACAAAAGAGTATTTCTTGGTGTTAGCAGATGACATTAAATTTTATTCATATTTAAGTTAAAACTTATTTAAAAAATATTTAACCTTTCTTACTATAACAATAATAATAATAATAATACTTTTTATGTTAAAGATTAAATTTAAATCAGAATACACAAAAGAAAATTTCCATTTTCAGTTTTAAAACGAAAAAAATAAAAAAAAGTTTTCTAGGATTTTTCTGGTGGTGCGGTGTTGTTGTTGTTTATTTATTTGTATTTTCAAAAAGAAAAATAAACTTTTAAATCAAATTCAAATTTTACTAAGCTTTTTTTTGGTTATTTATTATATACTTTTTTACATTTATACAAAATCATTTACGAATGTATACTTCTAATACAAGATATTGTTCTTCGTTTAAATTTAAATTTAAAAAAAGGTGAAAAAGTCTATTAACGTGGTAATGGCTAGGTAAATTCAAATATTCTACGTTTATAAATATATGATTACATATAAAAGATTTTATTGTACAAAATATTTGGATTTATTTAAAAGAAAAAAGAAATGGAAAAACCACAAAATCTGTAATAACAAAAGAAAATACAACAACAACATAATATTGATAAAGAAAGTTTAACTTTGTTTTGTAATTGAGTGCTAAAGATTGTGGTAGTTTCGAAATATTTAAATTAACTCAGTAAAACTTTGTATATTTTTAAGCTGATTTTTTTTGATACATAATTAGCTGGAAAATTATTTACCCACAAATCGTTTGTATTGTAAATGTCAATGGATTATAATTATTTGTCAAAATTTTCTTGTCACCTACACACGTATTTAACGTATTAAAATAATAAGAATATTATGTTCGTTAGCAATTGTTAAATAAAATCCAAAAATTTAAAAGACATTATTTTCGTCTTTTGTTGCCCTTAAACACGAAGATTATCCGTTTTATTAAAAAATTTCAAAAAAATTATGTTTTTGTTAATACTGCTCTTTAAAGAAATTCAATAACTTTATTTTATTTTTAATAATCATGTTTTTATGTCAAAAGAAGGAAAAATGCCATTGATTTTGTATTATCGGATTTGGTCTATTGTTAAAAATTTTGTTGAATGTTTTATGCTCGTTTTTTATTTTATATTTTCTGTGCAAGAGATTTTATGCTCTTAGTATGGATGTTTTTATCAAAATTTCAATGGAAATATTATAAATTAGTAGTGTGTATATATGTGTGTTATATGCCAAATTCTTTTCAATATATTACAAGAATACCTCGTAAATAACTTTTTAGTAATAAAATAACATTTAAAGTCGTTCAGCTTAGTTATCCACAAACAAATTCTATCGACCTTTTTATAAATTGAATAAGTTTATTTCGTTATTCTATAATATTATAAAGATTTACATAATCTTTTAAATTTTAAAACGTTTAAAGATATTAATGTTTGGCTTTAATTGAATTTTTATTAAATTTTGTTTTCTTTCAAAACTTTACAATTTCCATCTATTTCCATAACTTAATGTTTTTTTTTAAATTTAGACGATAACTAGTAAATTAAAATTTTTTTAAACTTTTTTATAAATATTTTATTCTGGAAGATCTATGAAAGTACTTTGTTTTATAAAATATAATATTTATTTAAAAACTGAATTATTTTGTTTTTATAAATTTTTCTTAATAAACCCTCTTAGTAAATTTGAACAAGATTATTTATGCAGTATGAAGAAAAAAATGCAGATGCATAATAAAGATTCTTGTTAGTTTAATCAAAATTGTATTTTGTATATAAGGCAGATATCTCAATGTAGTTAAAGTTTATGAAAGTATTTTAAACTTTCGTCCCTTCATGTATAAGTATGTGCTGCTTAGAACCATGATTATATCAATTATCAAGGGTATATTGATCGTAAATCTTAAATTGAAATTCTTAAGATCGTAAATTATTGTCGTTAGTACAACGAAAATTAAAAAAATTTCAATAATCTATTTTCTTGAAAATTTTATGTTTTTGCTCCAGGTTTTTCGTTGTAAGATAAACGATGAAACAAATAAAATTTATAGGTGGTGGTTGTTATAAAAGCGAAAAAATTATATAAAGAAGAAAATATGTTTTTAGTTTCGATTCCTCTTAACATTAAAGCTTCACACAAAACTTTAGTGCGACTCGCTCCGATGACAACCACAAAATATTACTTTTATATATTGTGCTAATTTCGTGTTATCTTGTCAGATCGGCCACAATATTTGCAGCATCTTCACATATATTTATAATTTTTATATAAAAGATGATTGTAAATGAAAATAAATGATTTCAATTGTGTAATCTCGAGTGTATAGAATAAGCATTAGAAATTGAGGGACAAAAATTTTATTTTCTAAATCTTTGATATTATGGAGACATGACAAAACACTGTTAGTAATAAAAATAGTCATTATTTCGATAATGATGGTGAAATGTAATTTTTTGCTGTGCTAAGCTATTTTCTTTTTCATATATTATCAATATTTAATGTGGATTATATGTGTGGAAATATTTTGATTTGATTTCAACTTAATGTATATGAGCTAAATTTACCTCTTATTATGATTTTATTATGTGGTTGAAATATAAAATCGTTCTTATATGTAGTTCTATTTAAAATAAATTGAATAAGCATTTAATGGTGTTTTTTCTTATTGAAAATACAAAATAAAATATCGTGTGTATTTTCCGAAAAAAAATCGTGAGTTATTTTAAGAGAGGTTAGTGTTGTTATTGGTTTTATATTCTTTTCTATGCCATATAAATTTTCATTGAGGATTTTGTAATATAGCAGGATAGAAATAAATTTAAAAATAGGAAACCATGAAAAAGCAACCCCAAGTTGAGAATTATTGAAAGCTTTTTATCTTGTTGGGTTTAAATTTATTGTCTCTAGTGCATTAAAAATGGCTATAAATATATAACTTTTAATTAGTAAGAAGATTTTAAGTTTAACTATAATTTTAATAATATCTTGTTATCATAAATGATACGATCGTTAAATGTTATTTTAATTATAATTGTCTTTACGGAACTTCAAAGGCAATCCAATCTCTTAAAAATACAATTAATAAAATATACATTTTAAAATTAACCACCAAAACACATTTACAAAACCGTCATGAATAGCCATCCTTATAATGATATATGTAGAACAATAAACTGAAATTGTTTTTCGTTCCTTAACGATATTGAATTCAGGTAATGGAAATACGATTCGTCTGAATACGACCAAAATCGACGTTATTATCAAGGTGGTCTATGGCTAACGCAGTGACCTTATATTGAATCGGATGTTCATTTGCTTTCAACGCCTGAGAAATTTGGATCTTGTAGATAAATAATCAGAGTTGTGCAGTGTTCCTCCCCCCCCCCCCCTAGGCTATCTGACTAATGGCTGCGATTGGCGTTGAGTTGAGGTCAATGAATCCTGTCCTACACTATATGGACCGCAGCCGTGATATTCTCGAGCTAGCGCACTGTCCGAGCTCTGGGACTACTACTGTTATCTAATAGCAACCCTTTCTCACGAATTTTCTTCGCCTATTTCACTACAGCGGTTTCACTTGGCGTTCTTTCACGACTCATATCTTTTTTTGTAAATTCGTACAATTTCGTCGACACGTTTCGTGCTGCGAAACATCAGCATGAGGAGCTGTCAAAATGTCAAGCATTGTCATAATAAAAGTGTTGCAATAGCCTATGATTGAAAAACAAACCAAAATAGGGCCCATCCTTTGTATATATTTAATTCTTTTTTAAGAAAATACGGAAGTAAGGATTTATTAAAGTTGATAGATAATTCAATTTAAGGTTCATGTCTATTAAATTATTTATTCATATTTATATATATATATATATATATATATATATATATATATATATATATATATATATATATATATATATATATATATATATATATATATATATAATTATATATATATATATATATATATACAATAATATAATATAAATATAATATTTTTGGTATACAATTTTTAGATTAATATATCCAGAACAAGTAAAGCTCTAATGAAGCCTCTACACAATTTTGGGTTCATTATATATTTATTTTTTTAAATATAAATATAATAAATATAAAATATCCCCAGAAATATGATTTTATTCGTCAAAAATTAAATTATAATTATGGTACAAAAAAATTGTTTTATATTTTAAAAATTTAATTTAATAATTACATTAAATAATGTATAGTTGCCAAATGATTAGTCTATATATATATATATATATATATATATATATATATATATATATATATATATATTTATATATATATATATATATATATATATATATATATATATATATATATATATAACATTTTGTAATTACTATTGAACTAGACCGTAAAGTTAACAATTGGGTTTGTATTTCTTAATTTTAAATTAATAAATAAGGTTATGTCCCAGTCAACATCCCTTTTTGATTAAATTGGTTATTTAAAGAATATCTTTAATTTAAAATTTTAATCAATTGTATTTAAAAAGACCATTTTAGAATAATAAATAGGCACAAAACAAATAAATTTACCTTTATATAAACGTGTAGTATGTAAATGGTTTCGGAAAAATTATACCCTTTTCTTTTATTAAGAGAAAATCAAACTAAAAATTTGAAATACAATTTAAACAAATTCGGAATACTAATTAAAAGTTTAGTAACATTTTCGAGAGATAAATAAATCGAACCAAGATATACAATATTCATTGAAATTTTAGAAATAGCAAAAAACAACAAATTTCTTTTCCTGCACTCTAAATGTATTTTTTTAAAAATAGGATTAAGGATTTTGTGTGTTCGCTTTATAAAATGTTTATTTTTTGAGTAATACAACATAAATAAGATAAATAGTTTTTTATTTTATTTATAAACGTGTTTTTCGAATTTAATTTTCAAGTTTGACATAAGAAGAAGATATCGACAAAATTGATATTTATTACTTGTTTTGTATGCAGTATGCGCAGACAACGACGATGACGACAAATACAACAACCACCACTATCAATTGTAATTCTCAAATGAACTAATTCTCTTATATGCTCGGAAAAATATTAAAAGAAAAACTCTAAAAATGTTTTTTCCAATAAATTTGCTATGTAAAAATACGTCTTGTACTTTAATATATTATACTATCATATCTGAATCATATAACAGAAATGTATATATGTACACAAAACAGAAGCATAAAATATAAAACTACAAAAATAATAAATTTGTGTTTCGTTCTGGCAAAATAAAAATCTCAATTCAATTTACAATTCACACTTGTATGTATTTATGTAGGTATAAGAAAATAGAAAATTTTATTCATGAAATGTAAAACAAACACACGAAACTTTTGTGTATTTTCAATAAACATAAATTTTATGATTTTACATTTATTTTTCGTCTTCAACAAAACACAAAAATAAAGTAAGTATAGATAAGTACAGACAAAGTAGAAGAAAATTATTTCTTACGATTGAATTGAAAATTTTTTTGTATTTTGCAAAATGAGAAGATCCATAAATATCTAAATAAATTTTTCTTTAGTGTACTGTTCAAATGTAGTGTATATAAATACATTTTGATTCAGATAGGGATTAAGAAATATTGATTTCAATTATAGTTCAACGTCAATTGAATTATGCGGTTGTGCCATATTTTTCTTAAAAACAAGCTTTACATTTAGAAATTTGGTTTAGATGTTTAAAATTTTGTTTAAATGTTTCTGCAACAAGTTCGATCAAATATAAAATGCACATAAGACAAGACATATAATTTAAATTCTGAACTAAATCCTTAAGCATCTGAAAAATTAAATTTCAGTTTTTTTGCATAAAAAAATGATTATAGTTTTAGTGCTTAGCAAAAATCCGATAAAGCTTTTTACCAAACGTATTTTGTATCAATAATGACATAAGAAAAACTACCACATAGAACTTAAGAAAGATGACTTAAACGAAATAATATTTTATTTATGTTCTAAATAAAAAAGCTTTTAATATATATTTTATTTAAAAGCTCTAAAAATAACTTATTGAATTTATTTTTGTTTTGTTGTGCATCTTGTTTATCTAAAATGACTAGAGAATGATTTTATTATTTTAGATAAGGTGATGGCGGCTCCAGATTAATGAATACAACATATATTTTTTGTTACTTCACGCTTGCGGACACATCAAGAGTGAAGTAACAAAAAAAAATATGTTCAATAAAAAAATATTATATTAATATAATTAATTGTACACTAATACATACTAGTCCCTTCTGAAAAACAAAAAGTTTGCTAACCTTTATAATTTTCTTAAGCCAAAATAATATTATATTTTACAATAAAATAATAAATTATATATTACAGTCGAGAAATAAATAAACATTAACTCTCTATCTTACAAACATGAATAATGACAGCATCGATGTTCAAAACAAGATTAATTAAAAACAAAGGAGAAAATTTTAATAACTGTGTTCAACTTTAAAAGAAAACAGCACACATCATAATAAAGTAATTTACGACTCAATTAAAAAAAAATGTGGGATAATCCCAGTTCATAGTTTTGTGTGTCGATTGTCATTTAAGTTTTAACTATGGAGGCTTTATTTAAAGATGCCATGATCCTGATATATTAGTTTTAAAAGATGAGGTACGAAATAAAATTGATTTTAGCTTCAGCCAAAAATTGGTTGCAATATATAAAAAAAACGAATTATTACACAATACACCAGATGTATGCCAAATTTATGGCATATCTACATATAAAAATTGTTAGGAAAATTAACAAAAAATGATATTTTCGGTCCATTATTTTGATTAATGCGATTTTAATTGAAATCGTAAAGTCTGGTTTTGATAATAATTTTTTTCAGTCACTTGTTCGACAAGTAGTGACATTTTTTGGGATTTATTTGAGATCATAAAAATAGAATGATGACAAATAGTTAAGTAGTTTTATATTCATGATTAAATTTCTATCTAAACAATTTTAGTATTTCATGTTCTACAATATTTGTCAAAAATATAAAATTTAATACTTTTGATCGTATTCAGCTGAATTTGAATATCCAGTTACTATTGTCTGGTTAACTATACGGCGGATGTTATGGTTATATAATCACTGCTTAACTGTATAAAACTATTTAAAACCTCATAAAATCTCGTTTAGATATAAAAATATGTATTGTGGTTATAATCTCATTCATATGATATGTAAAATCGTATAATCTTTCACTGAAACATGCAGATTAAAAAATTTAAAAAAAAGTATTTAACCCAACAAACAAACAATCTATACCAGCAAACCATATTTGTATCAAACTATTTTTGAAAAAAAAAAAAATAAAAATTAAATATGTTTTTCATGTGGTTTTTCTTATACATTATATTCACGCATTTATTTGACTTTATCAAAAAAAAAGTTTTCCATTGAGTTTTGTATATTAACATATAAACATCATTCACATACGGTTATTTTATTTAATTCGACATATTAAAATATTTTTAATTTTTAAAACACAATGTCGTTTTTTTCTAAATTCATTCGTTTTTTTGGCAAGTATAAACAAAATATTTCCAGAGTTATTTTTTCTATTGAAAGTAAATATTTTAAATTGATGCCAAAAGAGCCATACAAAAAATCAAATTGAGAAATTTTTTTTATTTAATTTAGTTAAGTTATTGACTTAATATAATTTTTCCTAAGCTTTTACATATGATATGTTGGATTATGTACTGTAATAATGTAAGCATATATGTAACATGTTCTTAGAAACGGAATTATGATACATTTTAATTAAATTGAACATCATGAAGCATTTAACATTTTGTATACTAATTTTGTACAAATAAAAGCTTTAAATGTTCAACCATAGAAAATGATAAAACTTTTCTTTTAAAGGTTATGTTTAAGTTTGCGGAATAGAAAATAAAACTAAATATTGTAGCTTCAAAATTTCATTGGACAGTTGTTCCGAACGGTCAGATGATATAATAAAAATAACCTATCGGTTTAATGATTTTTTTTGTTTGTTCAACAAACGCAAAAACCCTAATGATTTTTTTGTAGCTTTCGGTTTTTTTCTTGTGCCATAATTTTTTAGAAAATCCATTAATTTTCTCTTTGCTAATGAATCGTATGGTCATGTTTGTTGGTATCAGCAGTATAGTACAAGTAAACACATTTATATATATATATATATATATATATATATATATATATATATATATATATATATATATATATATATATATATATATATATATTTGCAAAGAATTAATATATTGAACTAAGCAAATAAATGTAATGATTGTTTTTATACGTATTTTTGCTGCCGTAGTCCAATAATTGGGGTAAAAATACATAATGCTGCGTTGTCGAAAGGTAGCAAGCACAACACACAGTTTTTGTAATATATAAAAATCTATTTATATATATATATATATATATATATATATATATATATATATATATATATATATATATATATATATATATATATATATATATATATATATATATATATATAATATATTGTTTTTTTTTATCGTAATAACTTAAAATAACATACATGCTATGAAAGAAATAGCATAAAATAAGCAACTAAATACATACGTAGAGGAAAGTTAAGAAATACTGAAAATCATAAAAAAATATAATTATAAGAAGAGCAAAATGAAGCAAGCATTTAGTGCGGCGCAAAAAAGAAAATGTTTTTCTTTTCTTTTTAAATAATATTATTATATATTTTTTTTTCTTACATTAATGACTTCGGAAGTCGTGAGAATGAAAGTATATTGATGAATATTACTTTTTCACTTGTTTTTTTGTACTTTATATTAGTAAATACGTTACGTTAGTAAATAATTTTGGATAAAAATATAGTTCAGACTCTTAGCTTTCAAAAAAGCTTACTATTTGTCATATTCGCAATAGGTTGTTATCCAACATTCACAGTAAATTCTCAAAATCAACACCATTACGCATTTCGAACAACTTTCCATTAGCAGGTGTTGCGAACTTTTACAAAAATATTAATGTTTCGTTTTGATTTCGTTACAATTAGCTTCATATATTATAAATATTAAAGTTTTTTTTAATGTTGATCCCAGAGATAAAAATCAATTTGATAAAAAAGTATTTAAGTTTATAAACTACATACATCTCAAAATTTTCAATGGTACTGCTTCCAGAAGTTCTTAAAATTAAATTCAAATTTAAATATTTATGGAAATAAGATCTGTTGCAGCAACTAATTCATCACCAAGAAAACTACACTATACGTTTACTATTAATTTATGGTGCTAATGATTTTTCAATTTTTAAATGAAGAATAAATAATGATAACATAAGAGTAGTTGACACCTAATTTTAGTTTTATTCATTACTAAAGATGTTCATATTATACAGGTTGTTCATACTTTAATAAATAATTACAAAACCAAACTCTGTTTATACTCGTAAAAATATTTATTAAGAGAACAACATGTACATTTCTTAATCAAATGACTCATACCCTTAATCAGAACAATATGAATCAATGTCATACAATTTAATTAAATCGTTTTTGTATCTAATTTTTGTTTTTATTTAATTTAATTATATATAAAAAATTTCTAGGAAAGCATTACTAATAAAGTAAATAAAAAATTAGATTCAAAATAATAAAATAGAATAGAAAAAAGAACTTTGGTAACTATTTCATGGGTGTTCGATCCATACCCAAAAGAGCGATCACTAATTTAATTTGTGTTGAAAATAAAGTTTAATTAAAATACGGTGAAATTTTTAGAGACGTTCAAAAGTAGAAACCCACCAGAAATTTTTAATCAAAACCCGTAAAAATACCTAAAATTTTATAATTAATTAAATTTTGCTTAACAAAAATATTTTTTTTTTTAACTTCAATTATCTAGAATTTGGTATATAAGATATAGATATATATATATATATATATATATATATATATATATTTATTTATTTATATATATATATATATATATATATATATATATATATATATATATATATATATATATATATATCTATATATATATATATATATATATATATATATATATATATATATATATATATATATATATATATATATATATATATATATATATATTGTATATATTGTATATATATATATATATATATATATATATATATATATATATATAAATATGTATATCTATATATATATATATATATATATATATATATATATATATATATATATATATATATATATATATATATATAGATATATATATATATATACATATATATATATATATATATATATATATATATATATATATATATATATATATATATATATATATATATATATATATATATATATATATATATATATATCTTCGTATTATTAATAAAATATGGTTATGGAGGTATGTAATTTGCAGTGGATACAGTAGTAGGATTATTTGTAGTATTTTTTTTGTATTTATTTGATTTACATGTAGTGGTTTAAATTTTGCATGCATACCGAAAAATATAAATTTTTTTTGGAGTCATTTTTATAATTCGCTAGAACTACCGTTTTATTCTTCTAATTATATATAGTTCATAGTTTAGTACATTCTGCATGCATTACTATAGTATCAAATCACGTGAATGATCGTTGAAATCCATCTTACGCATATCGAGTCGATAACGATTCCGCAAATTTCACAGCACATGGTACCTGGTGGCTGTGGTGTAGTGTTGCATTCTATAATGCAACACTCACAACAGCTACCAGTTGCTGTTAGCTGTGGTGTTTGCGGAATCGTTATTCGGCGCATTTAAGTTGGTATATTGGATGATGATTAATTGTTGTTTGGTGGTACTGGGAATAGTCCTGTTAGTGATGAACGTTTTTTGTTTAATTAATTTAATCCTTACATATAATCTTTAAAAGAATTCACTTATCAGTATTTACTAAAATTCCAACTTTATTTGACTATTTCGGGTGTGTAATTTTTAAACTTTTTTACGTAATATTATAGATACTTAAATATCCAGAGTTCTTCATTACTGTGACCAGTAATTGCCATTTACTCAAACAATATAGCTTAATATGTAGCAGATTCGGTTCTGGTCACAGGGCTACTGGTTGATCAATTATATAAAGTCGAGTTGTAATGGTGTGGAAGTCGTATTCATCGTTGAAGATGACTTATCGTCTCTTTGTAAGTAAGCGCGGAGTCTCCAATCTCGTATGCTGCCAGAAAGATGAAGTTTTATTATAAAGATCGATGGACCAATTCAAAATATCATTTTTATTGTGTTTATAAAACAGTAGTTTGAATATTGGCTACCGGGAAACTGGACCAATTCTGTCATTACTGACATACCTTTCCTTTCTCTAACCCCACAAAAAAGTTACTATAACTATTGGCCGCCAAGGTGTCTGTAACCGGGATCTCAATAATGTAACTAATATTCTGCCTTATCCATCCAAGTATATGTAAAAATGAATGCACGATGGGCTCGGCGCTTTCCAGGATATCCTGCTTAATGCTGGGCCGTACATTCTAAATCAATCAATCAAAATGTATATATATATATATATATATATATATATATATATATATATATATATATATATATATATATTATATAAATATATATATCTATATATATATATATATATATATATATATATATATATATATATATATATATATATATATATATATATATATATATATATATATATATATATATAATATTGTATAATATTGTAATATATTTATACAGAAAAATGGGAGGCAGAACGGTCTTATATAAATGTATAATTATTTTGATTTTCGGTGTCTTTTCAAACGAAATTAATTGTTTGTAGAGAATTAATTTAAATATTTTTTAAATAGCGAGATACATTTTTTGTTTATGTACAAAGATATATATATATATATATATATATATATATATATATATATATATATATATATATATATATATCTATATATATATATATATATATATATATATATATATATATCTATATATATATATATATATATATATATATATATATATATATATATTTATATATATATAGATATATATATATATATATATATATATATATATATATATATATATATATATATATATATATATATATATATATATATATATATATATTATATATAAGGAGCTGTGTTCCAATTTTAATTGCAAAAGGGGAAAATGAAAATAAAGTAATCGGTGTATAAAACAAGGATTGAATTTTATGTAATCCTTGAATTTAAAAATATATTTATACATAATATAATAATATATTGGATATATTTTTTTACATGAATACTTGTTGATTAGAAAACGACCTAACATTTGATAATTTTTTAAATGGACCTGCAAAATCTGGTCTAGTTTCTATATAAATA
>OY744477.1:181571758-181604043 GCA_963556175.1 Tipula confusa
TAATATTCCAAAAATAATAGAACAGTCATTCTATAGATGACAAGCTTTTTTCTATGTATATTTATATCTGCCAGTAAACTAATCATTATAACCATCTTCTATTACTTTATATCGAATTTTCATATGCTCTATTATTTTATTTTTTTAATCTTAGATAAAAATAAATATACATACATAATCATTATGTTGTACAATATTTAATGGAGATCCGTATGAAGCATATACAGCAGAAGTTTATTACTGTATTTATTATGCACAAGAAGGATGATGCAATTTTTTGAAAAATATAATTTTGTATTATATCATCAAGATTAATGTGTTGAATAGACGTAAATAAGACTAAATAATAAGTGGTTTAAGATGGAACAACTATTATGTGATCAGTTAGGCTATATTATGTTTTTACGTAGATAGGTCTTACCATTAAATTCGATAGATGTCTGTATTATTTTCTAATTAATAAATATTAAATATATCTAAGTGGATTGGTAATAGTTCAATAGTAAAATTGAGTATTTATCCACAAAATTGTACATTTAATACATTATCCTTCCTTTAGATACATTTTTCACGAATTAGATATCAGCTAGAGCCAAAAAAAAATCAATTATTAAGTTTACACTAAGTATGAAACGATATATATATATATATATATATATATATATATATATATATATATATATATATATATATATATATATCAATTTATATATATATATATATATATATATATATATATATATATAAATTGATATATATATATATATCAATTTATATATATATATATATATATATATAAATTGATATATATATATATCAATTTATATATATATATATATATATATATATATATATATATATATATATATATATATATATATATATATATATATATATATATATATATATATATATATATATATATATATATATATATATATATATATATATAGAAATATATAGATCAATTTATGATATTGGAGCATTGCCAGTATAAATTTTATTCACAATTTATGTAGAAAATGTGAAATATTAAGAGATGTAGGTTTTGTTAAGTACAAACTGTTTTGAGCTGTACAAATTAATGTAAGGTTATACTGTGGTCTACCTGAAGTAGATCTAAATTTCATTTAATCACGGAAATAATTACATTTTAATCTTCTAACCTTTTATGGTATTATATATATCTAATTTATGGTGGATGTAGGTTAATTATATGAAATATTTTTTTGTTGTATATTTATACAAAAATAATCGTTAAAACAAATGAGTATTAGAAGGTTAATTATATATATATATATATATATATATATATATATATATATATATATATATATATATATATATATATATATATATATATAAATTTATATACACTTACAAAATTTATTATTTTGTTTTAACCTTATATTATTTAAAATAATATTTGAGCTTTTCGTAATTCCACTATTTTTTCGGTATTGTTTGCACAATATATTATTATATATATATTACAATTAATTTATTATTTACACGAACTTTTCAATATTATTATTATTATACATTTTCACATTTCATTTTTCATTAATTCACTATAAATTAAATTTTCACCAATTTCACCCATAATATTATATATACTCTATATAGATTTTTCACCTTATTGATGCTTTATTTATAAATACAAACAATATATTTTGTTATGTTGAGCTTTTTAATTTTTCTATTTACACACTTTTATTTTATATTCTTACATAAATGTAATTCACGAAACTTTTTTTCACGCGCAAAAAAACTTAAAAATAAACGGAATTTAACTCAAAACTATATTTTTATAAAAAATTAAATTTATTAAAAAAAAAAAAAACTAAAAATAGGCAAATATAATAATTGGTGTCAACTATAATGTTTTAATCTAATCTTCATACAATAAAAGTTCTAATTTAATTTTTTGAGTTAAAAATAATATATAAATTGAATGTTGAATACGCGAAAGCTCAGTTAAGACTGAGATGGTATTATTTTAAAATATATGTAGATCTTTTTTAGTGTTAAACTTTTTCTTTTATTTCCAAAAAAAAAATATTGAAGAAAAAAAGGAAAACATAATTTTATTGTAAATAGTATTGTGATGATGATCTAACCTTCACCACGTGTCGCGCCCAACTGTGAATTTCAGTTAATCACCACTAGAGAGAAAGAGAGAGAAAAAAACGAGAGAAAGAATGAATTTGAAAATTATGAGGAGAACACGGAGTAATTTTATAAATTTCAAAGCTTTTCACTTTTCTACTCTAAACGAATATTCGTATTTATAAGTCACTCGCCGAGTATGCGCTCTTTCATTATTATTCGGAAAAAATAATTTGTATGTTAACCGTGCTTTTATATATGTTTGAAAAAAAAATTCCCAGGGTTGTGATGGAGAGAAGTCTTTCAAGGATTTCCAGGGGAAAATATATACAAAACGTTATAATAAACAAATGGTAGTCAAAGTATTTGTGAGAATCTAATGTAATTGTGTACTCTCGTATCTAAGCAAATAGAATTCGATTTGGAAAATTCCTATTTTCCTATAGTTGTTGTTTTAAAGCAAAATAAAATAGAAATCGAAATAATATTTACAATACTAGAATTTTGGTTTACGACTTAGATTTATATTTTTATATTTTAATTGAATTCTCATCATCGACTATAGCATAATATGTAATAGTATGTAAGCTCTAGAAAGTGTTGTTTTTGGTGCGGTACATATAATGATAAAAACGTACAAATGAGAAAAATTCGTCTCAGCTATAATTTTCCCTGAAATGAATTTTAATGTAATCTTGGTTTAGCAACTACAACATTAAAAAGTTGACTCTATGTTGTTCGTTTGATACCACAAAAATTATATACACTAAACTGGTATATATATATATATATATATATATATATATATATATATATATAAGTATATATATATATATATATATATATATATATATATATATATATATATATATATATATATATATATATATATATATATATATATATATATATATATATATATATATATATATATATATACTTATATATATATATATATATATATATATATATATATATATATATATATATATATATATATATATATATATATATATATATATATATATATATATATATATATATATATATATTGTAAAATGTGATAGTCGCCTGAGGATAGTTTGATGAATATAATTTTTTGTTTTGATAGAGTTACGTCGTCGTTTTAATAAAAAATAAAAGCTTGTAATAATTTAAAAAAAAATATTTTATCATTTTTTGATAAAAAGGTCACTACCCTCATGAGAATGCAAGGGAAATTATAATAAATATGAACTATTAGTAAAATAATTTTAATATAAAGAAACTAGGAGTTGATAAAAGTGTACACTTTTAACATTTTTAACCTTTTTCAGTTTATTTGGTTACACATAATTTAGTCATTAAAATATATAAAATCTATTTTTCTCTATCTCGCTCCAATTCTATAAATATACCATAATTACAAAATAAAATTATTTATTAAATAAATCGACCTATAAAAATATTTGTATAAAATTAATATTCAGTCAAAAAATATTTTAGGGTACCATAATTGTATTATTTATTAGTATACATATTTTCCTAATTTCCTTTAGACCTTTAGATTTTCTTACCTTATGTTTTTTAGGCAAAATATTTACAATGAAAATGTGTCAATAATAAATTATGTTTTCTTATATCCGTTAATTATTAAAATAAATAAACATTTTGACTAATTTTAGAAAAATTAGATTTTTTTTCAATTTAATTTGTCAATAAATGTTTAAATTGAAGTTAATTTTATATTCAAAGAATCGGTCCGTATATGTATTTATAAAAATATTTCACCAAAGAGTTGGAAATGATCACAATTTATATTTAAACCTATATGAATGGTACAGAAGTTAAAATTATTTAGGCAAATAATCTAAACTGACAAAATTGACAACCAACTGACAATTTTAGAATAATTAGTACTCGTTAACACTTAATTGCTTAAAAATGTTACAAAAACTACATAACAAATGACTCGGCGTAATGAATGTCACCATTACACGGATTTTATATTCTGTATCAAATAACTAAATTGCGTCACAATTTGACAGTTTAATGTAACTGCCATTGTTGTTGTATAGTACTTCTAGAGATACATATAGATAAAAATAAACCATAAGGTTGTCTGTCTATCAATATAGTGAAATTTAATTCTAGATAAAAAAAAAAACGAAATACATTTTCAAATTGAATCTCAACTACATATACATTCGTATATGTATATAAAGAAATGAAAGCAATCAAAAAGTAAGAAATTGATTTTTCTGGATTTTTGGGAAAAATTGAATTCAAATTTGTTTTTCCTATTTCCGCACACAATGTATGCTTAAGCTAAATATAAAAAGAATATTTCAATTTAACAGAGTTTTTTTTAAATCAATATACATAGGTATATATATATATATATATATATATATATATATATATATATATATATATATATATATATATATATATATATATATATATATATATATATATATACACATATATATATATATATATATATATATATATATATATATATATATATACATATATATATATATATATATATATATATATATATATAATATATATATATATATATATATATATATATATATATATATATATATATATATATATATATATATTTTAAAAAAACAACCGTTTTGTGGCGCATAACGTTTAATTATTTTTTTAAAGTTCTTTCTTAAATGTTCGCCACTAGTTCAAAACGAAAACAATCTTGACTTATCCATTGATCTAACCGTCACTTTTCAGTGATCTAACCGTTTAAATCATCAATAAATTATAAACTTAAATCGTTTAGAATCAGTATATGTATATACAAGTATTTATATATTTTTTAGATATATAGACACCAAAAAATATATAATTTGTTGAAAAGATTTATTGTTCCAATAAAGCGATAAAATAAATAGTAAATTGATGTTAGCAGTGATTATTTTTCGAAAGCTTCTTTTTGTGGTTGTGTGCTTTATTGATTTTATTACTAAATACGTAAATCAGACTAAAAGAGTTTTAAATTTCATTGTGAATGAAACTTTTTTATCGTATTTTTTCTCATCTTACCAATCACTAATTCTATTATCGGATATTGATTGCCTATCATAATATTTAAATTCCTTTTGATGGATATTTTTTTTATATTCAGTTTTCCTTTAGTATTTTATTTATTGTGTTTAGATCTTATATTGGATTTAAATAAAACATTAATCAAGCTCACCATATTTGTGTGAGAAAAACGTTAAAACTGATGCATAGTCATCGTATCAATTAAAAAATAAAAGTTGAATTACATTCTACCGTATCAATGAAAATTAATATCAATAATCGAAACCGCTAGTTTTTAAATCGGTTGAGTTAAAAACATTAAAACACTTTATCTCACTTGATGTTTTTTCGACATATACCTCTATTTTCTTTGGTAAAGTGTTTTTGCCATAATTCTATCCAATATTTTTGTTTTATATATTTTAAATCAAGATTGATTGTATTTCCATTTTCCAACTGAGTTATATTCATACAAAATAAGGTTTTAAAAACAATGTAGGTTAAATAAAATAAGAAAATCGAAAAAATAAATAAAACAAACAAACTTGATAGATTTGAACTAGTGCATCAGAATAATGTAGTAATGAAATTAAAATGGGAAAATTTTCCAGTCTAAATCAGGTATTGCAAGCTACAATTTGTAACCTGGTTATGTAGTGTTAGAGTTGAAATATTTAAAACAAGTGTTTAGATCACAAATTATTTTCTCGGACCAAATGGTTCACTGATGTGAATAGTTTGAAAATATCTGATTAAATTGAATTAAAAATTTTCATTTTAGTTTTATTTCTTCGATATGGCAAATATATTGTCTGCCCTAATATTTTTTGTCGGTCATGCATACTCGACAATACACATTTCTATATATAATCGAAATCATGCTGAGAATTAAAAAATAAAAATAACATTTATTTTCATTTTCTAAATTGGGAAGATGTCGCAATTAATTTAATTTATTATAAAGCTTTATGATTGAATTCAAATACTTCTTTAAATGCCACGTATATATATATATATATATATATATATATATATATATATATATATATATATATATATATATATATATATATATTTATATATATATATATATATATATATATATATATATATATATATATATATATATATATTTACATCATTGCAAAAAAGGGCCCTATATAATTATAATAAAATTGTATAATGCTAAGCAAGTCTTACGACACGAATTAAAATAAAAAACAACATTGTATGATTTTCCTATACTTAGGGTGAGGCGCAGCAGTGGCAGCTTCGGAAATGATAATGAATTACAAATTAAATAAAATTATTCAAAATGTTTACTGACAGTCGCTTTATATTTGATAGTTTTTAAAAAATTAGTTCAATTCAAAAACACTAATTGAAGTAGTTTATTATTAATGATACTTTACATATCTTCCTATCTTATTTAATAGTAATTTTTTTTTGGCGAAAAAATGTGTTTGCACATAAAAAAAATGCAACTTATTATAATTAAAACTAAGATTTGTATCTCATAATTTACATGACTTCTAACCACACACAGTTATAACAAACAAACACACGAACTGGATAAAAAATAGTTGCACACTATATAAAAAATTCATGCTACATACTACTCGTATCATCCATCACTTATAATTTAAATTTGTTACAATCTGTACGTACATTTTTTATGTACATACACAAAATACAACACAACCAACAAATTTTTCACTAACAATACAAAAAAATGAAAAAGATTATAAAATTTTTTCTCATTTTCATTTTTATTCATATTTTTACATGATTGTTAATTAATTTGAGTTGAAATACAGAATAAAGTATGAAACAGTGCGAGAGTTAAAAAAAAAAAAGAATAGAACAGTTTCACCATTTAAAAGGAATACTAAATATAAATTAAAGTATGCAATAAACTATTTCTAGTGTTAAAATATATTGGTGCATATGGTTTCAAACAACGAAACTTTTAAATAATATTTTCAATTGGTTTCTAGCTAAAAATAACACATAAAAAACAGTTAATCAGAGCTTTTAAATAAAAATTTTAAAATTTACAAATAAATACAAATTTCGAATTACCACACAGTTTAGTAGTATCGATTAGACATGAATAAATTCATATCCGACCTAGTAGTGTAGCTGATACTACGTACGAATGAATTTAACTAGCATACATGTTATAAATAAAATATCCATAAATCATAAAATAAATTACATATAGAGACATAGATATATTTTAGAGAAGGAAGTTTTTTTTGGGGAAAATTTGTTTTGTCATTCAACATGATGAAAGTCCGTATTAACTATAAATAAGATTATGGTCATATACGAATAATATTTTGCTTTTAATTTATTACTATACATAAAAACTCTTAATATCCATTTCCATAATATAATACATATCTTTATGTTGCTTGAATAGTGAATATAACTATTATAAAAATTTTATCAAAATTTAACATTCATCAAATTTTTCGTTGTCGTCATAAAATAAATTAAAAATTTTAATTTTAAAATAACTAATATGTATATATATATATATATATATATATATATATATATATAAATATATATATATATATATATATATATATATATATATATATATATATATATATATATAATTTTTCTTGTACATCTAAATACATACAATATATACATACAATTTTTCTGTGTCTTTTGCTTCATCATAATCAACAAGCTATCACTTATGGTATTTAAAAAAGCTCTAATAAATATATTTTTCATGTCCATTGGCTTCAACATAAATAACAAAAAAATAATGAAACTGGAGAAGAAAATATATATTTTCATATGTGCATGGTTACATTTTTCTTTTTTTGAAGAAAATAAACAACTGAATCACTTAAATAGATAACATAGAAAATGGGGTTGCCACATGTATTCATCATTTTGTGTACGAAACAGTAGTGTTTGCCTCTATCGTTCGACTCTTCATGTAAAATTTAAAATTGTATCTATGTGAAATTTGTTTATTTATTTAATCATCATTTTTATGATGCAGATGAGTCTTGACAAAATCAGAGACAATAAATCGAGCATTGGGTTTATTTAGCAACAAATTTTTATGATTTATGTATTAGAACAGGTCATTAAAACCATAGCAATTATGTATGTATATTATGTTGTGATTTGGGGTATTGCTATACCTACAAAATTAAATTAAACAAATTTTTAACTTGAACGAATATTTGTCACGCGAATCAAATTTGTCCCCATTTAAAAAATTCCACGAAATTGTGCTCCTGAGCTTGTCGACCAAATTTAAATAAGTCCCCAACATAAAAACAAAATCTTCGTGTTCATATCAATTTTAATTCACATACAAAAAAAATTTCGTCTGTATCTGAAGGTCTGTATAAAAAGCTCGAATTCGAAATTTTTACTGTCCCTTTCAAAAATTAAATTTTTGAAATCATTTCAGCATAAAATAATTTTCATCCTTAACCTTTCACCTTGTCATAATATTATTATTATATTATTTTTAGAGCACTAAATTCTATTAAAAGCTTTTATTATTATTTTTATTTATTTATTTATTTGTAAAAAAAAATCTGAAATTTCCATCTGCTATTTGTTGTTGTTATTATTGTAGTGAAAAACCTTTTATTCTTGTTCATTGTTTTGATTGAGAGTAGAATTTTGTTTTGTTTACTCGTATTATTCAAGTGTAAATAAACAAAATATGAAAATTGGAAATGAACCACTTCTAATTTTTATTTTTATTTTTTAATAATTATTTATATTTCAATTTCATAACGAACGCTACTACTCTTCACCAGAAACATTGTGAAAAATAAAAATTTGATTAATAATAGGATGTTTTAACTGAATTCTATATAGAGATGTATATATGTATATATATATATATATATATATATATATATATATATATATATATATATATATATATATATATATATATATACATATATATATATATATGTATATATATATATACATATATATATATATATATATATATATATATATATATATATATATATATATATATATATATATATATATATATATATTATATTTATACATATATATATATATATATATATATATATATATATATATATATATATATATATATATATATATATATATACATTCATGTATTAAAAGAAAAAGCTTATGATTGTTCTATATATATATCCACAGTACGAAAGTAAAAAATTAATTGAATAAATTTTACATTTTTATTTAAATGAGAATTAAGTTCTTAATGGAATAATTGGTAAAAATTCTAAGAATGTATTTTTTTTTGTCTTGATTTTAAATTAATTTAAATATGTGTGTGATAGGTGTTTCAAAATTATAATATTCTAACTCATCATACACCTGACATACTCTATATTTTGTGTAAAACAAGTGTTTTAATTTGTAATTTAATTCAAATCAATATAAGATAAATTATTGTCTTACGTTTTGTATTGTGTGCTTAGTTTAATAAGTAAAGCTAGAGAAGTTCTTATAAAATTACAACAGAACACAAATATACATAACGAAACAATTCTACTAAAATTGGACAAGAGCTGAAAGTTAAGTGAACACCAAAACTAAAATTCGCATTCCTCGAGGATGCACTAAATTTATAGTTAAAATTAGGTCTAACTAAACAAAAACCATTTTCCGAAGAAGAAAATTAAAATGAAAAATGGGCTTTTTAAAACAAAGATATGAGAAAATATATCTAGACAATTTTATCGCTTTAGTACAAGTTTTAATGAGATATACGATTTACTTCAATACCTAACCACATAATTTTAATACAAATGTATTGTTCCTATAAGAATCGGGGAAAAGAAAACAAAAATTAAATATTTCCTTTTCTGAAAGATATAAATATTTCCTTTTAATTCGGAAAATATCTTGACGACAAATTTTATGCCACAAAAATTAAAATATTTAACGTATTATGTCAAAACGTTATTATTTCTCAATACGATGGTTTCGAACACAATTTGAAAAACGCTTTGTTCTTATATAGTTAAAATATTTATTTACACATTAAATTTATACAAAGTTTTTAAACAAACAAATAAAAAATTATACTTAAACCCAGCTTAAATGCTTAGCTCGTTTTAAAAAAACTTAAATGTTTGACGGTGTTCCGTATCTGTGAGTTTTGGGTTTTAAATGAGATGTAATCACTGTTGACCGATTCAATGATTTTATCGCATACTCGATTAAAACGTAAAGCTGCCTTCACGAATGTGGTCTCGTGTTCATCAATTTCTCGTTCCATTTGGTCCAACATTTCTTTGATTTGGTTTTGATAGTTGATTGATACAATTTCGGACTCAGATAATTGACGAAATTTTAGTAGTGACATTTTGATAATTTTTTCTATACTAATGTTTAGGAATACTAATGGTTTTGAACTGATTTTTATTTTTAAAATACTTTGGTTTATATACCTTTCAAACAATCTGTAACGTAAAATATCTAATTATAATTTGTTTTATTTTTTACAAATGTAACACCTACATTACCTAAAAATAACAATAAGGTAATTAGATTTATTGTATTTTAGAGGTGGTATAACCTATATGGTGCTGTAAAAATACATCTGCCGCTGGGTGACGTCATCCTTAAAATTTGAGTAAATCAAAAATTAATAAAGGATTATCCCAACAGATTGGGTTCCTACCCAGAGGTTAAAACGCGTCTTATTCCAACTTCTAAGTTTTATAGATTATTTTTAAAAACCAGACAGCATTTTTATGACTCAAGAGAATGTAAAACCCTAAAATATGTTTAACCGTCGCGTTACCAATTTATGGTTTAGTTGGTAAACAGGTAAATAATTTAAAAATCAATTACCAGAACCTTTTTTAAAACTTATATTTATTGAAAAACATTAATTGCATAAATTGGATGACTATAAATAATTTGTGAAACCAAGTTGCTTGTTAATGGCCATATAATATAAATGCATTATCAAAAAAATATTTTAATTTTAATAAGATGGTACATTTTCTCTTAAATTTCCAGATCGTTGATAAATATTTTTGCTGAGAGAAGAATTTTATAAATCGGAAATTATTTGATTTATTCATAAACTGTTATTGTTGTATGTATATATTTTTATAAAAATCTTATGCAACTGTAACAAAACTAAGATTTTTTCGCACAAAGAAAATATGTACAATATGCAAAAGGAAGTAATGTTCACAAAAATATGTTTATAAATGAAAAATATAAAAAAATTATAAATAATTTCCATTTTGTACATTAATAAATTTCAAAATGCGCTAAATGAAAATCTTACAACGTTTGTTGTAAGATAAATTCGACTAGTTGGTCTATCAATTTATCTGCTGAAAGCTCTTTCTAAAGCACCTCAAATCAAAATATGCATCGTCTTTCTTTGCTAATCCTTATATTAATTTAAAAATCTTGTTTTTTTAAATATATTTTAGTACCCTTCACATTTCTAAACTATTTACTGTGTAATTTTCATTTTAAATTAAAATTGTTAAGGTAATTATGTTTTATTAGAAAAAGACCAAAAACAAAGTAAATGTATATACAAATATATATATATATATATATATATATATATATATATATATATATATATATATATATATATATATATATATATATATTTGTATATGTTTATAAATATTATTAAAATTTTTACAACTGGATTTAACATTTTTTCATGTAATTAAAAAAAATGTTCGTATAATTCGAAAGGATTTTAGACACAATTTTTAATTAGAATTTCATCTCAAATTAACAAGGAAAAAAAGAATTTGCGTTTAATTTAACCATAATGATTTTACTCAAAATATAATTTTAAATGAGATAGAATAGTATAATCTTACACTGACCAGGTACGAACATTTGTATTTAATCCATTTCAAGTGTACTAACTTGGTTTCTGTCCGTAACTGCTTTAACCTTATGACAAAATCAGTATGTAAATTTAAGTACCAGTCCATATAAGCTGTTCATAATTGCTTTAACCTAATGACAAAATCAGTATTTAAATATATTAGTATTTAGGTATATCTAAAAAACTATTTGACATTTTGTAGCAAAATACTAAAGATATTTGAAACTTTAGTAACTTTTTAATTTCAGAAAGGTATTGATGTTCAACAACTATTCTATAGCAACTACTTATTTGCTGTAGCAAGTAATAATCAAATAATCATACAAATACAGAAAAACACATGAAAAAAAATTGTTATTATGAAGAATTTAACTTAAATAGTTAGCAAGAATCATTCTCAACGAAAAAATTTGATCAGTGACTGACCAATTCGGATAAAATCCTCTTTGGTAGTTCCATACAATTTTCTCCGCCAGTGGAGTGATTTTCTCTTTAATATTTAGTAAGACAGTAATTTATATGCTGTGCAAAGGAGAGAAATGCCGCGATAGTTTTCGCATTTTGAGCGATCTTCATTTTTAAAGATAAGGCAAGACACGGACATTTCCCAAATCTTGGATGACCTGAGACCTAGCCTTAGAAATTAACACATGACTTCGGGTCGTCTTACGAATGGATAATTCCAAGTTGATATTTTGCATGAGAAAACACATTGCACATTCTAGCCACAATGAAATTGAGCGCGATCCCAAAGCACATCATTCTTACCCTTTTATCGATCGCTAGATTGTGTCGGAAAACCAGACCTATATTTTCACATAAGTCAGTCTAATTTTTGCCAGCTCTAGCATTAAAATCACTAATCACTATTCTTTCGTCGTGCTCCGGTTTGGATCCCATCAGATCATCAGTTGTCATATGATTCTTTATTTTTGTATTGTTTTATATATTATTAATGATATTATTAATACAAATGATATTAGCTTTGAAATCCAAAACACCCTTTTTCACCTGGATCCCAAGGAGAAAACCAACACCAAGGTTGTTGAGGCTATCTACACTGTCGAGCAACATATAGCTTTGGGACACGTGATCCTCACTTTTTGGCCATCGAGTTATTTGGAGAGCAACGAACAATTTTGGCGGTGTCGATGTTTTCTTTAAACTATGTTTTTGGCGGTGTCGATGTTTTCGGTAGTCAGCGATCCTACTTTTGTTTAGTCGCCTCCTTGTATACGACAAGCCAAAGATGTGTAGTGGAATTTTTAGAATAAAATTCTCGTTTAGAAGTCTTTTACGAGGCATAAGAGTACTCTCCCCCAAACGGGGTATAAATAAATGTATATATATAATATATATATATATATATATATATATATATATATGTATATATATATATATATATATATATATATATATATATATACATATATATATATATATATATATATATATATATATATATATGTATATATATATATATATATATATATATACATATATATATATATATATACATATATAAATATATATATATATATATATATATATATATATATATATATATATATATATATATATATATATATATATATATATATATATATATATATATATATATATATATATATATGTTACAATTTTTATTAGAAAAAAAAAATAGAAAATTGATCGCGGAAAACAAAATTGGGAAAACTAAAATAACTTTTTAACGAACTATTTGTGATTTTCGTATTGCCCTAAAGACATTTAAAATTCACACACCAAAACAAATTTTTGTTTGTTTCCAGATAAAAGAGAACTTCAAAATGCATAGTCTATTAGTCTGCATATAGTGTATTATGATGATTCATGATAAAAATAAAATATTTAAAGTAAATTTGTAGATTAAGAGTGGTTTAAACGTGTATTCCTATACTGTATATTTTTTTAGACTTTTAGAAAAATTGCCACTTTCTTATTAATTTCTATATATGGAATTCATTTGATTTCTTAATCTTGATAAACAATATGATACCAATCATATACGTCTGTGGAATTGTTTATTTTGTTGTATCTTTAACTTTTACAATCCAAAATCTAGTCGCTTCTATAAATAGTTTGAGTAATACTGGTATAGTTTGCTTTAATACTTTACATGAAACAAATCTATTCTGGTCAATTTTTAATAGATAATTAAAATTTAATTGAAAAACAGGAAACAGGATAAATCCTTTCGTTATGTTATATACATTATTTTTCCTTTTTCTCGAGTTCTTTTTCTCGTTTTTTTCATTTATTTAATGATTTTTTTCTTCTAATTTTCCAGTTTTAATTTTTTTTTATAATCATACTAGATAATTGAAATTGTTGTTGTTTTAAATTAGTTTTTATTTAAATTCGGATAAAACTAATTTATAAATTAGTTGTTCATATCATGGAACTTTTGATTGCGTTTAATTACATTAAATTACAATTATGTTAAATTGTTGATTTCAATAGAAAGCGCGATTTGATTTCAACTATTAAAGCGCATATATATATGTATATAATATGTATACAAAAATACAATCCAACAAGTGTTACATTAAAACTTTTTATGTAGTCACACAATTATATATAAAAATTACCCTCTTCAACGTTATTGCATTGGTAAAATAGGTCAAGTGTATACAATTTATTCCTAACTCATAGTACCTCCAATTATTATTTTGTTTTAATTTTGAAAATTTTGAGACCAAATTTATGAATTTACATCGCTTTAACTGTATAATATCTACCTTTTTCTTCAATAATTTTCCACCTCGTTATTTATTTCTGATCAATAATTTAAAAAAAAAAAAAAAAAAAAAAAAAAACACTGAAATCTCAATAATTCTCAATAAATAACGCAAAACAGAAAATAAAATTAAGGATTTAACTTAACAAAATGTAATATATAAATAAATGTATATATATATATATATATATATATATATATATATATATATATATATATATATATATATATATATTTTTTTATTTGTTTTTTTTTTCCTACTTAATAAAATCAATACCATAAAAGTTCAAGAAACGAACGAATCACAAATATATTATAAATATAAAAAAAATGTTGGCCTACATAATAAAAATATTGAGAGGAAAATATCACATAGAAATGTAAAATAAAAATTATTTTTCATCATCTCCTGTATTTTCTCATATTTTCTTATTTTACTTTATTTGCTAGTTTCCGAACACACACAAAATGAAAAACAAGGTTGAGTGCTTGCATCAAAATAATTTTTTATTTTTCCAATTTTATTTATGGCGTTGGTTTTTATTCTGTATTTTCTTTTAATACTTATGTTCAAAAAAAGCTTAAATTTCTCAAAAACTGCAAAGTTTATATGAATAGTAAAATTCTACTGTGTTTGGTACAGATTTTTTTTTCTATTTATAGAGAAATTCATTTTTGTGAGAAAATTATTTTCATATCTTTTGCATGTAACAAATTTTATAAATCTGGTGAGTTACCAAAACCATTCTCTTCGGTTATAATAAATAAAATAGAAATATTGAAAAATGACGATGATGTTGATGTTGATGATGATGATGGTTTTATTGAAAAAAATGTAACCATAACAACAATTACGTCATTAAAAAAAGTTGTTTTAATTATTTAATACTCGTTCATGTATATATTGAAGTGTATTTTTGTTCATATTTTGTTTTCTTTGTTAACAATTAAAATATGTACGTGATATACATATGGTAACGTAATATGTAAATACATACAAATAGTCTTCCCAAATGACGTCATGGTGAAAATACTTTTTTGTTTCATTATATGAGGTTTGCATTTTTTTACTATTATATACGTTATTAATGACCTAGTTTTTAGTTATTTTCGGTGCAATCATTGTTTGCTGAACTTTGAAAAAATAGAGAATTTACCATGTAAATGAGTATAAATGGGGATGTATGTGTCTGTGTGTTTGTATTTGTGGTAGTATGTTCATATAATAATCTGTATTGTTTACTATGGAAAATCCCAGCCAAAACCTACAAAAAATTATTGTACTTTATCAATTTAAACCAAATTAACGATAAACAAAAAGTTCAAAGTTCATTACGTTAATATGTATAAACAAAATATCAATGATAATGTTGTTTTCATAAATACCTTTTAATTTGTGAAGTCTTCCGTGAAACTCGCCGTCTTGATAAGCATCTAAAATAAGATATTTTTATTTTGTTTGTATAAATCGTAATTACACAATTATTTAAAAATATTGCATAAAAATGTTATTTTGCTAAATATTTGCTTAATCTAAATTTGTATCTAATTTATCTTAACTAATTACCAATAAAGTTGTTTAGCCTTAAAGTTGAATTCTTTTGGTAATAAAATTGTTGTAAAGCTCATATGGAGTTTAAAATAAAATTTAACTTTAAGACGCTAGCTAGTTTTTTTTTAACAGTCAGGCTAATAGCTTTTAGGCTAGTAAGCCAACTTTTGAAATACTTTTTATTATTTCTTGTAATAAAAAGAAATACAGGATGTCTATATGCCTTAAAAATAATAATTAACCAAAATAAGTGTAAATAGGATACTTCAGCATTGACTTAGTATTTAGATGTCTTAAAATATATTAAATATTTAGTAATTTGTCAAAATTTATTACTTTGAAATATAATCCTTCCAATTATCACAGAAGCTCATTATGAAGATTTTAGATTACCTGCTAAATTTGTTGTCATCAATTCACTTTTAATATTTAAAATATTTGTAAAGTTTGTTATATAATATATATTTATAATTATAGGTTGACGAAAAGCTTGATTAATAATAATTAATTTTAGTCAAATTTGTTTTATATTTTCAGAATTCTATGGATTATCAGATTTATGGTTTTCCAAATCAAAACCTTTAAGGTAAGCCAAATTTAATATTAATTATATGTTTGAAAAACACTCCAAAAAAACTATTTTATGTACATGTTTCTTACCGTTCAATAAACTATTTAGGCATATTATAATTTAAAAATGTGCGAAAATCCGAACAAGAATATTTTTTCATAATACGGAGGAAAATAATAAAAGCTTGCTCTAATAAGACATACTGTTGTGCGAATCGGTAAACGAGGTATTTCTGTATTATAGGTAGGTGGTGAAACCAGAATATAAAATAAAAGAAAAACATTGTGAAAAATCATCAGTGCGAGTAGCAAACAAGAAAACCTAATTTTCAAAGAAAGATTTTTTTTTTGTTTTTTTATCTTTTGCTATCTATTCTCAAAGGTGACATCATTTATTTTAATTTTCAAAGTGGAAATTTTTCGTTACCAGTTTTTTTTTTATCATATTTTTTTGCTTTTCATTTGAAAAATTATGTTGGTGATGATGCTGTTACGAGTATATAGATATTTACTCTCAATTTGGTCTTAATTTTTTTGTTAAACTTAATTCAATTCTTGTGTATCACAAAAATAAGACAAAAACCGAATCTCTTAAAAATTGTAGAAAAAATGTCATCATTTTTGATTTATTTTATTTTCGTTAAGATATCTCGACTATGCAAAAATATATCCATAAAAAAATCTATCATCTGTGAATATATTTTCATCTTATTCGTTTTTTTTTTTTAACAAAAAAAAAATAAAAATTGCATTTAAATCACAAAAAATAAAATGATTTTGCAACACTTCAAGTTTCAGTTTCAATTTTTGCGTGTCAAATTAAGATTATATTATGTCACTATTCAGCCTTTTCTTATTATTATTTTTTTGTTTAAAACGCTAATGGCAATTAACAAAATTTACAAGTTGGCTTTCACAGTACCAGTAGTCTTTATTTGTTTTGAGAAATGTTACTTAATTTTTTATTTTTTTTTTTTTGAATAATTTACTTTAAGTTTGAAATAAAAAAGAAAAATTAAGTTGAGAAAATGTTAAACCACAAACTTTTTTTTAAATATTTTGTTTAAACTTTGTTTCAACAAACTTTATATGGTTTTAGTTATAATTAAAATAATTAATTAATCGTAATTAAAATATCAACTATGACTTTGTTTAAAGTATTTTTTAAGAATCTATTATACATGAAGTAGCTAATATTTTATATTATACTGATATAATTTACTTGTAATCGATTAAAATCAGCTACCATCGATAAGTTGAATTATGAAAATTGAGAAAAAGATATATATATATATATATATATATATATATATATATATATATATATATATATATATATATATATATATATAAATATAAATATATATATATATATATATATATATATATATATATATTTAATATATATATATATATATATATATATATATATATATTTAATATATATATATATATATATATATATATATATATATATATATATATATATATATATATATATATATATATTTAATATATATATATATATATATATATATATATATATATATATATATATATATATATATATATTTAATCCAGCCATACTCATTAGTTTTAATTTAATGCAGACGAAATAAGTTTGAAACTTTTTTGTTTATGCATATGGAATACGATGCTTTTTATTACTTTAGTGCATTCTGCAACATTTACAAGTTGAGCACTAATGAGGTTAAATATTTGTATGGCAATATGATTCTGCGGTAGCATATTTAACCACCTTATTATTAATTAAAAATTGTCATTCTTTTGCGGCAACAAGTTTGTTCGAAAACATATTTTTTTAATTGCAAAATCAAAATTAAATTTGTATTTTACCAACCACCAACTAACGAATTAATTTATTATGTAATATATAAAAAAATTATTCATCACCTCTTTCAGTGTTGCATTGCGGTCTAACGATATATTAAATTTGCATTAAATTATCGGTTCTTAGATTGCATTTGCATCATCAAAATATTTTAAATCTAATTTTATTTGTATCATCATACCAACAATATTATAACGTAAAGCTAAAAAAAAAATAAATTACATTTCCTTTTCAGTTGAATTTTCAATTAATTAAATTTTAATCCTTTTCTTTTTGTATTATTTTATTTTAACTTTACTTCAATGTGTATATATATGTTTAGTGGAAGCTTTAAAATTTCTTCGTAATTTAAATTACAAAAAAAAATTTGTTTATTTAAATTCAAAAAAAAAAAAAAAAAAATTTACATAGTTCGAGAAATAGTAGATAAGAAAATGGAAAATTAATATAATGGTGAAAAAGTTATATGTATAAAAAAATCCAGGTAGATTTTATTTAGTTCTTAATTAAAGGTAACAGAATCTGAAAAAGATTTAAATTTTAATAATTTTATCTATGTTATTCGGGCTTTGTTTTCTTAATATATTAAAGCATTTATCCGGTTCGGGTTTTCAAAAAAATTAGTATTCTTGTGAAGTTCTATATATTCATAGGTTTACATTGTTAGTTGGTGAGATCTTTTGTATTATTCTGTAGGAAATTAAATAATTTGGTAAAATGAAAATTCCAAATAGAAATTACAAATAACCATTATGTTGTGGAAACATTTAAGGTTATCACCCCAACCCCATCGTAAGGTATATTATGATTCAGTACTTCTCCAAAAATCTATTTTTTACAATCATGATTTTAAATAATTTCAATGTTTTTATTAAGTTCAGCAAACATTTTCAAAACCAAATGAAATTATAATTTTCTTAAAACAAATTAAAATTTTAGTTAGTTCGACTTTTTTCAATGTTTCGAAATGTGTTCATAAAGTATTTGTTGTAACAGTATGTTTAGTAATGTCATAGTACCAAATATTGGTTTCGATTTTCATATACTTTTTGTAAAAAGGTATAGACATTTTTTGTTGGTAACCACATTTCGATTGAATTTTACAACTCATGTCGATATGCATAGTTCAGTTTTATATGTTATAGGCTAACGATACTAAATACAGTAACCAAACTTTATTTTTCTTTTTTTGCAATTTCGATAGCAACAAAGCCAAAAATATTTTACTCAGCAAATTTATATTATGAATAGCTTCTACTGTACAGTAATTTATTGGTGGTATTTTACATTATTTTTTATTTATATATGGTTATGGTTGAATACTTCGATGTCAAGTTACTAGGCCAGCGAACGACTTTTTTTTTGTTGTTAAACAATAAATTTACATTTTTATCTAAACAAATATCTTGTAAAAATTCCAACATATCCAAAAAAATCATAATAATTCATTAAAAATACAGACGAGTATATACCATATATTGTAACTCATGTACTGGTTATATATCTTCCCATTGAAACATATGTATTTCCTTCAAACTTTTTTTGTATTTTCATTTGTGTTTGATCTCGTCACAAGAAAATACATGAAACTTAAGTTAGACTATAATTTCAGTTTTATTTACTCAGCTTACAACCAAACCCAGAGAAATATATTTTTAATCAACCGTTTTTTCTCGTGTAGCACTCTCTTACTATATCCTGAAAATGTATTTTACACAGACGAAATATATTTTTTGTCATCTTGTTAAACCGAATCATTTTTTTTTTTATTTTGAAATTTTTTGGGGCACCATATGCGAAACCATATTACTTAACATTTTTTTATTCGATTCGTTCTGGGATTTATTTATTTTTATTTTTTATAATTTTTTTTATAATAAATATAAAATGGTGAAAAACTATGAATGGATTTCTGGGTATATAGTGTTTTTTCTTATATACCAAAGAAAAGTATTTAAGGTTATTTTGTCAGATGTTGTTATACATAAATTTGGATGTGTTACGTTCGAAATATTTTATTTGTATTTTAAAGTAACGTTACAAACATGAAACATTATAGTTTAGGCAGATGGTATACAAATTGGTGATAGTCTATGATAAATTTATTTTATATATTGATTAATATGTATCTTACCTATAGGAATAAACTATTTATCAGCTTACCTAAAACCAAAAATATAAAATAATTCCTGTTAAATTATTAATATAATAAAAATGTTCAAAGCATTATTACTTCAGGACGATTTACCGGCTTACCAACAAAATTTTTGTTTTATTTGAAATACTTAATCTGTATTGGATTAAAAAAAATTTATATAAAGGATATTATACATAATATTCATTTAATTGCGGATGAGATAAATTATTAATATCAAACTATTAAAACTATATTAGTTTGACTGTATACAGTAAACTATTTATAAGTGAACAAACATTTTCTTGAGGTTAAACTTAAAACATCCTTTGTGACCTATAATAATTTTTATAGCTTTAATCCCATAACGATAATTTTTCATCCTCATCAACTTTTTCGTTTTCTTTGGTCTTTCATGTATTTTGATACTTTTTATATTTTATTTTTATTTATTTATCTTATTGCAAATATGGTTTTGTATAGTTTCCATATATGTTAGTATAAAGTTTCTCGTCGTCTCTCTCTTTCTCTCTCTATAATATTATATATATATATATATATATATATATATATATATATATATATATATATATATATATATATATATATTCAAAAAGTATATATATTTATAAATAAATATAAGTTTTGTGCTCTACTGGATACCGTATGGATTAGAAATTTGCAAAACAAACGTCATCATAATATTCGTATAAATTGTCATCATATAAAACCATCAAATTGAAAAGAAGTTTTTAAAGTTCCCCGCTACTTCCCAAAATTGTTGTAGCAATTTTCAAAACGTACCATGGTAATATTCATTCCACTGAAACAGTATAGTAAGTTCACCCGGTAAAGTTACACGGTAAAAACAGGCGAATAGCTTGAAATTCTTTGTGTCATACGAATAAAGTAATGACAAATAAAAAATACATTTCTTATTTGAATTGACTAGGAATCTGCACAGGGCCGACAAACACAATATTCTAGATACTTCTATTCAGAACTTTTAAAGTTTTGTTTTTTAACTTTCCAATTTACAAAATTGAATATATGAAAAACAGAAAACATGGAAATTTGTTTTACATTATATATGTATGCATTACAAAAATGTACTTTTAGCTCTTAACTTTATCTTTAGTTATATTATATATATATATATATATATATATATATATATATATATATATATATATATATATATTTATATATTTATATATATATATATATATATATATATATATATAAATACATATATATATATATATATATATATATATATATATAATATATATATATATATATATATATATATATATATATATATATATATATATATATATATATATATATATATATATATATATATATATATATATATATATATATATATATATATATTAGTTTACCAAATAATTCTGTAAATTACACTTTCCATTTTAGTCAATTTAATTTAGGTTTTTATGTTGAATTAAACAAAAACAAAACAACATTTGTTGAAATCAACCTAATTTATAAGTTTAATTAGTATTAATTACTCCTTTTTCAAAAATAATTTAGTCAACAAAAATAAAACAAGGACTGAGCTTTTTTCTAATAAATGTTCATTTTGTGTGTTGTATGTTATATAATTTAAACATTTATACATGTATTTTGATGAAAATTAATGATAGTTTTGTTATCATTTTTATTTTTATAATGTTATTTACATTAAATTTAATTTAATTGGATTTCGCAAATAAATATAGATATAATATAAAGTATAATATCGTTTAGATATGCAACACTGAGTTATCTTTTATATATATTATCTATATCTATATAAATTGTTGAAAATTATTAATTTAAATTAAAGATCAGAGTACCAGTATGAAAAATGCAAACGCAATAAAAACGACCTGAGATAATATAAATGAAACCATTATTTATTTTGCACATTTTTAATATATAATAAATTCATTATATATTTAAAAAAAAAAAATTTGTATTTATATATATATATATATATATATATATATATATATATATATATATATATATACATATATATATATATATATATATATATATATATATATATATATATATATATATATATATATATATATATATATATATATATATATATATATATATATATATATATATATATATATATATATATATATTAGTTTTTTTCTCACAAAGAATCCACAAAAATCGAACATCAGCCTCAACTAAATTTTAATATTCTTTAAGATTTAACATAATTACTGATGGTTCTCCAAATTTTCCGCTTAGAATTCCTGCTATTTGACATTTTCACTCTTTCATGGCTGATAAAATACCATTAAATGCGCCTGGTTTTCTAAGCATCTGCACGTGCCACGTACCGATCCTAAACTGCGGGTCCGTTAACATAAGCGTGAATCGGGTTACATTTTGGCGGTATCCATATTTTCTTTTGTTGATTTTTTAAAAAATGAAGTTTTTTAAATGAAGGTAGTCAGCCCAACGATCCAGGAGGATCTGGTTGAATTCTAAGGATAACATGCTCATTTAGAAGTCTTTTACGAGACATGGAAGTTATTTATTACGTGCAGGGCCGCTACAAGTTCTTATGATTTATCAAATGTAAATTTAACATTAGATTTTCCTCAAAACAACCAACAATTTAAATCTGAAACAGTTAAGTATGGTGGTGAGTTTGAAGTTTGATGTTGCCAGAATCTTCTGATGAGGATATTGCGATCAAAGTATCAATTAGCCCAATAGCTGCTTCGTAATATGCACCTAGTGCATCTTTCAGTGTATTATCTAACCAAAGTAATGAACATATGCGCATGAGGACTTTTCGATCCGCTTAATAAAGTTAATAAAGTGGAATTTCCGGAATGGACTTTATTTCTTGGATTGTTGGATTGATGTGATAACAGTAACTGAATTGCGCAAGTAGCTGCGCCTCATTGACCAATGTTATTTTTCAAAATAATTTAAACTTATTTAAACTTTCTTTTAAATTTATGTAAAATTTTCAATAGATGTTGTGACCCTATCTCATTTGCACTAATTTGCAAGAACATGGTTGGTTTCCTAACTGACTTATCATTGCAAACAAGTAGTACTTGCGCTAAGCCTAGTAAAAAACGGAGTTTTATATTGGTTTTAGAAATGTCAAATTTTTTCCTGTTGCTTTGAGAAAAAATATAAATTGGCTACATGAGATTTTTCTTAATTTGAGTATCGTATCGATTTTAACACGAAGCTCTCTCTTAGGGGCCCGAATTGCAATAGAGTAAATGCATTAAATTTAGGTTAAAAAATCGTTTTTTTTATCGGTTTTTTTTTAACACCAAGATTGTCTAGGTTACCTTCAGTTTAAAGCAACTTATAGTTTTAAGACATATTGAAAATAAAATAAATTTTAAGTACATTTGACCATTATTATCTATGATCTTTTGCCATTTTTTGAGTAGCTTCATAATTCCAGCGGTGTAGAACTTCTGTGGTTTATCGTCGAAAAACTTGTCCAAGTGATTTTCAGCGGCTGCTAATTTTTTACCATCAAGAGAGTTTTGCAGAGTCCAAAACAAATGGTAGTCAGACGGAGCAAAGTCTGGGCTATACGGTGGATGCATCAAAACTTCCCAACCAAGTTCCGTCAATTTGTTCTGAGTCATCAAAGATGTGTGTGGCCGCGCATTGTCTTGATGGAACACAACTCCCTTTCTGTTGGCCAATTATGATCCCTCTTTCAAGATTGCTTTGTTGAAATAGTCGAGTTGTGCACTGTACAGGACCGAATTGTTTCGCCACGTTGCAGCAGCATATAATGGACAGTTCCCATTAATGGACCCAATCCCACCAAACACTTAACATAACCTTGTTTGCCATCAATCTAGGTTTTAAAGTCGTTTGTGGCGGGTTACCAACCTTTGACCATGGGCACTTGCGTTTGATATTCTCATATTTCATCCATTTTTCATCGCCTGTAATGATTCGCTTCAAAAATGGTTCGATTTCATTGCGTTTCAGCAGCATTTAACTAATGTCAATTCGTTTAATCAAATTTCGTTGCGTTAGTTCAAATGGCATTCAAACATTAAGCTTTTTTAATGCCTGCTATTTCCAAACCATTCCAAACTGTCATGTGGTTGATGTTTATTGCCTCCTCTATTTCCGGACAGCTTGCGTGCTGGTCTTGCTCCACCAGTTGTATCAACTTTTTCAGTGACTGGAAAACCGCGAAGACTTTTTATATGACCTTATATTATTGGTGTTTTGATCGGTTATTGTTTGATCGTACCTGTGAGTTGTGTTGTGGATAGACATGATACTAAATATAATTTATAAATTATTATATTTTATATTTTTATATTTATATTTTTTTTTATCGAACCCTTAGGAACTCCAACATTTACAACTATTTCATCACTATTTATTTGGTTTACACAAACACTCTGAACTTTATTTTGCAGATACGAATTTCTCTAATAAAAGTTGATGGATACATGTATCAAATGCTTTTGTATATCTATGAAGAAAGCAGATGTGCTTTTTCGGTAAATGATCATTTTGCCTCTTATCTAACAAAATAAATTTATCAAAATAACAGATCAATATAGGTTTAACTATTTTTTTAAAAACCCTTTAAGAACGTGTTTAAGAGTGTGATTGGTCGATAGTTATTTGAGTAAACGCGTGCGTTTTTCTTAAATAGAGGTTTAACAATACCCCTTTTTAATTGATCAGGAAAAAGTCCTATTACAAGACACATATTGAAAAAAAATCTAAAATATCGAAAATAACATATTTGCGAATTATATTAGTTGAACGAATTATCTAATAATTAATTTTGGTCGCCATTCGCCACACGACTAAACATAAAATTGAAAAATATTTAAAAAAAAAATATTAGATTTACAACAACATACATCTACAATGACCGATACAAGTTTTCATGCATTTGTAATCTCTTTTATATCGTGTACAACACAACTGAATATACATATACACTTAACATTTGGTGATTTACTCGATCATAATATTTATATTTTGTGGAAACCAGTTCTGCTTGATGGTATGGTTGCACATTTTATTATTATTTTCAAAACCAACACTATTGCGTATATACAATTGGTTGATTTTGTTATTTTGAATAATAACATGTATATTGGTGCTTTTACAGCTATCCCTCGATTAACAAAATTAATTCGTACACGAAATGTTCGTAAATTAAAATTTCCTAAAACAAAATTTCGTAAAATGAAATTCAAAAAGCTAAAATATGTAAGTAAAATAATTTCTTAAATCAACATTTTATTACGTACACCAAAATTTTGGTTTAACTTTGAAATTAATTAGCGAAATTTGGTTCAAATTAATTGAGAGTTTTCGTTAAGCGAGGGATGGGTGTAAAATGCTCAATTAGTCTTTTTTTTATACAAATTGTGTTGTCCGAAGTCAAATTTAAATGTAATTGTAATTTTTACGTTCATCTACAATTATTTTTGTTTTTACCTAATCGCATATAGTGATATATATTGCGTTTCGATCCCCCCCCAAAAGCAAATAATATCTTTTTGTCATCATATCTTTTTCTGTGGTAGTAGTATTAACATTGTAGTATTTTGTATTTTAGTATTAACATTGTAGTATTTTATTTTGTATTCTTGTTATTTACATGTATAGTGATTTATATTTTGCGTACATTTTACATTTTTTATACATTTTTTAAGGTACTTTTTATAATTCACTAGAACTACTGATGCATCCTTGTTAAATATATATAGAAAAAAAATTGTTCATATTTCAGTGCAGTCTGCAGGTTATACTATAGTATCAAATCTTCGAATCATCGTTTCAAATCCATCTTAAGCATATCGATTCGATAGCGATTCCGCAAACTCCACAGCGCACGGTAGCTGGCGGCTGTGGTGTTGGTTGCGTTCTGTAACGCGACCAACACAACAGCTACCAGTTGCCGTTAGCTGTGGAGTTTGCGGAATCGTTATTCGGCTCGATACGCATTTAAGATGGTATTGGACGATGATACTCGTTGTTTGGTACTTTGAGTATAGCAGGCTGTACTTTTTTGTTTAATTATTTTATTCATATACATGTAATCTTTAAAACAATTTACTTAAAATTACAATTTTAAGATTTACAAAACAATTTACTTTAAAATTACAAGAATTTGCTGGAAATCACTAAGATTCCCAATTTTATTTGACTATTACGGGTGTGTAATTTTTAGACTTTTTTTGGGTAATATTATAGATACTTAAATGTCAAGTGTTCCATTTAAGTATCTATAATATTACTTTTGGGTAATATTATAGATACTTAAATGTCAAGTGTTCCCATCTGTGACCAGTAATATAGCTTAACATGTTCGTTTAGCAGCAGGTTCGTAGCAGGTTCGTTTCAACCCTCAATTTATTTTGACATATTTTGACTTCTGTGTCAGATTAGTATGTTGACAGGTTACATACATTTGTTTTTGTTTTAACTCTGATTTATCTTTTAAGTTGAGATCTTTGTTTCGTCATTGTTTTTAGAATTATTGTGTGTACTTACACTTACATTATTGTTTAGTACTGTGTGTACCAAATATGAAGTCACCCAGTTTGACTTTTATTTGTCCGCTGTACAAAATATGGAATTATGTTTTGTTGTTGTAGGAGGAGTGGAGTCACAAAAAATAAATAATTTGAATATAGGTGACAGGGTTGTCAATAAGATTGAATGGTTTTGTTGCATAGCACAATTGTAATAATGTTGAAGTTGTTGTTATTTTTGTTTAATGTAATGCCATAGATTCTCTATAGGAGTAAGATTGGAAATTTATAGTGACCGGTATATAAATAATATATATATATTATTTCCTCCCCAACACAATTTTAAAAAACTGACATGTCACAATTTTCACGATTTAAAACTTTGTAATAAGGCATTTTTGTATTAGTTTTTGTATTATCCTGAAAGATTTAATTTTTAAAATATTTTATTGTATATTTTTTACATTCAAAATGTTATCTTATCTCCAAAACAAAATCCTCCTTAAATATTTTGTTTAACAATTAATTTTCAAGTAAAACTTGGTGGTTTAATGATGGGCTTTTTTAATTGATTAAGTAATCCTTCCCATCAATGTGGTAACAAAACCAATTCAATTAACTTTAGATAATTCTCTTGGTATATAAAACAATGTGTAATAAACACATACAATCTAAGTATGTATTAATAAAAGTTTGTTGTTACTAATTAAATTAATATACGACATATTAGACAATGAATTTGAAATTTAATTCATGAATTATGAATTTTCTTCAACGTTATTTCCTACCAACTTCCGTACATGTAAAATATATATTTAGAATACACATAAAAGAATTTTCATTTTCATTATTTTCTTTAACAGTTTTATTTTGTATACGATTTTCCTTTTCGTTTTTTTATATATAACAATAATTTTGATCGTCTTTCCTGATGTTTGTTTGTTATATATACATACTCGTATATCCACAGTGATTGTCTTTTTTCGTTATTTGCCGATTGAATTTCATTAATAAAATTACAATTCTATTTGATTATTTTTGTCATGTTTATTGATTTTGAATTAAAATTAAGCCATTTTCATTTCACATGTCTCATTGGGTCATATACTCGAAGGTTTTCATGTTATTACTTTTAATTTCATTAATTTTGTTCTCGATACATGTGTGAAATTATTTTTATCTCTTAATATAATACTTTCCCCGGTTCTTATTTAAAATTAAATTTTACAAAAAAAAAAAATATATTATGTACATTATTATGTTTAAATTTTATTTATTTCCTTTTCTTCATATTTGCTTAAAGAGCTGTTAAGTATCATATAATTTTTTGTTAACCAAGAAAACCATTTTTTATGATTATTATCGAGAGTGAAAAAAAAATATAAATCGGTGTGCGCTACAACACACTATGAAATAAAAAAGCACAGATGCAAATTACAGCTTTTAAAAATGGGAAAACGAAATAAAATTACAAGAAAAATGAATTAATAAAAATACGAAATTTCGTTGTCTTATGAAAATAAATTTGTATCTATGACTAGAAATTTTGTGTAACTTTATTTTATTTTAACTAAATGCAAATGAAAGTCGGAAATATATACACACACACACATTTTGGTTCTTGTTATATTCTTCGTTTCGAAAATAACATACAGTGAAATGGTTATTTGAACGACATTTGAATAAATTGGCACGGTTTTAAAACGAAACGATTTTGAACGAAAAATTTTGGTCATTGGTAATTTAATTTAGGATAAATTAGGATTACAATTTAATAAATAGTGATTAGATCTACAATATTAAAAAAAAATTAGTATGCCTATAGAGCTCTATCTCTTCAACAATAATCAAAAATATTATGAAGAATTTAATAAAATTTATATTTATAGAGAATTCTGAGTTTTCTTAGTTTGCATCTTAGTTTTAGGAAATTTTAAAATTAAAATAAAATCCAACATTCTGTACTTTATTGTAGAATAAATTTTTCAGAATTTTATTCAAATATGACAAAAAATTTTTGTTGTTAAACAATCCAATTAATCTATATACTTCTAATTATAAAAATTCTAATCATTGAAAAAACTCTAATTTTTTTTATACAATTATCCCCAATGATATTTCATAAATACATATTCCGTAACTAAAAATTACAAATTCAAACAAACATAAAACCCTTGAAAATTAAATAAAAAATAAGAATTTTTATTAATATATTATAAAATAAAATAAAAAAGTTACTTAAAGTACTTTTTATAATATATATATATATATATATATATATATATATATATATATATATATATATATATATATATATATATATATATATAAATATATATATATATATATATATATATATATATATATATATAAATATATATATATATATATATATATATATATATATATATATATATAATATATATATATATATATATATATATATATATATATATATATATATATATATATATATATATATATATATATATATATATATATATATATATATATATATATATATATATAAATAGAAGTCACTTGAGGGACAACCGGACAGAAAATAACATTACATTCTACTCGTATTTGAAAATGTATGTTTCATAGAGAATATCAAAGTGAAAAATATTTTAATCAAAAGCACAGAATACAAAAAAAAACTTTTGAAGATTTTGCTTCTTCGTTTACAACTTTAATAGTATTACTGCAATTATCATTGCTACACTAATTGAAGCTTTTTTACGTTATCTGCCCCTCTTTGTGTTCCTCTGTCTCTCTCTCTCTCTTTATCGCAGGCTGTATGTTGTCAAAAGCTCTTTAAGACAATTAATAAAGTACATTGTTTGAGATTAATATATAGAAATTGAAGTATTCAAACGCTTTATATTATGTTATAGTTATTAGTTTCATTGTACATAAATTTATCGAAAGGCATAATGAAAATGCTTTTTTTACTGATAATGATAAAAATTTCAAAAAAGAAAAATGAAATGTAAAATTAAGTGCTTTATAGATATATTTTCTTTTCTCCCATGATTTGTTGTTGTTTTGGTTTTTTGAAATTCCCACCAAATATAGCCGAAATAAAAAGAAAATTGTATATTTTTTTAAGAAAATGAAATAAAAAATTCTTTTCACATGGGAAATCAGATATTTATTTATTTTATTATATTCAGAGCTTTTCAGCTACAAGTAAAGAAAATAACAATTTTGTTGTAAGGAAAAAAAGTTCTTTTGATTTTTTTTTTTTTAACCAAGGAAACAAAAAATTAGATTATAGAGTATTTGATTATGGTTTAAAGACTAAGATTATCTTTGTGTATTGTTTGTACGTCGAACAGACAGGTAGAAAAATAACTTTATATCAATGTAGGGAATTTATGTTACTGAAATATTTTGTAAACCATGATCAACAAAAAAGCTTGATAAGTTGGTTCTGAAAGCTTTTATTTCTTGTATGTGCATGTATATATATATATATATATATATATATATATATATATATATATATATATATATATATATATATATATATATATATATATATATATATATATATATATATATATATATATATATATATATATATATATATATATATATATATATATATATATATATATATATATATATATATATATATATATATATATATATATATATATATATATATATATATATATATATATATATATATATATATATGTTTTTTTTTTAAACAGCTTAAATTCTAAAAGCAGGTGTTTAATTTTTTCTTGTTTTATTATTATTTGAGATTTTCTTATTTTGTGTTTTTGGAGCAAGAACGAGAAATTTTAATTAGATTTTGTTTTTATGATTTAATAATTTATGTTTAATTTTTTCTTTGTATTTATATCAAATTTGATTTGAGTTTTGTGTAAAAATAAAAATAAAAACAATTTACAATGTTTTGCTTATATAATAAAGTTTTTTCCGGATTTTTATAAAAATTTCTTCAACTTTTTTTTATTTAACAAAAAAAAAATATTTTATATTTTTGGTTAGTGTTATGTATTTTGGGTGCATGTTTGTTGGAAAGTACATTTTTAAAAAATGAAAAAATATAAAATACAATAATGGTTTTCATTCAAAGGTTTGTTGTTGTATTTGAATTTTCATAACCGGTAGTGCTTAAATTAATTGTTTTATAGAATTTAAAAAAAGTTTTAGTTTTTTTTTATGTTAGTTATTCGTTTACAAATAGTTTTGATGAGTTAAATTCAAAACTGTGTATACAGATGTGCTCAACCAAATAATTTACCAAAAACTTTTTTTAACAATATAAATTTTAACTAAAACTCGGAAAAATTGTACGTTCTATTATAAAACACCTTGTAGTGAAAGATGAACTTGTTAAAAATTTACTTGTTGTATTAAGAATTAGAGTGCTCGAACAGAACAATTTCAAAAAGGGCACATCTTTATATTTATTTCTGGCATATATATAATTTTGGCACATATATACTTTGCTAAAACTTGAGTTTTATAATATGTTTAAATTTTATTTGATAACAAAATTGAAACAGCAGTAAAACGCTTTAATCGTTTCTCTAAAATATAATCATCACAAAATTTATAGAAAAAATCACTGGCAGTGATTATCGTTTTCAGTAAAAAAAATTAATACAAAGAGTTAGATTATAAAACATTTCACCAACATGAGTTTTCGACGTTTTATGCTTTTATGTTGTTTTGTGGGTTGGGTTAAGTATTTTTGTGTAAGTGAAAGTAGATAAATGACAATGAAAATATTGTGAATTTTGTAGGCGGACTCCTTATATTTTTTTCTTGTTATCTTTATTTTATTTTTTTCTTGTTCATCGCCATAAAATCACTT
>OY744477.1:181604243-181631743 GCA_963556175.1 Tipula confusa
TATATATATATATATATATATATATATATATATATATATATATATATATATTTATATATATATATATATATATATATATATATATATATATATATATATATATATATATATAAATAGATAGAGAGCGAGAGAGAAATAGATGTATATACATAAAATATAAACGGTGTACATAACATACAGAAAGAGTCTATCGTCCATCGAGTCGATCGAGCTTACTCCAGTATATAAAACAAAGAAAGGATAATAAAAACCATCTTAAGAAAATTACCGGTTATACTTTATGAGTATTATACCCGTTAAAAAGTATATACATAACATGAATTAAATAGGATCTATTTAATAAAAAATATATATGAATATAAAGAATTTTACTGTACAATTTATTAGTTGCTTCCAGATTATTGTGTTAGTAGATTATATATGCCTCTTTTTTAGAAACCCGATAAATTGTAAATGGGTTTTGGTCTTTATGATGATTTAAAATATTTTCATTTAGGGCTTGCTCTATAAATAAATCCTGACTAAATTCACATCGTTGAGTTAAAAAAAATAAGTCACGAATTTTATATTAAAATTTAATTATGTTTACGTATATTTGGTTATGGATAAGAAAATTGGGTTAATTGTTAATTGCTAAAAATAAACGGAAAATATATGAAGTTGAGTAAAATGGGAATTTATGGTGTAGAAAATTAAAGATTTTGGAATTTTTATATTTATTTTAATTTGTTTGTATTAAGCAAAAATATTGATGCCTGACAAAAATCTAAAATATATTAAAGCCAAAGTAATCAAATTTAATCTTAACGATAGAAAATAACTTTTCTCTTAAAATTCTAATTATTTTTTACCTTTTTGTGTTAATTTATTATGACTTAACATAAACACATACTTAAAATCAAACGATAAAATAATGTATATAATATACATAAATATATATATATATATATATATATATATATATATATATATATATATATATATATATATATATATATATATATATATATATATATATATATATATATATATATTTATTTCTCATATATATCAATTTTTCTCTATTTTCGTAAATTCGTAAATTCGTAAGAGTGTAATCGATCGATAATTATTTAGGTTAACGCGTGCATTTTTCTTAAATAGTGGTTTAACAATACCCCTTTTTAATTGATCAGGAAAAGTCCTCTTACACGATACATATTGAAAAAAAATCTTAAATATGCGAAATGCTGAAAATAACATGTTTGCGAATTATATTAGTTGAACGAATTATCTAATAATTAATTTTGGTCGCCATTCGCCACACGACTAAACATAAAATTGAAAAATATTTTTAAAAAAAATATTAGATTTACTACAACATACATCTACAATGACCGATACAAGTTTTCATTCATTTGTAATCTCTTTTATATCATGTACAACACAACTGAATATACATATACACTTAACATTTGGTGATTTACTCGATCATAATATTTATATTTTGTGGAAACCGGTTCTGATTTTTACTACGATCAGCATTTTATTATTATTTTCAAAACCTACACTATTGCGTATATACAATTAGTTGATTTTGTTATTTTGCATAATAACATGTATATTGGTGCTTTTACAGCTATCCCTCGTTTAACAAAATTAATTCGTACACGAAATGTTCATAAATTAAAATTTCCTAAAACAAAATTTCGTAAAATGAAATTCAAAAAGCTAAAATATGTAAGTAAAATAATTTCTTAAATCAACATTTTATTACGTAAACCAAAATTTAGGGTTTAATTTTGATATTAATTAAGCGAAATTTCGTTCAAATTAATTGAGAGTTTTCGTTAAGCGAGGGATGGGTGTATTATATATCAATTTTTCATACTAATCGTCATTTAAACGTAATTGTAATTTTTAAGTTCCCCTATTTTTGTTTATTGCCTAATCGCATACAGTGATATACAGTGACGGTGGTAGTAGTATTAACATTGTTTTATTTTGTATTTTAGTATTAACATTGTAGTATTTTATTTTGTATTCATGTTATTTACATGTATAGTGATTTATATTTTGCGTACATTTTACATTTTTTTTATACATTTTTTAAGTTAATTTTTATAATTCACTAGAACTACTGATGCATCCTTGTTAAATATATATAGAACAAAAATTGTTCATATTTCAGTGCAGTCTGCAGGTTATAGTATAGTATCAATTCTTCGAATCATCGTTTCAAATCCATCTTGGGCATATCGAGTCGATAGCGATTCCGCAAACTCCACAGCGCACGGTAGCTGGCGGCTGTGGTGTGGTAGGCCTTCTTCACTGGCCTCCACACAACAGCTACCAGTGGCCGTAAGCTGGGGAGTTTGCGGAATCGTTATTCGGCTCGATACGCATTAAGATGGTAATTGGACGATTGATACTCGTTGTTTGGTACTTTGAGTATAGCAGACTGTACTTTTTTGTTTAATTATTTTATTCATATACATGTAATCTTTAAAACAATTTACTTAAGTTTTGCTGGAAATTACTAAGATTCCCAATTTTATTTGACTATTACGGTTGTGTAATTGTTAGACTTTTTTGAGTAATATTATAGATACTTAAATGTCAAGTGTTTCCATCTGTGACCAGTAATATAGCTTATATTAGCAGGTTCGTTTCAACCCTCAATTTATTTTGACATATTTTGACTTCCGTGTCAGCTTGGTATGGTGACAGGTTCTATTTTTGTAGTATATAATGTTATTGTTCTTCTCCTATATTCCATTTGTTTTTGTTTCAACTCGATTTATCTTTTACAAGAGTTGATTATTATATTATTATATTATTATATTATTATATTATTATATTATTATATTATTATATTATTATATTATTATATTATTATATTATTATATTATTATATTATTATATTATTATATTATTATATTATTATATTATTATATTATTATATTATTATATTATTATATTATTATATTATTATATTATTATATTATTATATTATTATATTATTATATTATTATATTATTATATTATTATATTATTATATTATTATATTATCATATTATTATATTATTATATTATTATATTATTATATTATTATATTATTATATTATTATATTATTATATTATTATATTATTATATTATTATATTATTATATTATTATATTATTATATTATTATATTATTATATTATTATATTATTATATTATTATATTATTATATTATTATATTATTATATTATTATATTATTATATTATTATATTATTATATTATTATATTATTATATTATTATATTATTATATTATTATATTATTATATTATTATATTATTATATTATTATATTATTATATTATTATATTATTATATTATTATATTATTATATTATTATATTATTATATTATTATATTATTATATTATTATATTATTATATTATTATATTATTATATTATTATATTATTATATTATTATATATATTATTATATTATTATTATATTATTATATTATTATATTATTATATTATTATATTATTATATTATTATTATATTATTATATTATTATATTATTATATTATTATATTATTATATTATTATATTATTATATTATTATATTATTATATTATTATATTATTATATTATTATATTATTATATTATTATATTATTATATTATTATATTATTATATTATTATATTATTATATTATTATATTATTATATTATTATATTATTATATTATTATATTATTATATTATTATATTATTATATTATTATATTATTATATTATTATATTATTATATTATTATATTATTATATTATTATATTATTATATTATTATATTATTATATTATTATATTATTATATTATTATATTATTATATTATTATATTATTATATTATTATATTATTATATTATTATATTATTATATTATTATATTATTATATTATTATATTATTATATTATTATATTATTATATTATTATATTATTATATTATTATATTATTATATTATTATATTATTATATTATTATATTATTATATTATTATATTATTATATTATTATATTATTATATTATTATATTATTATATTATTTATTAAATTAGAAAAGAATTAACAACAGAATAATTAATAAACTTAATAACTTCTAGCAGGATGGAGATGGAATAATTAATTTTCAGGTGGAAACTAATGCTATTACAATCTACGGCTAAGAGCAATTAGTTCAGTAATAGATTTTGTTTTCAGAGAACCTTTGCAGATTGTACTTGAATGGGCACACTGGAGTTGCTGATAAGAGATGACAGAATGCAGAGCAGTTTATTATAATTGTGATTGTCTTGGGCTAACAGTAGTTTGAATATTGGGAAACCGGACCAATTCTGACATATCTTTCTTTTCCTTACCCCACAAAAAAAACACACTCGATCATTTAGGTGTCAGTAACCGGGTCGTGTCCGTCATAACTAACATTCCATCCACTCCTTCGGTTTTGTTATATGTAATACGGGTGAACGATGGTGCCCGTTATTCTAGGAGTTCCTGGTTTGTCCTTGGTCGTACATTCTAATCAGTTATAAATATATATATATATATATATATATATATATATATATATATATATATATATATATATATATATATATATATATATATATATATATGTATATATATATATATATATATATATATATATATATATATATATATATATCGTACCAAAAAAAAGAAAAATTTCTTCGATGTTAATTTCAAAGTCAAGCGTAATGTGAAAATTTATTCTGAAAGAAAGGAAAATTATTCTGGTAATCAATCAACAAGTAAAACGTTTACACTCTCACACAGAAAACAGTATTTGTTCAACGTTAATATGTTAAATCTAAAAAAATTGGAATTTAGGCAATAATATATAAACATACAATATTATGTATTATGGTACCAGCAATTCATAAAGTATTAGGTATTATAACCGTATTTTTATGCTACCAATGTTATCGTATATGCAGTATTATGCTTGTAAATAGCCAAATTCAGTAATTTATTACATATAAAAGAACTCTAAATATCTCTAAACATATTCCATTAACATAACAAAATGGTTTCTTTCTGCATATATTAAGTTTTCATTTGCCTATTATTGCAAAGATTTTGAATTGTAAAGTTTGTGTTTTACATCCAAATATTTAAATTTATACTGTGAACTTTACTGTAACTTATATTAAAAATCTTAAACAAACACCTAGTTAATAAGTTTCGTTATAAAATTGTTAAGCTTTGAAACTGAATTGGTCTGATTTGTTTTTGGTCCAAACCTTTAGTTTGAGATTTGCTGATTTATCTAATTTACTGGACATAAAAATTAAATTAATCAATATGTTTAGTCATATATTGGATTGGTTATTCTGGTTTTAAATTATAAATGTATCTATAGGATAAATCAAATCTGAATAAGATAAATTTTTCTACTATCTAAACATTTATCATCGGATCCATATATACTCTAATTAATTAAATGTGTGTGGGATTTTTTTTTAAGGACCACAATTGGAATAAAGAAAATTCAACTAGAAATAGAAAATAAAAACCACATGTATATGAACAACACAATAAAATACGAGTTTTTCAATAGCAACAACAATAAAATGAAGCAATAAATTTTCATCAACGCTTGTCAAACAATAAATATTCAAAAACCAAATGAATTCATTTATTTTTTTTTTTCGTTATATGTACTACTCGAACAGAACAACAAAATAAACAATTTTCTCTGATAAAAATTATTATGTTTGACAACCCAAATTTAAAATCACCACCCAACTTTGCCAACCATTGTCACAATATAATAGTATATAGATAGTGTATGTATCGATTATGGATGGCCCCCATATATATATATATATATATATATGTACATACAGTATCATATAAAAAATTTCATAACATAGATTTGTTGCTCGGTTATTATTTTCGATATGCTACATATTTCAATCCAGGCTAGATGATGTTAAAATTTCATAAAATCCGACGAAACCAAAAATAAAAATCTTCAATCGAAAAATTACAAAAAACTAAAATTATATCACTCAATCAAAAGATTGGCAATTTGATTTAATTGACAATATAGAAGGTAGGGGGTTTCAGCTAAAATATTAATTGTTACAATTATAAACATGTAAAATATATTGAAAACAATTTTTTATGTTTTGTACAAAATGAGCGGTAGTCAAAAAACGAATTAATACGATAGGACATGAATGTTATTTTCGGCATTACCTTAAACCTTCTCACTTTCTTAAACAATCACTGGTAATTATCACTGGAAATTAGAATTATTTTCTAAGAGCTGTTCGATCGATTTTAAAAAGATCTACTACTCAACATAATAAAATCAAAGAAACATCACCTTAATCATAAAGGGTTTACCCCTAACTAAATCTTAGGACTTTCGAATAAGGTTCGATGAAACTTAAGTTAAGAAGTTATGTAAAATTGATTTATATAGCTTTTCAATTACCTGTCTTATTTATTTATAATTAGATAAATAAAGCGAATAATTTTCAAATAAATCGGAATATTGAAGGTGATATTAAATGTTGATATATTTGAATATTTAAAACATGATATATATATATATATATATATATATATATATATATATATATATATATATATATATATATATATATATATATATATATATATATATATTCTGTTACAGATGGTCACAGAATGATCCTTATAAATTATATGGCCTATTCCTTTTAAATGGGTATTGTCTAAATATCAATTTGAAAGAAAATACGTAAAATGGCTTCGTTTCTACCAATATTTTGGTCTTGCACACCATAAAGCCCAAAGAATGAAACCTATTTTTCCAGGTAAATTCATACACCGGTTTATATATTATTTTTTGCTCTCCGTTATATATATATATATATATATATATATATATATATATATATATATATATATATATATATATATATATATATATATATATATATAAATATATATATATATATATATATATATATATATATATATATATATATATATACACACATACATATATATATATATATATATATATATATATATATATATATATATATATATATATATATATATATATATATATATATATATATATATATATACACATACATATATATATATATATATATATATATATATATATATATATATATATATATATATTTAATTTTTTAAATTAAATTTCCCTTCATAATTTTCAATAAAATCCACATAAATTCCAAAACATTATGAGTAGGATATATATATATATATATATATATATATATATATATATATATATATATATATATATATATATATATATATAAATTTATTTATTTATATTCAGGCACAACATTTATAATATATTCCTAAAACATATTTTTTCGCACAAATCGCTTCAATATATAAAAAAAAACCTTTAAAGAGACTTTGGAAAAATCGAATCCCCAAATATTTTTTAAAATGAAAAATTTAATTCAAATATTGAAAACAAATTATAAAAAATCCATTTTCCCTTCAACAACAACACAAAGCAACAACAAAATGTACACGCACACACACATGCATACATAAAATTCTAATCACCATCATTTTATTGATTTTTCCCATTTTATTCTTTTTTTGTGTGTGTTTGATGCTTATTTTCCTAACAACCACGTGAAAATAACCCAAAAAACGAGAAACACGAAGGAAAATCTGAATCTCTGGTAAATATTCAAATGAAATACAAAACAACAAAACCAAACTCATACACATACACATATATATATATTTTCTTTGGTTTTGTTTTAATCAAAATTCTGTTTTTCTTTATAATTTTGTCGATGTCGAAATAAATCGACAAATTAACCATTTCTTCAAAGTATGAACTAATTGTTTATAAATTAAATAGAAATTTTTTAATTTTTTGATTTTCTTCGCAACGAAGAAATCCAATGTCAAAGGACATTAAATTATATACATTTATATATATATATATATATATATATATATATATATATATATATATATATATATATATATATATATATATATATATACATATATACACATACACACGAAGAAAATTACATGAAAAATGATTGAAAATTAAAAATACCCATTTTTCATATAGCAACCGAATATAAAATGGGAGAGAAAAATCTTGTTGAGAGTACACAAAAAAAAGGAAAATGACAAAAACAAACAGTTTGAAAATTTTGAGATTGAGTGTATTTGAAATACACGAACATACACATACATTAAAAGTTTTATTTCGATATACCAGGGTGGCAACCCAGGATTCGGTTGTCGTCAAAAAAATAAGCTTTTAAATACACAAATCTGTAAACATTTTATTTTTATATAAGCTTTCACGCCAATATGTCTCTATAATTTTAATCAAACAATCTGTTATATAACTCAACTTAAATACAACTTTTATGAATAGTTAGATGGATTTGTGCTAGTGTCAAAATCTTTTTCGATAAACTGTAATGAAGTACAGTAGAATTTAGGTTTATTGTAAATTGTCTTAAACCGTAATAACCGATATATGTGTTAAAACTGACAAGTAAAGTTTGATTTATTTACGCGCAGGAATATAAACAAATTATGGTTCGCATCCCCTTAGATTGCATGATGACGTATTTTGGGAAAATAAATAAATACAGAAGTACACAAAATCACATAGAATATATTTTTCTCTCATTTTTTTTTGTTGCCTCTTCTTACCTCTTTTATTTATTAACGAATCACCATGAGTACTATCCATTCTAGATGACGAGGACGATGATAATGATGATGACGACGACGATGATGATGATGATGATGACGAGGATGATGATCCGGATATTATAAAATACAAATAAATTGTAAAAACTAATCGTCGTTTTGATAAAAACATCCACATTTTCATATTTTTTTTATACATATCCATATATACTTTTTATATATGATTTATGCAATTTTCCACAATAATTATTAAATTATTTCTATTTATATATTACACGTACAACACACTCAAAACACATATACACTTATAAAAATTTTCTTAATTTTTTGATTTTTTAAGGGGCTTTTTACGTAAAATGAACAAAAAACAACAATAATTAAATTAAAAAATAATTTTCATCAAAATTTTCATTCTTATTTTATTATTTTTGTATGTATTCATGTAATAAAACTAGAAAATGACACAATTTAATTAAATAAATATTAATTTTTAAATCGCACACATTAACGGACCGGAAACTATTTTTACTATTATATATATATATATATATATATATATATATATATATATATATATATATATATATATATATATATATATATATATATATATATATATAAATATATAAAGAAAAATATGTATACACACTAAAAAAAACACTGTAAAATTTTCTTTTTGGTATATTTATGATGGGAAAAACAACAACAAAACACCCCCGAAAAATATTTTTTTCTTCTTCATGTATTTTTCTATTTTATCAATTTTACACCAAGAGCAGCACAATTAATTTTTCTTTTACAAAACCCGTACACAAAATAATAAAATAGTTTTTTTTTATGCTATACTATAGATAAATTATAGTCCCGGAAAATTCGATTTTAACCGGCAGTATTTTCATTTTGCTTTAAAAAAAATTATTTTAATTTTTTCCACTGTCTATACTATGTATATATACTCCAGATATCTGGTTTGTGCAAAGTAGGAAAAATTTTTCCCAATAAAAGCACACACAGCACCAAACACAATAAAATCTTCACTTTTTTTTTATTTTATAAAAAAATTAACTCAGAGTTAAATTGTAATATGTATTTTCACTAAATCACTTTAGTTTCCATATTTAAAACTCGATAGTGTTTCTATTTAATTTAATTTATTTATTAAAATAAAACTAATATAATTTATATAGATATAAAATAAATAAAAAAAAACACATAACCAATTCCATGCTCCGATTTTATGGTGATATTTGTTTTGTTGTTGTAGTAAATTTTCCGTTTTTACAAAAAAACAAAACAAAAAGCACACAGAGATGTGGAAAAAAGAAAAAAAACCATCATCATCACCATCATTGAAATATGGGCTTTGTATTTTTCTCAAAAAGTTTTTTCTTTATTTTTCATTTTGTTAAAGTTGGTACATACGCGAAAAGCTCACTCTCTCGTCATCACTATGTGTGTATACATTGATAAATGAAAAATCTCGGCATAAATCGAAAAACAAAACATAATCATCGTCGTCATCGTCATCATCAGCACCAGTAGCACCAAGCATTAGAAATGGAAATAGAGAAAAATATATAATTTTTTTTGTTTTAAGTTTGTTCTTCGTTCCAAATAAAATCGGTGGAAAATAAAATGAAAATTACAATTATGTTTATTTGAACATCCATTGCGCATCTTTGTTTGTATCATTTTCGATTTGGTTTTTTAAATATTGGTACATAAAATATATATTCGTTTTAATTTTCCTATTTCAAAAAGCTTTTTCTCTACTTTTAACGGAAAAAATTACGGGAAAATTTTCAACTTATGTATTTCGCGAAAGCTTTTAAAATGATGGCGTAAAGTATAAACTACAACCTAAAAGGCCGAAATTGGTTGTGTGTCTTTAGAATATCAAATTGGAAACTAATCCTTATAAATACAATTTTTGATTGTGTCTAAAATAATAGTACATCGATTGGCTAACAGGTGGGAGATATTTTGGTAGTACTTTTTTATACTCTATATTTTAGTTATATTAATTTTTGGAGATCAGCCTGAATATATTGTTTATATTAACCAATGTGTATCCACTAAGACATGGCCAATCTTTCAAAATATTGAGAACGAATACCAAATAAAAATTACATCCAAATAACTTTGCTAAAATGAATTTCTGTAAGAACTTATTATTTTTAAGTTCTTTCATTATTTAAAAGATGGCGTCTTTATTTTATATTCGACTTGTTTCTAATCAATATAAATGGTACATTTCTCAGCTATACAAAATTAGCACACAAAATTGAATTGCTTATGAACAGGCTTTTAAAAAATCGTTTGCTTAGTTTAGTAACAAAATATCCCTTCTAATAATCAAGACCTTCGAATTAATGCAATCTTTTTAGTATCTGCGTGCCCAAAGTGAATTATTCGTATGAAGAATTTCAAGCGACGAGTAAAATAGTCCCCTATGTAATCTTTTATAATTACAGTTTGTTGGCATTTGCAAGGTATTTCGACTTTACCAGTGGTCGTAAGGCATATAAACACAGTTGCCATCGACAAGACGCACATATTCCTTACACACGAAATCCTTCTTGGCGATCATCTACAATTCCCTCCGCGAGATGAATGATTCATTCCAATAGTAAGACATTAATTTGTATGCTGTTCAGAGAAGAGCAGTGCCGCATAGGGGATAGGGCAGAACGCGGCCACTTTTCGTTTGTCAAAAGATAGTACAAATTTACTTGATGGTTTTCCTAGCAAAGACCGTTTTGTTGTTTCGTGCGATTGTGAAACGCTTCTTTATAGGCTATATTCTGTTGCTCGAAAGCAAGACGACACTCTTCTTCAATCTAATTATTTTTGGGTTTAATTTTTACCATAACTAGAACCGCCTGACAATCAAAGCTTTCAATACATCTCATAGAGCGTTTACAGAACTTTGTTTCCATAATACTACTGCTAAATGATTTTAATGTGCCTGATCTTCGGTTATCAAACCTTTAAAGTTGAAACATATGGTTGGTTTTCAGTTGATTTCAGACTTGTACGAAAACTGTCATATGTCCAAGAATGTGTTAGCCACGGTGTGTCGAGTGTACGGACCTATATCTTATTTTTGCCAGTTGTAGCATTAAAATCACCAAACATTTTTCTGATGTCATGCTCCAGTGTGGATTACATCAGACCATCTAATCAAATTAGACAAATTTTGGCAGTATCTATATTTATATTTTCGATATGTTTATCATAATATGAGGCTTTTGATGGAATTGGGGAACCCAGTTGTCTTCGTTTAAGCTGTTAAAACATATATACACATTTCTAAGATAATATTTTCTTCTTGTTTTATTTTCATCATTTTTTGTTCGTTTTATTTATTTAAATACTTTAAAATTGTATTTTTATAATTTTTTTTTTGTTCTTAAGATATTCACAAAGATTAACAATTAATTTGATTTTTAATTTTTTTCTCTTTTAAATTTAATTTAATTAATATTAATTATTAATTATATTTTTGTAATAATTATTTTTAAATTTTAGTATACATCTAAAACAATAATAGTAATAATAAAAATCATAATAATAAATAAATAAATTACAATATAATTTGTTTGTTTAAAATTTTGAAATTTTTATTAGTTTTTGTTTTATTAAAAAAACCATAATAAATTAAAATTTTGTTACCTAGTTTAATGTATTTTAGATAATATGGCAATTTATTGTTATTTAATATTTCATTTTAATTTAATTGAAGCTTATCGAAAATAATAAAATTGGTTTTAATTCTACAAAAATAATTTATTTTTACTTAATTTTAAATTGCATTTATTTTATTTAAAATTTTTGAAGGAATTGTTTTTGTTTTATTTATTTAATTATTTTTATGTGTGAAATTAAAAATTAATTTAAAATAAATAGTTTTGATATGAAATTTTGAGGTGTGTGTGACATTGTGAAAATCAATAAAAATTAAGCCCTTTCATTTTTTTTTATTAAACATTTTTAAGGTTCATTTAAAATTAATATTTAATTATATTATATTAAATAGTATACTTTTATATTATATTGAATTTATATATTTATTTTTTTTAGTATATTATACGACATAATAATAATAATAATAATAATAATTATAAACACTAACAGATAAAATTGCATTGCAAATTAATTTAGATTTTTTTTTTATTTTATGTTTTATATATAAAAAAAAATATATGAATAATAATTAAATACTACAAATTTATTTACAAATCAATATAATCATAATGTAAACTAAAATGCGTAACAAAAAATATTTATAAAAACTTAACGTTTTTTATGTCTTCTATTTTATTTTAATAAAAATTATTATTTTTAATTTTTTGATTTTAGTTTTTATAATTTTATATACAAAAGAAATAAAAACATTTAAAATTTCTTAGTTTATGGTATTTATTAATTATTATATATTTTTAATTTGCGGGCATTTTGTATATACAATTGTTTCAGTTTTTCTGTTTTCATTTAAAGTTGGAAAATGATGTTGAGTGGGTGTTTTTGTTCGATAAACAAACATCCTAAGCACCATTAAACGATAATATATGTATATAGTAATGTAATAATATCAAAGATATCATTAGACAGTAATTATAGTAATAATAATAATAATGATAATCTTAATGTACTTTAATATTCATTTTTATATAGTTTTTTTTTTTAGATTATATTTACATCAAAACACTTTAATTTTTTTAGTTGTCTTCTCTTAATTTGAATAAAATGAAATTTGTGTAGTTAAAAACTTAAAACAAAACAAAGCTGCTCGTTTGCAAAAATTGTTTAACTATTATTTTTTATTACAAAATATTTTTATTTTAGTAGAGTTGCAAGCTTATGGCGTCAAAACTAATATACAAATTATATACCACCATATTTAATTGATTATGTTATTAATTTTTTTCTCGGCACAACCCAGATAAAATAAAAGAAAATTTGTTTTTAGAAAAAGACAATTTAATTTAATTTTTATTGAATTCTAACGTTCTGAATTTGTATTCTTAAAGATTTACTAAAAGTAAAAAATGTTTTTTATTATACTAATTCGTAACTAGAAAATAGTTACTAAAAGTTTTTGGTGAAAACTATTATTTGTCAGAATATCTCTGTGTTTAGCAATACATTAAAAATTGTTTGTTTATACAAAAATAGTTGTTGTGGAAAACCTAGCTAAAATTTTTCTTCCAGTTAATCAACAAACTGGCAAGGCCTAGTAGACAATTCATAATAGTTTTAATAATTTTAAGAAATAGTAATAGAGAGCTAGTAACTGGTATCACAAAAACAATTGGTCAGGACGCTATTTTAATTACAATTCTTATCTTCCAGAGGAAATCAATACAGTAACTGTATGTATTAATAAAATACATTTTAACACTATCAGATCCAGAAATCCAGAAACAACAAATTGATATAGGCCAAACATTATTTAGAAAACCATTACTATCTGAAACGTAATATACTAGAAATGACCCTCATAAGAACAATTAATATTACAATGACGTATATAATAAAATCTATCTAATCTTAAATAAAATTGTCTGTTTCTAAAAACATATCAAGTTTTCTTTAAATGTAAATTAAATCTGGACTATGCCGAAAAAAATTCATAACATAATTATATACACAAACCCAAGAATATCAAATATAATATTTAATTGACTTTTATAAATAACATAAAATAAATTAATAATTAATTTCCTGTAATTTAATTTTTATTAATTTTTATTTTTAATTCTCAATATTAATAAAAACCACAAATATTTATTTATATACAATCAAATTAGAAATGGATAAATATTAAAATAAAATAAAAAATTAAATAGTTTATTACAAATTTTTAAATAGGTGTTGGTAGCACAGTAAAATCTTGTAAAGCTGATTTAACAGTTTCATAGATAGGCCGATTTTCATCTGTACAATAACCGTCCGGTGTACATAATGATTGTAATTTCGATAGATAACTATCAAAATTTTCGTGTCCCAATTTTTCTGGTGGTCCTCCGCCTCCGCCAGTCACGCTTGTAACACTACTACTGTTTGGTATACGAACATGTTCTAACAAAGTAATTACATTATTTCGTAAACTTTCATAATATTCATTTAAATTATTATTACGATGAGAAATTATTTGGTTTTCCTGGAAATAAAATAAAAAAACAAAAAAATTGTGTTTAGATAATAGTTACATAATTAAATGCATTTAATTATTCACGAAAGATATATTATGTTGAAAATTTAAATAAATATAACGAAATTGTTAGATATGTGTAAAATATATATTAAAATAATTTAAAGTGCAGAATAGCGGAGAAAATTAACTTTTTCATGACTAAACAAAATAGTGAACTAATAAAGTTCAAACTAATATAATCGAAATTCATACGAAAATGAATCACCCTAGTATCTTCTGTACATTTAGTGTGTACAAAACAAAGGTTAAATCATTCTAAACCATTTTGGTACATTCTTTATTTTATCGAATATTATCATACGGGCACCAAAAATAGTTGTCCTTTTTTTCATAATTGCATGAAACAAATTATTCTTCTATGTAAAAGAAAAAACTCCTAAATTTTGTGAGGAAAATTTATTATCTAAATATTTTTAATTTTTTTGGTCAATAATAAACTAAAAATTAAAATATTTTCGTATAAATAGAAAAACAACAATCTCAAAAAAAGGATAAATTAGTTAGGGATGTTAAATAAATATAAGAATTTTTCATCTCACTTGGAAAATACACAAGAAATTAAAATTAAAAAGACATTAGATTGTTCATTTGGAACTTACAACAAAAAATTAATTATGATTATTGTTTTATAAAATATGGAAAGAAAGAAATATTTAAAACAAAATAATTTCTTATCGAATCGAAAGTTTCTTTTTTTTTCAACTAAAGCTCTGCTATAATTCCCATCAATTACGTAAATCATAAATTTGTTTTCATAAAAAATTCGTACAATCGAAGTTTTGATATATTATTCCACCTACAATTCACCTAATTTATTATTATTATTATGTATTAGAAAACAATAATTATATTAGAACTTCAACACTATATACACGTAACGTATAACAACGGATAAAAAAAAAAGTTTTAGAAATTTCGATAAATTGTACATGTACAAAAAAAATCAAAACTAACAATTTTCCAATTAGAGACACGCAAAATTATTATTTTTTAAACATTTTATTTGAAACAAATAAAATCCAATTAGAATAAAAATAAATATTTTTTTATCTAACATATTTATTTTTAAATTATTTATGATAACATAAGAAGTAAGAACAGACATAAACCAAAACATTTACATTATTCTAAATTTAGATTCAAAAATCATATTCGAAAAATAGAAATCCACCTACACTTTTAGTGTACCATAATTAATAAGCTTTGCCAAACTTGTAATGATTATGTATATTTATTATAAAAATAACACCATTGGAAATTATTCAGCCTACATACAGTACATTTTTAAATAAATATTCGACTTAAATTTATTTACAAAAAAAAAAAAAACTAAAAATAGTCAATATACGAAATTAAAATTAGACAGCTTGCCTTTATTTTATTTAATATTTCCATAAAACAAAATTCCATACCAATTTAGATATTAAAAAATAAATTAACAATTATCAATCCACGTGATTTTAAAATAGGTTCAGATTTAGTAAAAAATGCACATTTTTGAAACAACAAATTTTAAGTTATTTAACTTAAAGGTTAAATGGTTTCACAATTATTAGAACCATAGTAATTTTTAAAATCCAAACGGATACAATATGTGTAAATTATAACACAGTTCAAAATAAAAAAATAGTTTTTGAAATAGAACGAATAATTCTAATTTCTAAATTCGGGTTATTAGATATATTAGAATGAGGTCTAATTGTAATAAATTCAAAATAGCAAGGATAGATGTTAAACGATTTACAGTGTTGAACAAGGCAAATAACATTTTTTAATTAAATCAAATGACCTGATTCAAATTTTATTAATTTTCAATATATATTAAAAAAACGGATTATACCTACATAAAATGGGTAATAAAGCTTTTCTAATTCTTAATCTTAAATTAATTAATTTTTATTTTTTGTATACATAAATATATATATATATATATATATATATATATATATATATATATATATATATATATATATATTTAATTTTTTTTTCGAAAGGAACATATAATTACGTTAAAATGAAAGTTCTAAAAATTAAAATAAAATTAAGTACGATATATATATATATATATATATATATATATATATATATATATATATATATATATATATATATATATAATGTATGTATATTAGAATTTTTTTATACCAAAGTAAAAGTTTTAATAAAGCTTTCGTTTATAATTTTTTTAATACAGTGTTATTGTAAGAAAAATTAATAATATATTATCCAACCACCTGTTTTATTTTTATTAATATTTTATTAAAAAATGTATACTTTATGATACGGATTTATTTTCCACCGTTTCCATATTTTATATTTACATTAAGGTGTGTGGGGATGGAGATGGAATATATATATATATATATATATATATATATATATATATATATATATATATATATATATATTTATATATATATATATATATATATATATATATATATATATATATATATATATATATATATATGAACAAAAATAAATTATAAAATCAGTAAACGTCTAGAGCATATATTTTATGGTTCATAAAATGCTATTCGCCTCAATTTACTAATAATAGTTGTTAACTCCTATAACATATTAAAAAAATATCCTTTATCTTCATCATCATCATCTTTTAAGATCATAATGATAATAACAATAAGTAGAAATTTGATAATCGCATTAAACAATAAACAAAATCTATCTAGAAAAAGTTTTGTTTAGCAAGACGATATAACATTAAAAAGAAAACCATTATATATATATATATATATATATATATATATATATATATATATATATATATATATATATATATATATATATATATATATATATATATATATATTATAGATCCTGAAGTATATATTACAAAACGACAGATATGTACATACATAGGTATATATTTACAATTTTTTTTGTTTATTTTGAAAATGAAATCTTATATGTACGTTATTGGTATTTAAAAAAGTTGGACAATACATATTGTCTAAAACTTGTGTTGTGCATTGTTAATGATAAATTTATTGAAAACTAATAGTTTTAAATTACTAAAAATTATATAGAAACTTAACAACTATTATTCATCATCAGACTGATTAAAAATATTATAATTTAAAATTCTTCATTGATTTAAAAAAAATAAAAGTTTTTTTTTTTCTTGTCTGTATATCACAATTAAGCTAGACCATAAAAAAAAGATATCATATCTAGGAAAATTAACTTTTCAGCAGACATAATCAATCCGAAAAGCTAATTAATCAATGGAGTAGAATAATATTTTAACGATTTTTTTTTCTGTTAAAATATCTTATTTGTCTGAGATGGACGTAAAAATATGGTCCTCAAAAGTTTTATTTAGAGTGAAAGAGTGGCGTTGAATTGCTTTTTTTTATGTTATTAAACTATATAATATTAATGACCTTATATAACATATAAAAATTAAAAACCAAAATCTAAATTCATTAAAATTCAATTTAACGATGGGTAACAATAATAATATAACAATAAAAATAATCAAGTCTGGACAGTATAAAAAAAGCTCAAGTAATTAAATTTTTTATTTTATCCTTTTTTTTTATTCATATATTTTACCTTCATACCCCATTCAAGATAATTTCAATTTTATTTTTATTAATTAAAATTTACTAGAATTTTTGCTTTCCTTCTATATTATAACAAACGATATACGAAAAGCTTTTACTAAGGATTAGAAATAAATTGAAATATGTATACCGTGTATAATGTATATCTATGTAAAATATATATATGTACATAAAGATACGAATAGAATGCAATTTTGTTGTCTGAGATAATGTTTTTTTTTTATTCTGTGCTTTTATTTTTAATGTATCTTTTTATTCTTTAAAACATTCTAATAGCAACACAACAATAATAAAAAGCGCAAGCTGCACTTTTTTTTGTATGTATACGTATATAAATATATATACATTGTAAACACAAATACAACAACAAAACATAATATTGTTATAATTATTTTAAAGAAAATGGAATAAATATATATATATATATATATATATATATATATATATATATATATATATATATATATATATATATATATATATATATATATATATATATATACATATATATATATATATATATATATATATATATATATATATATATATATATATATATATATAAAAGCTCAATAATAATAATATAATTTTGTGGGTGGAAAGGGCGTTACTAGAATTTTCCAATGGCTGGACTAGAATTTAATGCTCATGCCCAGTTAACATTAAAAAAAAAGCAATTCACAAAAATAAAATAAAATAAATTTATATGTATATACATAAAATTTATATACATACATAAGAGCTTTTTTAGAAATAAAAAAGTTATATATATTTTATGCGCATGAATTTGGTTACATAACAATAAATAAGTATATATGTATATCTACGAATATATATAGTGGTAGTAAAATAAAAATAATAATAATTTCTAAAAATAAAAATATAAATTGCACGTTTTTAATAAAATATTGTTGTAAAAAAAAAAATTTATTTTACAACAATAAAATACTCATATACAACACGAATGGTATAAGAGAAACGAAAGCTCTGATATTTTTTGTACTCAGTGTGCATAAAGACGAGCAAAAAAAAAAGTTTCATAGACAATACAACAAAAAATGTATATTCAATTGTAAATTTCATTACACAAAAAAAAACTCAATCAAACATATGGGTGTAATAAAAGTAATATCAATTTTAAAAAAAAATGTATAAAGAAGAGCTTTCATGATTTATTATAAATTTGATAAGATGTGAAGTAAAATTTGTTTGGCAATTACAGTAAAGTTGAATATAACTGTACGTATTGTGGGAATCCTTATTTTTACGAATAAACTTAATTTTAGCTTCGTCAACTATTTTAATTTCAAACAGTCTATTTTAGTGTTACTGCATATATCAGCAATTTTGATATTGAAGGCCAACTAAAATATGTATATATGTTATCCAAATAATGTCACAAAATGTGATCTTTATCCTTGGTTCCAACTAAGTCTACAAGCTGGACGAACTTTCTAAATTAAATGTTCAAAATTAATTTTTTATGAACATACATTATTTATATCTTTGTGTTACATAACTAAGCATATCTTAATTCATTTTAAAACTAAGCCTTCATATATTTTTTATTAATTTAACATATGAATTTTTAACAATATCATGAAATGAAACTAATCAACAAAATTGAAATTTAAATAAAACGAATTTAAGTTCCCAATTAGCACATACAGTTTTATTTAAATTTTCATAAAATTTATCAACATTATTCTAATTATCGAAAAAAAAACTTTTTGAACTACATAAACTATCAAGAGAAATCATAACTTTTTTTTTTAAATTCAATATTTTGATTTATTATATTCAAATCGAAAAAAAAGCAAAATTATTTTTAATTTAATATAAAATTATTATTTTTTTTTTGTCTTTCATATCAATTAGATTTAAATCTTGAAGAAACAATAAATAGACACCAAAATAAATATGTTAAAATATAACCGAACGAAACATAGAACTAATTTGAACTGACGTTTATTAAATTAATTAATATTATTATTTTTTTATTATTTTTTGAGGTCGTCGTTATTATTGTTGTAATTTAATTAAATAATAAATGTCTGAATCTATTATTTCATGCTAAAATATATTTTCTATTTTAAAATTCATATCACATAACATGATATTCTAATTATTATCGATATTTTTGTTGTTCCCTCCCTCTTCTGAAGATAAATTGTTGTTGATAATACGTCAAAAATAATGTTAAAGGAACGAAAAAGGAATATATATATATATATATATATATATATATATATATATATATATATATATATATATATATTTATATATATATATATATATATATATATATATATATATATATATATATATATATATATATATATATATATATATATATATATATATATATTAACATTTGGATGTAATTTGCAACACATGTGACTGAATGAATTAGAATATTTAGAAAATATTTTTTGGAAACACATAGAAAAGGTAAAAAATATTTTGTATACATAAATAAATTTAAACATATAAAATTGTTTTTTAATGAAAAAACGACATTTTTTGTACAACTTAAAAATATAGAAACTTTTAAAGTATGATAATTTTCTATTTTGTGGAAAATTCATCAATATTTATGAAATTTTTCCTAGTTATAGACGTACATATAAATCAAATTTTATATATAATGTTCTTTCTACATTTCAAAGTTTTTTAAAAAATACAAAACAGGTATTTTTACTTTTCCGTTAATTTTTTTCTAAAAGAAAATAAAGTAGCAATTTGTTGATTTGTATGAAATTTTTAGAAAGTAAATCGAACGTTAAAACTTTTAATTATTATTTTAATAAATTCTGGGTAGATTAAATTTTGTAGACACACGTCTAAAAATCCACTAAAAAAACATAATTGAATAAAGAGGAATCTTGTCAGTGATAATATCAGAAAACGTATTATATTCTACTAACAAAACGATTAAAATTCAGATATTTCCTATAAAATTCAGACATTTGCAAAGTAATTATTTGTTTAAAAAAAACATTGAGCTTTTAAATCAAAACGTTAAAAAATATCCCACAAATCCGTAAACGACGTATTCAGATTTTTTTTTTAATTTTTTTTTTTTTGGATAAAAAAATATTAAACCAAAATAAATAAATCCAATAAACTTAATAAACCTACTCGCAATATTCGCAACGAACGAACGAAATAAAGATTTATTTTAATCCAACTTACGTTAGAAAAAATATCAGGAATTATCTTCGCAAGTAATCCGATTTTCAACAAGAAAATCAACAAAAAAAAAAGTTCTTCCTCATGAAATGTACAAACCAAAATAAAAGCTCAATAAGCCAATATACAAAAAAAAATGTTTTAAATCTGTCTTGAAAAAAAAAATTGTTAAGTGAGGAAAAAACAATCGAAATAACTTTTTAATTTTTCTAATACAAGCACCACAAAATAATTTTCTATAAATATATATCCCTATATTAAGAGACAGAGAACACAAACACCTTAAATAAAATAGTGTGAGTTACCACCATTTACCAACATTTAATAGTTTTATAAAACCGATTTGTTTTCCATAAATCTAAATCACGATAAATTCCTTTATATATATACAACATATTTAAGAAAATCATAAACATAAATAATTTTATGATCAATATAACATGATGTTTTGTAATAAAAACTTTATATTACGATTCAAAATATGTTATTTTATGCTGTATATGAGATAATAATAATAATAAAAATTAAAAAAATAAAATAAAATTGTTAAATAAATAAATATTGGAAGAGTAAAAGATAAAAAAAAACTTATCGCAAAAAAACTAATTTAAAAAAAAAAACTATTAATTTTTTTGTTAGTTTCTCATACTTTTGTTTTTATCCAGCCTCAACCAATTTGTGCTTACGTACCCGTTCGCCATGATTTAAATGCGATTCCATTGCATTAATGTCCGATTTTAATCGTAACATTTGGGACTCAACACGAGCATTTTCACGTTGCAGCTCTGTTATTTCAGCTTCGAGTGTCATTAGATCTTCCCCATTACTGCCTACTACTGTACCAGAATTGGTGGTGCCGCCAGCTGAACTTGGATTCATCATCATTTCCATACCTGTAAATATAAAATAATAAAAAACAATGTTTTGGAAGTTTTTATACGAATTAGCTCGAGTTTATTGTTTATAATGATGTGTGGCAATATAAATAAAAACAACGAAACATATAAAACAAATAACTAAGAAAGCATAAATTTTTTTATAAAACGTGCATCCCCGAATTTTTAACCACCTACCATCTAATTGCCAATCTATCTGCATAAGGGTTTTCTTAAAAAAATAAAAACGAAATCTAGGGAATTAGGATAAAGTAAAAAACTTTTTTTTTCCTACCCACCCTCATTGTTATATGTTAAATTTTTTACATACACATGAGGGTTGACGGATGGGTGCTTGATTGTTAATCAAATATGATAATCAAATGCATATATGAAAAAAATCTTTTGATTTTGGTGAAAAAGGGTAGAAATTTTACTCTTTATTTCTTAACATTTTTTCATAACATTTTTAAAACAGAGACAATTCTTTAAGATAAACTTATTAATGAACGGTATTAATGAAACCACTTATAAAGCACACAGAGAAGAACAAAAAAAAAATTAATTCAAGTTTAATTTAAAAATGGATATTCTGGTCAAAAAACCTTTTTAAAATTCAATTTAAAAAGATAATCAAGAAAAGTTAACAATAGAAATGTGGGGTGATGGTGGATTACATACAGTACACAACACTAATTTGATCAATGAACTTTGTAATTGTGTAGATGTGTGTGAGCCTGCTGCTTTAATGATGTTGTATTTTTATGTACCAAAGTAGTATGTAGACATAAATTTATGATTCATATAACATAATATAAATATTTTCCTTAATTGCTTCATAACAACATTAAGAAAATTAAAAGAGTTATTTCAATTACCCATACCGCGTATACTAAGTGCTTTTAATCACTGTAAATGTGTTGCATTGATTTATAACATCCGTATATATCTATACAATATAGAATGGAAGCTCTCTGTCTAATTTATTGTCATCGTATTCAAAATCTTTCCCTATACGACTAATTTTTTTTTTCAACCCTTAAAACAAAAATTATTATTTTCGGCACAAGACGAATGAGATATAAGTAATTTAAATAGAAAAAAAACACAGCTACAGCATAACAACCAAGGGGTAGAGAAAAATTGCGCGGAAGCCATCTAAACTAGGATAGAACTTTAATTAAAATTATTGAAATATTCTTCTTTCCATGAAATTTGAGAACAATGATGATAAATATAAAAAAAAAAAAAAATATTATTTATCTATCTACATATATTTTTATAGTTTTATGATAGTTCATTTTATTATTATTGTTATGACATTATAAGCAAATTTCTTATCGTTCAATAAAAAAATCTGTTTATTCGGGATTTCTAGAATTATATAATACTATAAAAATTAAGTGATAGCGGCATTAAAAAAAAAATGTCAACATGGTAACATAAAATACTATAGAAAATTTAAAATTCAAAACATATACTAAAACAAAAAATTTTACCTCATAACAACAACTTTCAAAAATTTTTAAAATTTCGACAAAATCATGTTTTATACACAAAAATTATCATTAATCATTTTACATAAAGTATTTAAAGTGTGAAAATGATGAGTTTCCAAAAAATACTTTAATCGTTCAATCAATCTATTTCATGAAAATTAACAAAACGGTATGTTTCCTGTATTGAGAAGAAAAGTTGTCGCGATTTAAAATAAAACTTTTATATTGCTTTTTTTTTTAAATAAAATCTTTTATTTATATTCCATTGCATATAGTATATAAATATATATATGTATATATATATATATATATATATATATATATATATATATATATATATATATATATATATATATATATATATATATATATATATATATATATATATTTGCTTAAAAAAAGTGTAAAGGGATTTATTTTCGTTAAGAGAAAGATACACAAATCATTGTTTTTTAATCATTTTAATTTTAAAAATATAAAATCCGTATGTTCTTAAAAAACAATAATAATTTACATACGCGTATATACTCGCACATAAGATATTTTTAAGAAATGCCTCTAAGTGATTTTATTTTTTATTACTTTTATAAATAAGGGTTCCCACATTTGAAGTAATCCTTTTCACATCTTTCTTCGTAAGGTAAATACAAACAATAAGTAATTAAAAATAGGATAAATCTGCGTATTCCATTAAAAAAGATATTCATCAAGTATTTTATATTTAAAGTGCAAAATGCAATATTCATAAAAAAATGCTGTAAAATATTTAACTGACCAGATTTATGATCTATTTCTTCGAAAAAAATTAAAAGGATTATGTATAAAAAAAAAATCAACATTATTATGTAATGTAATAATAAAAAAACCATTTAGCAATCAATCACGCGAAACGCTATACAAATATTGTTATATAACCAATAGTTCGAAAAACATAAATTATATGGATAATAAATCAAACCGTGTGTGTGAGTGTGTGTGATATGATAGGTTTTTGATGAGCTTTTATATTATCTTTTTCAGACATAATATAATCGTTTACAAATACATTTTGATAAATTACACTATGTAGCAACGTTTTAAAAAAAAAAATTGCTTTCAACATAAGCTTATTTTATGCAAATTTCGTCACACACAATAAATTTTGGTTCACAAAATATGATAAAACAAGGAAACTTTTAAAACTATTTTATTGCTGTTACATAATTAACTGTTATGATCGTTAATTATTAAAACATATTCGAATTATTCATTGGCTATCCTATAATCTATATAATTTTTCCAGGTGATTTTTAAAAAAAAACACAAAACTTAATAATAATAAAAATAATAATAATAAAATATATAAAATAAAAGTAATAAATTAAAGCATAAAAGTGTGTGCCAATATCATTATAAACACGTGACACATTAAATATTATAATTTCAGTAATTTGCCACTCTTACGTTAATTGCGAGACGAAAAATTAATAACAAAATGATAAGGTATACCAGATAACGCTAACGAAAAAATGCTCTACAATTATGAGCTACATTTATTCCCGATTTTTAATGCGTTCGGTTTTATCTTGTTAACGATTTAATCATAGAAGAATCATATAGGGGTAGTTCAGCTAATTAAATCAGAGTTTTTTTTTATATTTGTTTGTTGATACACGCATATAAAAACAAAAAAAAATCTCTATAAAATAAATGAAAACTATTATTATAAAATCTAATTGGAATAATGATAATATAACTCTGCTAAAATTATTGGTAACGCTCATATAAAATTCCTCTATGATTGTATCACGAATAAAACATAAATTATAACCAAAAAACGAAATAAAATCATAATTCGTTAAACGAAAAGAAAAATTGGAATTTTCACAACAAAAACTAACTTACCTTTAATTTTATTTTATATACATATTTTATAAGTACAAAAAATTTTGTATTTCTAATTTAGAAAAATCTAATGTTTTTTTTTTATATAAAAATAATTTATGTACAGTTATTAAATTTTTTCTATACATAATTTTTAGAAGAAATATTGTTCACCATAGGCACAACTGAAAGCAGCGTAATTCGGTAAATCTGAATGTAAGAAAAATAAAAATAAAAAACAAAATTCAACGTAAATCAAATCATTTTAAAATTTCGTTTTTTTTTTTTTGTTTTGTTTTGATTGGCCTTAAATTAATTTAATTTAATTATTTGGTTTATTGATGTTATTAGCACACACACATATAAATAAATTACGTTCGAAAAATATATTCGGTTTTTTAATATTTATATATATATATATAGAGATAGTAAATAATTCAGACTTACCGGTGTATCCTTTTGGATAGACCATTGTAACATCGTCTGAGTATTTGGGCTTCTTGATGCCTTGAGCCGCTGATGGGCAACCTGATAATGAACGATGCGTTAGAAATGTACCATTTATATGACCTGTACCATCACAACCAGGAGTCGGACAATTTACTCCATCGAATTTCATTGCTGTTGCTGCCGCTACCGCTGCTTTGTGTTGTTCTATTGTACCGCCATTCTCTAGCACTCGCATTTTATTTCGATTCGCAATGGGACAACCTGATGCACTGTAACAATATCGCATAAAATTATGTTTAATTTAAACAAAAGGAAAAAAAAACGCTTCGAGAAATTTTTTTTTTTTTACGTTTTGTAATTGAAACGGACATAACAAAAATATTCATCATATATATAGTATAATATGCCCAAGCAAATTAAATTAATCTTTAACCCTCAACATTTTTCATTTTAAACGGAAGTTAGATTTTTATGGGGTTACGTCATAACAAAAAAAAAAAAATAACCTACCTTCTATGTGATAAAAATTTTCCAGTTGAATGTCCAGACCCGTCACACCCTGGAATAGGACATCTGAGGAGAGAAAATGAATTTGAATAACTAAGTAGGTAAATCATTATTTTGGATATCATGAGTAAATATTTTTTAATCGCGATGAAAACAATGAAATTAAATTATATTACCTAAGAGGTTCTGAATCTTGGCCATCGCGTGGTTTTGTTTTTGGTTTATTAGCGCGCGGACATCCCGACAATGAACGGTGTGATGAATAATTTCCGGTCACATGACCTGAACCATCACATCCAGGTGTCGGACATTTTAATTCCTGAGAATGTGATTGTAATTGTGATCGATCTCCTCGTGGACAAATGGATAAACTGAAAAATTATATATATTCACATATAAATTCTATATTCTATAACATATTAATTAATGTTTATATATATATATATATATATATATATATATATATATATATATATATATATATATATATATATATATATATATAACAATGTTAACTCTTTCGCTTAAGGACGAATTATATTTGAATTTTGTTCAAACATTTTCAAATACATA
>OY744477.1:181636743-181681743 GCA_963556175.1 Tipula confusa
CATTGAATACAATAAAAGATTTTCAATTTACAATTAAATTGATTTATTAACAATAACATTAAACATAATATCGATATTTTTATTACATAAATAAATTCATTTTCTTAATGTGCAATAAAAGTATATCCATCCTTTTGACCATATAATATTTATAAACTTAATTTTTCAAATACATACGTACATATATCGTTAAGGGAAATATAGAAAATGGGTAATCTATTCATTAATGTAAAATGACCTTTTTTTATGGGAACCTTGAGACAAGTGAGGTACATGCCACCAACAAAACCAATTATTAATTCTGTGTTTGTACGAGAAAAATGAAATTTGAAATTAATAAGAAAATGGTAATTTCAAATTAATTTTAAATTTGTGGTTGAAACACTTGGGAATTTTTTATATGTTATGTACGTAACGTTTTAAATTTTCGATCATTTATATTTAATGTTAATGACGGCTTTTTTTTTAAATGAAAGCCGATCAACTTTTGTGATAGCTTGAATTTGAAAAGTAACGAAAATCTAAAATAATTATAAATTATTTACCTAAATATGTTGTTGGTTCTTTTAATTCTGGGTAAGTTTGATTGTGTGTACTATAGGTTGCAACCTATGTATGGCACAAGCAACATTACACTAAAATGTTAATTGAAATCTGGTTGCACTTGAATTTGACAAGGTTCCACATTTTTAAATTAAGCAAACATTTAGAATATATAAAAATTAAACACAAGACACTTAAACAAGTTGATAGACAATTGTAAGGTTCTAGCTACTCTTTATTCTTATGTTAAAATTTTTGTTTCGTGACAACCCTTATGAAAACATCCTACACGTAAGTTCGTAGCATATACAGTAGATATCTGAATGACTGAACTGTATGTCGATAGCGTAAAAGAACTAACAACTAGATCCACTGCACTATTTGGTCTCAAAATAAATTAGTCTAAAAAAAATTATGGAACTGAATTGTTCGATGCGGTGGCCCAATGAATTTCCATTAATGCAATATTCTAATTTTACTCTAATTTATTTTTTTTTCAGATACGTCTACCGAAGCCTCAAACAACGACTAATTATCAACTATAAAAAATGTAAGTAATTATTCAACAATTTTACAAATTTTAACCATATAGTACCTGTCATTTTCAATACTAAAGTCTTCACTTTCCGTTCTCAACAATTCGTCGGCGTATCCAGAATCGCAGCTGTCTGATTTATTATCAAATGATTGTTTTCTTTTTAGCGAGGTATTTTCGAATGTATCAATACCCATTTTAGAAAATATAAATATATGTTTTTAGCGCAGTTGTTGTTTTGAACAAATTTATTATTTATAACAAAGTTTTCAAATATTTAATTTATATTCATATACAATTATTGTATTCTGTATAATTACGTAGTACACTAACTAGTTTAAAACGTTATTTAATTTATTTTTGATTTAGTATTCACAATTTAATTAATTTTATTTACTATAATGAGACGCCCAGTAGTAAAATCGTTACCATTTGAAAATTAAAACAAAATAAAAACAAACGAAATGTCTAAATAATTGGTTGCATTCAGTAGATCTAAATAAAAAAAACATATACTTCTAGTACAATTTTATTTTGACCATTATTGGTTGCGCAGTTTTTTATAATGTGACACAAATATCTAACTTCAATTAGACGAACATTTTAAAAATTAAATCGTAATTGATAAAATAATATAAAGTGAATATAAATGTGAAATTATATAAGTTAAAACTTTGTTTAACATAAGTAATATATTAGTTTTTGTGTCATAGTGAAAATTTAGTAATTGTAAGTACATAGTATAATTTTTATTGTATTTAGAAAAAAGTAGCGGTTTCCCTTATTGAAACAATTTAGAGTACCGTTCATCAAATGTTTTTCGTGTTAGATTAGATTTAGAATCTAGGCATAATTATAAAAATCGGATTACTGACATAGCCAGTATTCACTAAGCTAGGACTACCTAGCTATAAAGACTAAGAATTTTATTATTTTCATATTGTAAATAAAAACTTATTTTATTTTTAATTTAATTCATTTCATAATTTTAAAAATGATACTGCGTAAATTAATTGGTAATAGATTTTTTTCGATCATTTTACTGATATATTGTGTCCTCACTAGATATATAAAAAACTTTTTAACTCATTTAAATTAAATATGATAATTAATATTCAATTTATTAATTTTTAAAATAGTTTATTATTAATTAACTCTTAAATTCGATAAATTCAAATATGAAATTAATAAATTCATAAAAATAAGTTTCAACCAAACAAAAATTATAACAGTTAAAATTGTGTCTCGACTTCGAGTTAACGGCCATTACAAAATAAAATATAACATATTACAACCATTTGGCGGCCATAGTAAGAATTCAATTTTGAGCGAATTGGATATTTTAAGTAGCTCTTTGTATTGTTTCAAACGACCGTAAGACGGTTAGTCGCATTCTCTACTTAAAGGACTCGTTATGCTTTGACCTTTCACTTGGTAGTTGCTGTCATTGTCGCTTTTTGCGCTATTTATTAAGACCATAACTCTTTTCTTATGCCATCTCACATATAGTCAACTGAAAGATTCTAACTCTCTGAAAACTTCGTCTTGACAGCTTACACAAGATATTAGTATACTAAAGTAAACTATAGTAATAAACTTTAGTAATAACTTTTAAAAGTATACAAAACACGGTTACCTATGACAGGACGTGCTTGGACAAATAATTCAAGGTTGAATTGTTGTATGTTGTAATCGTAGAATCGGATATCATCCTCTAATACCAGATTTTAATAGAAAATTTTAATAGAAAATTTAATACAATAGAAGCAATTTTTCAATTGCAACTTTAATGTTGGCCCTGTTTAACACAGCTAATGGCTTATATCCTTCATCGGATGATGTTGTCGATTTAAATGAGTCTACAAAGATATTTCCACACAGAATCGTTTTGTCACCCTTAAAGGTGTTCGGTTCAAATAAAAAAATACCGTCTGATTGAACGTCTGTGAAAAAATTTAAAACGTAGAAAGTCGAATATGAAAATTCAATCAGAAAATATCAGTGGTACGAAGCCGATTGATTTCAATACTAGGGGCCCAGCTAAGGCGATGTAACAAACTTTAACTTTGATAAAATTGTCTTAAACAATTGTGATGTGTGTCACATTCTTTGCCCCATAGTGTGTCCATTATGCAAAAATTTGGCGCTATAATGGCGGCACAATCCAAAGGTGCAAGGATATCTAAAGATTAAATGCTTCCTCGATGGCAAAACAGATACGAATTCTGTAAGAGATTAATGCAACTATTCTCAAGAGAATTGTTTTTTTTTTGTCTATGGATGGTCAAGGTACATTTCTTGTGGGATAGACGCTTTATGCTCAATTCCGTGGTTTAAATTGTACATTATTTCGTCACAAAAATGTATCTTTAATGCTCGATTAAAGAATCGATGTTAGGATCTTTGCCTATAATAGAAATTAGAATTTGTAGTAGTACAAGTGTGCTACACTTCTACTTAGTAGTTTTCCTAAAGAGGATCGCTTTGTTGACCCATGCAGTTGTGTACCAATTTTACACGAAACTGTTGGCCGACAGCAATATGGGCCTCCTCAACTCTAATATAGTTTCCACCTCGTTATGACAGTTAACAAAATTTTGGCAGTTAATTTTCCCATTTTCGTCTATCAAAACTTAATAGTTGAAACGTAAATTAAATATTTATGTTATCCCTCAAATATTTATATTATTAGCTAGCAATATAATCACACATTTTCGTAACGCAGTGACTTAGGGCACTTGCAATCTTTGTATTGCAACAACTCTACTCTCAATCTAAACTAGATAACAAATCCTTCAATTTAGCTTATAATTAATCAATAACCGTTAAAATTAAATCAAAATATATTCGTTGATAATTATAAAACAAAAACAAAAAGCATTAATTTTGTTACTACCACCAATATTGTCATACAATTCAAGTATAATTTTCTTTGTCAAATAATTAATTTTGGTTTCCAATTTGAATAATTAAATTTTTTACGTTTTCAATTTTGAACACGGAGAATATCATAAAACACAAAACAGAATCGTTCTAAAACTATAACTAAAATCAAACTTTTACAATAAATTTTTTATTTTCCTATAGAAATTGAACAAAATAAAATAATTAACAATTAATTTATATATGTTGAGAAAACACATTGAAAATTCATAAAAGTTGTATATAGTAACTACATATATAGTTACTTTGGAAAATATAAAATTTACATTTTCCGCAACACAGAATCGAATTCATTTTGTTAACTGTACATATATGTACTCCTCGCTTGTAATATCTATTTGCAAGATATCAAAAAAAAAAATAAAAAAACTACCAATTATCATTTAACCACACACACAGTTATATATTTGCTGACTATAATTTTTAGGTATAGAAAAAACTATAAATTTGACTGTATGATAGAAAGTTTTAAGTTTTAACTTTTTTGACGCGTCACATATATGTATGTAGTTGTAAAATTTTCGATATTATGTTTTCAAATAAGAACAATATAGTCATTAAATAAACTTACCCATCTTTCGAAAGCGTTTTATCGTGCTGGGGTATGTGTTGAGGGGGTGGCATTGCATAACATGAGGTTGTACTAGGTGAATATCCTCCAGAAACTGGTGTTGGATAACCTGGACCTACTGCTGCTGCATAGGGATTTCCACATTGGTATGCCGATGGACCATAACCCGGATAACCATTTGGTGGATAATCTGATTGAACTACCATACCATATCCAGGATGTGGACTATACCCTAAATAAAAGTATAGAATACATGTATTTTGTTAAAAATCTCGTACGTACGATATAAATAACAATTTCAAATATAAAAATCATTTAGATTCGGTGTATAAAAGAATGAAATGTATGCGTCTCCAGAGGGCAAGACAAATAATATATTATATTTGCAAACAGAAAACATCATATATTTTCACGAATTTTCCGCGAATACTACTTCTATTGTATAATACGGTCATTTATATTAGTTAAAAAATTGAATAACGTGCATACTCTCGTATATACATTAGTTAAAAAAAAAGTCTCAATCATGAAAACAAACACAATAGAAAATGGCATTGTTTTCGCGAAAAAAGAAAATCCTCGAAATTTAATTAAACGAGTAATAAAAAAAAAAAAATAATGAAAAAATTGAATTATTAAAATTATTTCACTTACCACTTGGATCACGATAGCTTTCAATATAGTGTGAACCGCCGCTGTCCGGTGTTGATTCTCGGCTATATGGACCTACTGGAGGGCCACCAGGTGGACCAACTAATCCAAAACCTAATGGCCTTGGTGGACCACTAAAGTCGACCGGTTCAGTTTGCGGTGATCGAGGGCCTATAAATCCTTGTGGATGATGACCCATTATTTCGGGATGTGTTGAATAATGCGGACTTGTTGGACCACTGAAAATGTGACGTCAGAAAGAAAACAAACATTGATTTGTTATGTGAATCGTTGATAATTTTGGAAAACAAAAGGCAAATTGTGTATAATTGAATTTTTAATTACAAAAAAATGTATGCAAAGTATGAACACTTTGGCTACGTTATATATTTATATTATTACGCGAGCGACACGAAAATGATTTTTTTTTTACAGGTATATAAATTTATCAACGATTCTTCAAGTTTTGATAATTTGACAATATTCAACTTTAATTCTGAATTTTATTACCTGATTAAAAATTTGAAACACGTTCGGACGATTGTAGCCAAAGTGTTGTGTACTACTTTGCTAATTTCAGCCACTCTATCTTTTGTAGGAGATCCACCAAAAAACCATAAACAATCAATTTCTCATTCCATCTCATATATCTTTCTTGATACCCTTTAAAATTCAAATTTTTCGTTTTGATATAAAAAAAAGAAAAAGAAAATTGACATCATAAAATTTTATTACAACAGATTTTCTTTTTTTTTTTTTGAAAATATTTTAATGATTCTCTTCTTCTCGTCTATTGTATTATTATTTTTTGTTCCTTAAAATTACCCATTCTCCACTAAATTACAACAAAAATAATAAAAAATAGAAAGAAAATTCAAAATTGATGGAAATTTTGAAGAATAAGAAGAACAAAATGTTTATGAGATTATTTTTCCATAAAAACCATTAAATGATTTCCACATGTATATAAATATATATATATATATATATATATATATATATATATATATATATATATATATATATATATATAATATGTTATATATATATATATATATATATATATATATATATATATATATATATATATATATATATATATTCATTTAGTCGAACATATATAAAAAAATTGAAGAACAAAATCATCGACATATTATTATTAGGAAAATTTATGAAAATCGAAATAAAATAAACAAATAGAAAATAACAGAAACAAACAAATTGGTAAAGGGAGCTATAATAAAATTTTAATGAGGGTGAGAATTATTTTTCGCGAGTTTTATTATTATAGCGATACATTAGATTTTAGATTTTTGTGGGTTCATAATTTTAATATTTATACTTTGTTTTATGGTTGATTTTTATGGTAAATTTTATAAAATATGTCCTATAAAGCTAATGGTTCATATATATTATATATATATATATATATATATATATATATATATATATATATATATATATATATATATATATATATATATACACACACACACATATATATATATATATATATATATATATATATATATATATATATATATAAATTTATCTATATAATAGAGTGAGAATTAGTTGTCAAAGCAATCACACCGCATGCCGTATGTATACATATTCACATTCATTATAATAATTTTCATTTAAATAAGGTTTGACTTGACCTCGCACTCATTCCAAAATTATTTTGTTTAAAAAAAAAAACCAAAAATAAATGTTACTTTAAAATTCAAAATTTAACTTTCTGTATTTTATTTTGACATTGTCTGAATTTCGGTTATATGTCTTACCTGTGCGGTAATCGATTTACACTTAAATCAAGTGTTTGCCCTTGTGGACTTGGCACTTGGGGACTTTGTAAATGTGGACTAGCTCCTGGTTGTGGACTTCCAGCAATTCGTTGTCCAATATAGTGATGCGGTGAATTAAAACCATGCGGGCTTGATGATGTTACACTAGACGTTGATAAATCGATAACGGGTCCACCAGGCGATGGTGAACTATTTTTATTATGCAACAACGATGGATGCACTTTAACCGATAAATTTATTGCAGAAAACCCCGGTGGTAATGTGCCAGTTGTAGGATCGTAATGATACATTGGCCGCGGATATATTGGTCCAACATTTTCATCTATGTCCTGTTTTAATATAACATGCGGCATATGTTGTTGCTGATCTTGTAAATATTTTTGTTGGTTCGCATCCAATTCTTCCATTGCACTATGTTGAATATATGGATACATATTAGGCCGTTGTGGCGGGCAATTTGGGTCATAGCGTTCAAAAGCGGTTGTTGAAACACCAATCGAACCAGGGTCATATGGACGGTGACTTGAGCTGTTTAAAGAAGAAAGTTCATATCCGACAATGGGCCTACTTGTACTTATATCACTTGGATAAGAAACAGTTGGTCGAGCTATTTCATTCATTTGTGAATATCTTAGTTGATGTTCTCTTATATATGGATCTTCAGAAAGGGTCATCATATTCGCCGGATGATGATGTCCACTATTTATTAGCAATTGATTTTCCAAATGTAAATTATTATAAGCTTGAGATATATGATTGTGAGATCCGATAGTTGATGAACTAGTTGATAATGATGTTGATGGTGTCGTTGACGTAGTCGACGATGATTGGAGTGGTTGATGATTACTAGTGTTATGATTAATATGTTTTGAATTATTATTTTCCATGGAACTTAAAGAACTAGAATTTGAATCCTGATTGATATAAGATTCAAAACCACGTTGATTTAAACCTATCGCTTTATTACTACTATTTATACTAGATGAAATTGGACTTTTACTAGAGGATGAAGCGGTTACACCTTCAGAATTTGTTGGATTACTACTATTTGTATTTAGCTCACTTTTTATATTTATTTCTGCTTTAATATGTTGTTTGTTGTTATTATTTTGTAAATCACATTTTTTTGATTCATCACTCATTAGTTTAGTAGGTGATGATGAGCTTAAACTATTTATTTGGCTGTTGGATTTTGTATAGTAATTATGATTTTCTTCTGAAGCGCTTGTATTGGCTAATCGCAATGTTAGATGTATGCTGCTAGTGTTTAGATTACTATTACTATGATTATTGGTGTTATTAGTATTATAATTCGACGAGTTTGTATGGTATTGAGAAGATTTTTGTATATCATTTGATTGGTCACTGGTGGTTGATTGTAATGATGGTTGTAGCGGTAACGGAGGTGGTGGCGGTGGTAGTAGAGGTGTTCGATAATCACTAAGCGTTTGAGAAGTCATTACTGTAATTTAATGAAAACGAAATAAAATTAAAAAAATAAAACTTTTTGTTACAAAAATGAAAAATGCACAGTAAAACTTTTTGTAGTTTTTATTTTTATTTTTAGTTTTAGTTAACTATTTTGTGCTTATGTAAAGCAAACGGTATATATAATATATACATATGTCTATATATATATATATATATATATATATATATATATATATATATATATATATATATATATATATATATATAAAATAAATGTATGTAAATCTTAATTAAAACGAAAAAGTTTTTCTTTTCAATCTAGGAAAATAAAATTCTGTTGACATATTCATATTTAGCTGGAATACGAAAATGTTACTTTTTTTTATTACTCGTCAATAGACGTAGATCTGTGAATTTTATACTTTGACTGTATTAATTGCAATAAGCAACATTTCTATATATGGTGTAAAGCACTCGCACTCATGTCCACAGTTTATATATATATATATATATATATATATATATATGTATATATATATATATATATATATATATATATATATATATATATATATATTTACATTGGTAAAATGTAGTTAGCAAAATGTTTTTTCCTAGTTATACAAAAAGTTCTACTGTGATGCTATCTACTATTTACATTCACTCTTGATTATTAACAGGGTCATTTAAGTTCTGTTTTTTAACAAAACAAAAGTAAAAAATCTATTTGAAAAGCAAAATTACAAAATAATGTAAAATAAAAATGTTTGTATATATAAAAAATAAACTTACAATTTTTTTTTGAAATATATAAGTTTTTGGTTATATCTAACAAAATAATAAAAACGTAAAGAAAAAAGCTTAATGAAAAATAAACACAAAAATTTAATTAAATTTGGATGTTTTTTAATTTAAAACATAAAATAAAAAAAAAAATTATAAATATTATGTGTAGTTCTTAAAAAATTGTTTTTTTAAAATAAAACAAACCTGATATTGGTGTTTTTTGACGAAATGTAAAACCATTTTGATATTTTTGTTCTCTCGCAGCCGCTTTATTAGCTGCTGCGGTAGGACATCCAGATAAACTTCGATGTGAATTCCGATTAGAACTTACATGACCACGGCCGTTACATCCAGGTGTTGGACATTTTAGTATAGTTTCATGCATCGCCAATACTTTTTTTTTTTTTTTTTAATTTTTAATTGAAATTTTGATGTTTGTAATTTTTAAAAATTACAAATTATAAAGAAAAAATGGAAAAGTAACTTAATGAAAATAATAATTTTGAATTTGTTTTTTTTATATAAATATATTGGTATATGGATTATATTAAAAATAAAATTATTTATCTTAACTGAAAAATAAATAATTTTTTTTAAAACAATTTTGATTAAACCAAAAAAATAATTTTCACAGTCACATTAAATTAAAATTTTAAAATCAAATTATAAAAAAAACCTAAATTATTTTTTTTTAAATTTAGCGGGGAAGAGAAAATAATATACTTGTATATAATTAATTTTTAAAGTTCGTCTTACAACACCAAAGCCAGATTAATTTTATTTCGTTTAAAAAAAAAATTAAAAATTAAATAAAATTAAAAAGAAGAAAAAGGTTATTGCACAATTTTCTCGAAATAGTTTTAATATACGGTTATATAATCCCATTTCATTTTTATTAAGCACCTCAAAAACATCAAAATAGTTTTTATATTTCATGATTTCTTATTAAGTTTTAATATTAAAAATTATCATGCACGATGTTTCCTATTTATAATATTTAACTTGTATTTTATTAGATCGGAAATATTTTTATATACTTAAAATGTTTACACAAGAAGCTTTTAATAAACGTGCGCCATTCCATTTGTGTACATACTATTTTAAAGAATTAAAATAATAATTACCTTAATTTTTTTTTAAATAGATACAAATACATAGATAAAATATATTTAATAAAGCACTCTACCCCGCTAATAAGAGTAATTATTATTTTATTTACTATTAATAATTTAAACAAAAAAGAACTATAAATGTTTATCAATTAACAGAATACAAGTTTTCTTTACTTGTGTACAAACATGCAATTTAGAGAAGAAATAAAAAAGCAACCAAATTAAAGCTAAACAAATGATAATAAAAATATTAATCGATAAATAAAATATAATATTTTTCACTTACTTTCTGGAGTAACTTTATCTTTCCGAGGACATCCTGATAAACTGAAATTATTAATTATAATTTTGAAATATATTTGTATTTATATTTTCCAACTTTTATATATATATATATATATATATATATATATATATATATATATATATATATATATATATATATATATATAAATAGGTTTTACCTTCTATGGTGCGAGTATAAGCCAGTGACATGCCCTTGTCCTTGACATCCAGGTGTCGGACATTTACTACCTTCTGTAAAATAAATTACGAATAAAAGTATTTTGGAAAATTAGAATTTATTTATAATAATTATATATTTTAATAGTATGTATACGTATTCATTTGAATTTCAAAATCAGTAATTTATATTTTATTTGAAGCAGTAATCATATAGTGTAACTCCTTGTTGTGAAAATTAGCTATTAGGCATTAGTGAAGATCGTAGATCTTTAGAAAGTAAAGGTTACAAAATCATTCGATCTTTAGTACTCATAAATTGACCTAAGCTATTGTTATTATAGGAATAAATACATTATAACGCAGAATCCAGGTAAAAACCATATATGTATATACATAAATATATATATATATATATATATATATATATATATATATATATATATATATATATAAATTGATATTAACAAATATAAAATAAAAAGGAAAACACTCAACTCCCCTTTCCTTTTAAGCATAAAAAAAATTCTTAAACAGCCAACCACCAGTAATCTAGATGTGGTTCGACATAAATATTTTTTCGCCTCTTTCCATATAATTTTTTTTTTTATGAATTTCCTTTTACATTTTTTTTCTGCTAGGTTATGTTATTTGAGAAAAGTACGTATACCGTTATACATCGTTATAATATAACGGACGAAGAAATATATAGAAAAAATACATATAAAAATCTTAAACGCGATAGGCGAAATTTGTAGAAAAAAATATTCCGTATACAAGGCGGGGACATAAAGCCACCCAATTTATTTTTATTTTACTGTGTTCTATTGGGCGGTTTATCTATATATGAATATAGAATTTTTCCACTTTGATGAACATAAAATACAAGAAAAGCTTTAAAAAGCTTTTTTTGCGTGGACGAAGTGTCATGAAAAACAATAGAACTGAAACATAAATCTATATTTTATACACAAACGAAAACGGCAACACAATTTTTAGGTCAGAATCTAATTTTTGCTTGTTGTTTTTGGAATTAAAAACTTCCGAGGTCACATAACTCTAAAAAGTCTTAAGTTTTACACTGAATAAAAAAAAATATATGGCGACTTTTTAATTTTCACACCCAAAAATAACTTAAAGTTTTCTTTTTGTTTTAAAACAAAAATGGAAACTTTTTTATTTTAAAAAATTATGAATGAAATTCAAACTTTCATCAATTTTTTTGATTTTTTTTTATATTTTCTTGTCGTGTTTAATTGAAAGTAAATTAATTTGCATAAATTTTCAAAGTCAAGGAATAAAGTTTTTAAATTTTTTTTTTGTTTTTTTATTCTTTCGAACAAAATACTAGTAGTATATAGTATAGTAGTAAAATAAAAAAAGTTCAAACAATTTTGATCTAAAGTCTTAATCTATGTTAAAATTAAACTTTCAGTTTTTTTTTTCGTATGAAAATGGTAATGAACCTGTATGGTAATGGTAATGAAATGGTAATGTTAAATAGTGGGAAATTTAACATTTTATTACGATTTCCTCAGAAAATCGAAATAACTCAAAGTAATATGAGACAATGATGGTAATCGACTTTGGGTCTGCATATGGTTATAGCTCCTAAATTAAAAATGCCATCTTTTCTTGTATTATACATACGAATGTAAAAGTACAATTATTTTAAACATAAAAAAAACTACTTTAATTATAAAAATTAAAAATTATTTATTTGGTATTTTTATTTTATTTTTCCTAGATTTTTGGTTGGTCTCTCTATATAAATACAATAAAACTGAACATTTTATTTGTTAATTTAAACTTTTTTTCTGTTGCAAATAAAATCTAATTTTTCATTTTGTATCCTTTTTTCGGAAAATTACTACAAAAAATAAAAATAAAAAATCCAACGAAAAAATTAAATTACACAGGATAAAGAAGAAAAACTAAATCAACTACATATGTATTGTTTTCTATAAAATCGTATGTTATAAAAAAATCTTTTCCGCATCTTAATGTAACAGAATAGGAAGTGATTTTACAAGTGTTTTTTCCATTGTTTATTACATTTTTACTAATTACAAAATGTTTTAGTTTGTATATTGGTAGTGTTTGATAGTGGATGCTATTTTTCATGAGATACTAGTAGGGAGATACTAAGCTACTAGCGATTGGTCGGCTTAAAATCGACTATAACTACAATTATTCCAAATGTAGAAAAATTTCATTGACAAGGTTTAAAGGGGGAAAACAATATAAAGGAGAATTTTTTTTTATATTTAAAGTTTAATCACGTTTTATTCTATTTATATAATGATCTGTGCATTTTTACCTGACAAGTGACTGAACCACTAAAATCTTAACTTTTTATATTGTTTTCTTTGCTCTTGAAAAATTTATTATTTTACAAATAAAAAATAAGATTATGTATATATTTATAATGTGTGTGAGAATAGCACGTGTCCTTACATGATAGATGAACACACCACTATATATGTGAAGGGTATTTCATTGGGCTTAAAGATAAAATCAAATTCAAATCTCTATGAATTAATCATAGAATTGTATTTTGCCACACCTCACCTGTACTACTTACACATCTCGTTTTTCGAGGAAGTCAAAAACTTTTGTTACCAAATTATTATTATTATTGTGATGTTGTGTAATGCCAACATTTTTTTTTAGTATTCTATATTTTATGATTAATGGTCTAGCATAAAGTCCTTAATGATCGACATTTATTTTTCAGTAACTTATATTTTCTTATGTAAACTTCTATATATAATCGTATAATATATAAACTCAAGTCAATTATTTTGTAATTTATAATAAGCAATATCAGGTGACAGGGAGAAATATTACCACCCGTTATTTGAAATAAATAAACCTTTATTGCTCTACTTGCTATACGGAATACACAATATGATATTATGATAAAGGAATGGTTTTAGTGTTTGTCTTTGGTTACATTTAATTAACCCCTTGTAAAAATGTAATTATTTAAAAATTCATATTTTTATAGTAGCAATTTTCACAACAAGATGTATTAGGTTAGGTGGATGAGTAATTTAATTTTATACTCAAAACAATTTATAAATATATAGAATTAATGAAAAACTTACCACGATTTATGCTACCCGGTGATAGTGGTGGGATATTTCGATCATATGTGATTTTGTCAACGCCAATCAAATGATGATGATTTGCATTCATTGTACTCGATGATACTATGCCAATTCCAGGACTACTACTGCTGCTGACAGCCGACACCGAAATAACACCTTCTCGAGCAATATCTTGCATTACACTAGCAGCACGTGATCCAACACCAGCCGGTTGTAATATTGTATATTGTTTTGAATCTGGTGACTCTACCGATTTATTTTGATCTTCAACCTTTATTTTAATCGGTTGTGTTTTGTTGTCACTCAACGAGGAATTATAATTTGGATGAATGGGTATTGATTGATCCATTGGTGGTTGTGGCTCATGCGAATAGCTTATGTATGTTGGTTCAATCGATGGATATGGACCCAATGGACCTGGCATTGCCGTTATACCATTTTTAATGCGATGAATATCACTATTATTTGGTGGTTTAAATGCTGATGATTGTGAAAATGGTGGTTTAATTTGACTATGTAAATAGTATGGTGAATGGATATGACTACCATCGGATGGTAGTCGTTGTCGCATACTAGAATGTCTCATTTTTCCATCTTTACTATCTTCCATATTAATTTCTAAATCATTTGAAGAATCGTCGACCAGTTCATTAAAATCGGGTGGATGATATTGATGTGATTGTTCGTAAAGTTTACTATTAATTAATTGATCATCCGAATAATCTCTTTTGATTTTATGATGATAATTTCTTATCTCATTTTTTATTTTACCATTATAATGCGAATCCATTTCATTGCAATGCATATGCATTGATAGTGATGATGATGATTCACCACAATTCATAATTGAGCTAGACGTTGACGATGGTGAATTCATTTTTTGGTCATGATGCTTTTCTTCAAATAGATTCTGAAATGGTGGATTTTCGTCCTGATCATTAATTTTATATAATGAGCCTCTAGAATCTGGCCAACTGCCCGATAAACTTTTCAGAGCAGCTTGAGTTTCTCGTATCAAGGTTTCATCATCTTGATCATCTTTTACGCCAAAACTGTTAAAAGTTCGTCCAATCGGCGGATGCTGAAGTGTTGGGGGTTGAAATAATCGTTTCTTTTGTGGTAAAAAATTACGATCGTCTTTTAATTGCTGGGTCGTTGAAATATTTATCGACTGTGTCTGAATTTGTGGAAGATTATAATCATCTTCACGATTTCGTTTTTTCCTCTTAATATTTTCACTATCATCATTTTTCATCATATTTGTTTCAAAATTATCGTCTTTTACGAACGGACGTTTAGTTAACGCCATCAAAAGCTTTACATTAATTTTTTTTCTACTTGTAATCGTTTTTGTTTCAGTCAAAATTATATTTAAAATTTTAAAGCAACATCTGAGGAAAAATATAGTTTTCTTTTGGTTTTTTGGTTTTTCTTTTCTTTTCTTAATTTAAATATCCATTTAAAAAAAAATATTATACACATACTCGATTAAAATAAAACATTCAAAAAACATTTATAACATAATTATCTCTACCACCACTTTAACTATACATATTTAGGAAAATATGATTTTAAAGTTCATTAACCCATTGTCACATAAAACATAATTTTACATAAAAAAAAGTTTTAATTTTTTATGAAAAGTTGTGAAAATTAGGTTGAAGTTATAAGAAAATTTACTAAAAAAAAATGAAATATTTAAATAAAAGTTTGCTTCAACGATTTAATTAAATAAAATTAACATGCTATATTGATAGTTGTGGTCATTTCGCCCCTTAATTGTAAACGAAAGTAAATAAATATACGTTATCGAACCCCCCGTATTACAGTAACGAAATAAATTGATTGACAAACATTAAAAATTTTGAAATATATACAGTATAATGGTATATGATTTTAAATTTAATATTAAATCAGGGTCAAAGTATTTGAGAAATATTTAACGTTTTAGTTCGAAATTGGGGATCAATTTTTTTAATTGACAATATTTCCGTCGGATCTCTTATTTTTCCACCTAAATAAATTGTTTTGTATATGTGTGAGGATATAATCATGTGTGGGTGGACTTTTACTCAAATGTGTACTTAAAAGGATATTAATTTTTAATTATTTTTTATATATACAATAAAAGATATATATATATATATATATATATATATATATATATATATATATATATATATATATATATTTCTTTTTTTTAATAAGTGATTATATACTCGTGGAACCATACAAAGGTAATGATTAACAAACCCTTTTTTTTATTTAAATAAAAGCTAGTTGCTTCTTGATCAATTTTATTACAATTTCTTTGACTACCTCGCATATAGTTTTCAAAGGTATATACCATAAAATTAAATTACCAACGGTGATGACGATGTTTTGACCCCTTTAATATAGATACACTTTCAATTTGTTTGAAATAAATATTTTATTACTATATATGAGCATATAACTCCTTTCAAATTTCTAATTGCCTTTTGGGTATGTCCTTTTTTAATTAAAGCAACATTTTTTTTGCCATTTCTAAAAATCTTTGTGTGCAAAATAATTTTAGATATTTCAAATAAACATTTTTGTTAATTTAATAGAATAACAAAAAAAATAAAAAATTATAAGTTTGTAATATAATACAACCACTTCATAAAACTCATCACTTAGATACACAAATAATAAATATTCATTTGATTAAATGTCTATGCGTGATTAAAAGAAATAAAACAATTAAATTGTTTGTTGTGTTATATACGAGTATGATAATAATGTTAGGAAAAATTTCACGAAATATTATAAATTAGCACATTTTTATTTTTATTTTTTGAAGGGTTAACATTTTTATAATTTCAAATACCTAGTAAAATAAATAATAAAAAGTTAGTGAAGTGATTGAGTTATAAATTAAATAGAAAATATAATTTTCAGCACAAACATTTATTTGAAGAAATTTCGATTTTTTATTTACGTTGAAAAAAAAAATATTTATTCACATTTCCACTTGGGTTAAAATTTGCTTGTAATTAAAATATTTTTAGTATCGATTAATTATTATTGTTAGTTTGGGTTGGAAGAGGTTTGCATTTTAAAACTTACTAAATATACAAGCAGTTAATGACTCTTCTGAATTTATTTGGTTTTAATCTGGCTACCCTTACATATTTGCATATAGATTATATTTATCTACACTATACCAAAATATTCATTCATATGTGATTTTTTATAATTTAACTATACAAACGATTATATATATATATATATATATATATATATATATATATATATATATATATATATATATATATATATATATATATATATATATATATATATATATAAACCAAATAACTTTAATATAATTCGGTATAATTATGTATTATTACCACAAAAAGGATAAAGACGACGCGTAATTTTTTTAATATCTTGCAGACAAACATTAACACACAACAAAACATATTTATTCTAGATATTATAATATCTCTTAAGATTACCCTATGAGAATATATATATATATATATATATATATATATATATATATATATATATATATATATATATATATATATATATATATATATATATATATATCCATATTGGAGAAACTTTGCTGGGTGCTTATTACTCACTACTACATATTCCTTATTAGGCTTGGTTTGAGATTTAAAGTAGAAACTAGACAAAAATTGTCTTAACTTTAAATGAATGTGCTATATGTATATTCCTAGACTCATACGTATACATATTTAGAAAATTGGATTTTATTTTGAAAGGGTTAAAAAGTTACCATATAACAATAATAAAATTGAATTAATCCTTGTTGTTAAAGGAATAGTAAGTAAAAAGAGTAGTAAAAAGATTAGTTGCATAGTTTTAAATTTTTCTTCTTATTATTGTTCATCTTATACTTAAAGCTGTACTATTTTTTTTTTTGATTTTGTTGAAAGCGGTTATTTTATATTTTGCCTACACATTCAAAACTTTTTGATATTAAACAAAAATCGTTTTTAAGTTTCGATGCTTTATATGTGCTAGCTAAGGCAATCGATCTATGACTCTTAAATTTTTTATTGATACTATATGCTTGGTTAAACAATTTTTCAAAATTAGATCGGTTAGATTTATGATTATATTTATAAAATTATAAATATAATAGTATGATAAATTGACAATAGAAAAAACTGATAAAAAAAATGGGTAGGTAAACTTTAACTTAAGCTTTAAGTTGTTTTAACATGAAAAACAAAAAACTCTAATTAATTTATAATTTAAAAATTACCATTTTGCATTTTAACAATAGAATTATTTCGTCAACGACACGTTAAAATTTTCAGCTCAGGCGCCTTAACAGCATAATGAGACACATAAATTTGATTAACTTAAAAAACAGTTACTATACTTAATTTCCAACAAATAATAAAAAAGAAAAAAAATATTTTCTTGTTATAATTTTTACTTCCTTCCGAATTTTTTATTTTTAATATTTCACCAATTTTCTTTTCTCATTTATTAAAAAATATTATTTTGTGATTTACAATTATATAAAAAAAAAAGAAAAAACTGTTAATATTTTTTAAAATAAAAAATTCATACAATTTATTAGTAATTGCGATTGCGCATATTTTTAAATAAAAATAAAAAAAATTGTATAATTAAAATTGTCGCGAAAAAACAAGAAGTATATTTTCGTAAATTAAAAGTTTCTTGAGCTTTATTCTTGTTTTTATGATTTTTCAGTAGTATTTATTTGGGACAAAAAGTAAAATTATTTTTTTCGGTAAAAAGTTTTGAGACGACTTTGTTTTATGATAATGATTTATGTTTGGGTGTTTAAAAAAAAAAATAATAATAGTAATATACTTGTTGTTGTTGTTTTGTTCATAAGACATTTTTTTAATGAAGTTTGTAATTCAGGAGTATATTTATATATTAAATTTATGAACTAGTATAGTATTCAAATTTCTTCACTAAAATCTTAGTGTAACAATAAATCCAATCCTATAAATAAATATTTATTTATTTATTAAATATAAATATAGGTTTTTTGAATGCAGGAAAAAAGATGAACACAGAATTATCAATTATATCCACAGAATGATTAATTTCTAATCTGACAATTTAAACCGGCGGAATTAAGTGATTAATTCGTAATAAACGTATTAATTTAATTTTTATGTGATTATATTATAATTTAAACAACAATTCTTACTGACACTGTTTATTTTATTGCAAAAACAAGGCAACAACAATTTATTTTAGCTCAACTATGAAAAATTAAATAAAACAAATAAAATAAACGTGACAACATGCGATGTGAAAATTGTTTTTCTTATTATTTAGTCTTTTTATTTTATTTTATTCTTGTTTACGGGTAAAACAAGTTATATTGCTTGTACAGTTTTTATTTTGGTTCCACTCGGTACTTGTCACTTAATGAAATTTAATAAGAAAATATATGTATGTTTTTTGTATAGATTTAGTGGTATAAACAAAACTATTATTGGTATATTATTTTTACGATTATGATAACAATAAAAAATAATTGACTGGACTAAAATACACAACAATATAGGAGGATGTAGTGAATATAATTGCGTGTCAAATAAAATTTAACAAGATATTAGATTTTCATTTAGATATTATGATGTGGTGTATGTTAATTATCAATAATAAAAAAAAATTTCTTCAAGGCTAATGAAAATTTCTTTTGTACATTTAAAAAAAAAATATTTTAAGTAATAAATATTAAATAAAGTACAATTAAATCTTAGTAAACTATTTAAACGATGCACTCAATAAATGGTGGTAGGGATATTAAAACAATCATTCAAATCATACTCGCTTCATTCAACCATTTCACAGGTAAATCATAATTCATAAAGTGATATTCTATTTTCTTATACGTCTATAAGATCAAGATAATATGATAAAATATTTATAATTTACCTTTATAGTGTTGTTTGGCTAAAAATAATTAAAAAATTATTGCATATGCACACTATCAATAACAATAATTTAATTTAAAATCCACTTCATCATTTTCACTAAAACTTTTCTGAAAGTCCATTGAGTTTTAGTTTTTCAATTGCACAATTCTTTCAATTTTCAAAACTAAACTTTACACTCAGTTTATATATTTGTTGATTCTCATACAGCTTCGATTAACTTAAACAACAACTAAAATCGGAAAATAGTCTTCATTAATGTTGTTAAAGAGGATAAACAATATTAAAGTGTTGTAAATATAAATTTAAAAAAATATTAATAAAGAAATTATAAACTTATAAAGAAGAAGTTAACTGAAAAGTTTTATATTTAGACGAAAGTTCCAACATTTTCATTATTATTATATTTATACAAATATATATATATATATATATATATATATATATATATATATATATATATATATATATATATATATATATATATATATATATATATATATATATATATATATATATAGATGTATATATATACCCACACATCTATATATATATATATATATATATATATATATATATATATATATATATATATATATATATATATATATATATATATAAAACTAAATCGCGATAATTTATATTTTATCTTTACATTTTATTAGTATTATTTTGTAATTTTTCACAACAAACTTTTTTTTTATCCTTAACCAAAATATTAACCAAAACAACAAAAAAATAATAATTCCGAGTAAGAGACAACTGAGTAGATATGAATTATCACACACAACACCAAAACAAGAAATAATAATAACTCGTCTCTACCTGTACTAAGTTCGATGCTAACTGGCACCAAACTATATAAAAATTTTCACAAATTTTTGGTTGTATGTTGTGCGAGAAAAACACAACACAAATAAAAATTAAAAACACAAGAAAAACTGTAAGAATTCAACAACATACTGTGGAAAAGAGACAAAAGTAATCTAAAAATGAAAATACAGCTAAAAGGCACTTGAAAGAAAACTGCAATTCGTATATATATATATATATATAAATATATGTTTACTGGAAAAGCAAGAAACATTGATGATAAGGGAAATTTCAATACATGCAATACAAAGCGATTTTCTTTATTTCTATGTAGTTGTGCTACTAACAAATACCAACGGCAAATAAGGAGAAATTGTAAAATTTGTTATGGAATTATATATGTATGTTTAGGAAAAAAGCTCTACCCACATTTCACTGTTTTCTATGTATTTTGAGGGGATGAAAAGCAAGCACATTTTATTTCCCAAAAGGCATGCGTTAATATTTTTCTTTGATTTTATAACACTGACACCACGATAGATGAGAAATGCAAAATCATTATGTTTTTTATCAAAAGCATGGAAAGTCCGCCTTTTCATACAATCAGAATTTTGATGTATCAGTTTTTGATTAATATTTGTTCATGGTAGATGTGTTTTCTATTCCATTTTCCATTATAACTATATATATCTTTATGAATGACGTCAGGTTATTTCAGGTATATATATATATATATATATATATATATATATATATATATATATATATATATATATATATATATATATATATATATATATATATATATATAATATATATATATGACGACGTATTATATAAATGTGTGTAGATGTAAGGTTTTTAAACTGTGTTGATTGCGACGTAGTTTGGCTGCTTATTTTAAACATTCTTCAGTTCGTTTGGTTTCAACATTAAAAAAAAAAGGAAAATTAAAAAGGAAAATTAAAAATAAACTTTGAATTTTTCGGTATACATATGTAAAAAAAACGTAATGCAATCAAATTGGTTTGATTGCATTACGTTTTTTTGAAACGTAATGCAATCAAACCAATGAAGGTTTGTTGATTTTTTGAAGTAAGTTTATTTAAGTTTTGTAAAACGTATTTTCCATAATATAAGTTGAGGAAAATTGTATTTGTCACACCAGTAATTCTGATATAGATATTTGGTTGGGAATAGTTTTAATTTTCTTAATAAAATAATACAATTTTTTCCAGTATAACAGCATCTTAACTAGTAAGAAACTTCATTTGTGTATTCTGATATAATTAAAAGTCGGTAATAAGGCCAAAGGCGATATTTCCTTTTTTTTTGTGTATTAGAAACATACAATTTAAAAAAAATATGAAAAGATCATGTTTTCAACCCTTTTTCAAATATTTTGTTTTTGCTCCTTTAATTTTTTATTTCAGTATATTTCTTTTTTGAGGTTTTATTCCATTTTCATGAACACAAGAAAAATAATAATAATAACAATTATTTTATTTTTGTACTGTGAGTAAAAAGGATTGAAAATTCATAAAAATCATTAGAACATCAAATGAAAACCGTATCAAGAAATTAACCAAGGAAAAATAAATTGTTGGTTTCGACATTTCCGTAGAGTTAATGAGTTAAGAATTTTTGTTTTGTTTAAAATTATGGTAAATTATAATTTTTTTTCTATATACATACTGGTCTTAATTAGTATACAAGAGTTTCGATACAATTTTACTGAAGTTCTGACGAAACACTAAAAAATTACTGCAATATTAATAGTTTATATAAAACTCAAAAAAACAAATTCATGAACAGTAATGGTATGTATATCCTTTTATATTCTAAATATACAATCGAACGTGCTTGTAAAAATTCAATTTATGTTTATCTGCATAAAATTTTATATATTTTTCGTTTTCATTACTAAACAAACAAACCCATTCAAAATCATTTGAATAGAAAAATAATACCGAACAAATTCTAATAAAAATAATGTGGTGGTGGCCCATAATAATAGCCAAAAAGAATTTTACTTATGCCACAAAATAGAATCGAATCTATTATATTCAGCCTTTTTCTTCGTATGTCTCCAAACAAAACAAATCAAAGTCATTTTATGTTAAAATCAGAATTTTTCCGACATTCAAATTTATTAGATTTCGTTCTTAAGAATTGGAAAAAATTTAAAAAATAAAACTGTATTTTCAATATGAATATTTATTTCAATATCAAAATGTATATATATTTTTATGTCACATTTTATTGGACAAATATCAAAATAAGGGAAAATATGTAATTTTTTCAATTTCTTAAAAAAAAAAAAAAAAAATTCAAACTTATAAGTTGATTTTGGTTTTAGTGAAAATATGAATGAACATCTAATATTTTATATATATATATATATATATATATATATATATATATATATATTTATATATATATATATATATATATATATATATATATATATATATATATATATATATATATTTATATATATATATATATATATATATATATATATATATATATATATATATATATATATATATATATATATATATATAAAATGGGAAAATGTATTTTTTCTGTGGTTATTTCATATGCATATTTGATTGATTTTTTTTTGGTCTGAAGAATATTTATTTATAACACAGGGTATTTTCAGTAAATTCATTTGAGATTTGGAAAATTTTTGTTTCGAATAAAAATTGTATTGGAGATATGTTACCCTTTAGCTTACATAAATATCTTCACCGAAAAGGAGCAGAAAAATAAAGTTTTGAATTATTTATTTCAATTTTAGATGAAAAAAAAAAATAAAAATGTAGTATGCATATATTTTCCAATTTCCATATCATTTTATGAAATTTATTGTTAGCTCTTGGTCGTTCTATAATATTTCTGTATTTTTTATTGGTTTTTGAAATGTCAATATTTGTAATCAGAATAAATTTATATTTTACATCTAACCTAACTATAACAAATCATCTGATTTCCTCAAAGACATGTATACGTCTAGCTCACCTAATCGCTATTTAATCGATTTTTATTTAATTCATCCTTTAGCAGAACTATTTAGTCGTACAATTAAATCTTATTTTCTTTTCAAATGTTTTAACGAAAAACTTTCTTTATTTTAAACAGTATATCTTCCATGAGCATAAAAGAGAAGGAAAAACTTTGTTTAAAATTATTATCATTTTCCAAAATAAGTTAATAATTTTTTTTTTTTTTTGTTATTCTGAGAGACTTGTTGAATTGAGAACTTCCAAAAACAACAAAGTTCCAAAAAAATACAAAATTTTGTTTTGTTTTAGTTTTTGTTGTTGGAGGTCAGGGAAGTGTTTTTGTGTGAAAAGTTTCTTTTTTTTGTGTTTGGTGTGTAAAAGTTAAAGTTTCCTTATTTTTAAATTAATTTTCATTAATAAATTTTCCTTGTTTGAGTTTAATATTTTGTTTAAAAAAATTATGTATATATATATATATATAAATATATATATATATATATATATATATATATATATATATATATATATATATATATATATATATATATATATATATATATATATATATATATATAATATGTATAGAGTATAGAGAATAATACAAAAATAAACCAGGAAAACTTTTTGACTGTGTTCAAAATTAGACACATAAATTTTTGTTTATATTGCTTAGGCTGGTAATAAATTCACGCAAGTTTCTAAACTTGAAAGTTAAAGTTATATTATTTTCAAAACTTTAAGAATTTTAAGATTAAGTCAATATATGTATTTATATATTGTTTGCAGTAGACGTCATTTATATTTAAACTATAATTTAAAGTATATTGTTTTGTTTATTTCTTAAATTAATTTTATTTTGACTTAATTACATCTATGTACATTTTAATTCTAATTTTGTATAATGCTACCATTTTAATGTTTGATACAAAAACAAATTTATAATTTATCGTTTAATCTTAGCTTTTTCTTATGTTTTGCTTCCAAAAACTAAATGTTGTTTATAAAATAACAACAAACAGCATCAAAAATTCCAAAAATTATAAAATACTAGAATTCTTTAAAAACTATACAAAAAAAATTAAAAATACTTTAACGTTTTTTATGAATTTGTTCATCTGGACATAAAGAAATATATTTTGTATTAATACAAAAAGTAAACCACATTACATATAACATATCTACAGTTTTTGTGCTGTGAAATTTATCGTTTGAAGTGAAATTTTCTTAATACAAATTTTTTGTCCAGGTTTTTTAATACATTAATTTTTTTAAATATAAATATCATGCGGTGAATTTTGCAAAAGCTTAAATTACAACAATATATAAATATATATATAAATATATATATATATATATATATATATATATATATATATATATATATATATATATATATATATATATATATATATATATATATATATATATATATATATATATATATACATTAGTATTTGCGTGAAAGGTCATAAATTTTCACTGCAAATTAAACATAAAATAAAATTCTAATTTTAATGATTTCATATTATTCAAATAAATAAATAAAAACAAATCCATTATCTTTTATCATATCATAAAACACCTTTCAAAAAATTTTCTTTTGCAAGAGTTTTTGTAATGTACAATATAAGAAGTGTATTTTATATCCCTAACAAAGAAACAAAAATTTTAAGGAAAATTGTCGTAAATCATAAAGTTGAAAATTTTTAAAATCATTTTAAATTAGGCTTTTCTATAGAAGAATTGCCAAAAATACTGTGTTATATATATATATATATATATATATATATATATATATATATATATATATATATATTCATATCTGTTTATATATGAATATATATAAACCTAGTTGATCCTTGTCCGAGATCTTTTACATATTTCAGACCGTTTTTTTCCAATTTGCGATCGGTGTAGGTGATCAGCCCAACGAAAGATTTTATGCGACCATTTCGCGTTAAGCAAACACCTTAACCATTACTATACGTTCTGTGACTTATATTAAAATAATTTCAATTATAATCTGTTACGACAAACTCATATAGTTTCGATATGTGTAACAAGGATCCTAAATACTTTTATGACCAATCTGTACTCATTCTGTACTTAGTTATAACAAATAAAAATAATGTTACATTCCTTAATCAATTAAGTATTGGCTGTTTTGATCATGACTTGTCGTTTTGGGCATATAAAGTTCTAGTACCTAAATTTAGTGATTTAGCTTGGTATATAAACTGTAATGATATTTTAACATCTCTAAACTATTAAGTGAATGTATGGATTTGGAGTGTAATAACATATTTAACTTTTCAGATGTCAATCATAATCTTTCTCTGTTCAATAAACTTTTTGTGTACCTATTTGAAAAACATGTAGCTCTAAAATTATTTAAGTTGAATATAAAGTAGCCACCATAGCTTTCTGGTAGCTGATTAAATTTTCGGCACCACAGAGCTGAAAAAAATGCTTAAAATGTTCCGTTCCTTTCTAGGTGGTGGACAGTTACCGTCGTTAACATTTCGTAGTTCAAATTTCTGTGCCTACTACGTAAAAATAAAAATTTTGTAAACGGATAAATTTCTTAATGGAAGAATTAAAAATATATGTATATATATATACATATATGTTTATAAAAATATATATATAAATATATATAAATGTATATATATATATATATATATATATATATATATATATATATATATATATATATATATATATATATATATATATATATATATATATATATATATATATATATATATATATATATATATATATATATATATATATAATATATATATATATATAAATATATATATATATATATATATATATATATATATATATATATATATATATATATATATATATATATATATATAAATGACCGATACAAATTTTCATTCATTTGTAATCACTCTTATATCGTGTACAAGTGTATAGACTTTTAACATTTGCTGTACATTACTCGATCATAATATTTATATTTTGTGTAAACCAGTTCTGCTTTTGAATACAATCAGCTGTTGGAATGGTATGGTTGGATATTTTATTATTATTTTCAAAACCTACACTATTGCGTCTACAATTGGTTGATTTTGTTATTTTGCATAATAACCTGTATATTGGTGATGATAATGTTTTTATGTATTATATCTGTAACCTGTATATTGGTGATGATAATGTTTTTATGTATTATATCTGCTCGGTGTATCATTATTATCGGATTTCAATTTTTCATATGAATCGTTTTGTCCGAAGCAAAATTTAAATGTAATTGTAATTTTACGTTCATCTACAATTATTTTTGTTTTTACCTAATCGCATATAGTGGTATGTATTGCGTTTCAATTTCCCCCAACAGCAAATAATATCTTTTTGTCATCATATATTTTTCTGTGGTAGTAGTATTAACATTGTAGTATTTTGTATTTTAGTATTAACATTGTAGTATTTTATTTTGTATTCATGTTATTTACATGTATAGTGATTTATATTTTGCGTACATTTTACATTTTTTATACATTTTTTAAGGTATTTTTTATAATTCACTAGAACTATTGATGCATCCTTGTTAAATATATATAGAACAAAAATTGTACATATTTCAGTGCAGTCAGCAGGTTATACTATAGTATCAATTCTTCGAATCATCGTTTCAAATCCATCTTGGACATATCGAGTCGATAGCGATTCCGCAAACTCCACAGCGCACGGTAGCTGGCGGCTGTGGTGTGGTAGGCCTTCTTCACTGGCCTCCACACAACAGCTACCAGTGGCCGTAAGCTGGGGAGTTTGCGAAATCGTTATTCGGCTCGATACGCATTAAGATGGCAATTGGACGATGATACTCGTTGTTTGGTACTTTGAGTATAGCAGACTGTACTTTTTTGTTTAATTAATTTATTCATGTACATGTATTCTTTAAAACAATTCACTTAACTTTTGCTGGAAATTACTAAGGTTCTCAATTTTATTTGACTATTACGAGTGTGTAGTTTTTAGACTTTTTTGATTAATATTATAGATACTTAAATGTCGAACGTTTCCATCTGTGACCAGTAATATAGCTTAACATGTAGCAGGTTCGTTTCAACCGTCAATTTATTTTGACATATTTTGACTTCTTTGTCAGCTTGGTATAGTGACAGGTTGTATTTTTGTAGTATATAATATTGTTGTTTTCATAGACATTTGTTTCAATTCTGATTTATCTTTTACGACAGTTGAGATCTTTGTTTCGTCATTGTTTTTGGAATTATCATGTGTACTTACACTTAGATTATTGTTTGGTACTGTGTGTATCAAATATGAAGAGTCTTGACTTTCATGTGTCCGCTGCACAAAATATGGAATCATGTTTTGTTGTTGTATGAGAAGTGGAGTCACAAAATATAAATAATTTGAATATAGGTGACAGGGTAGTCAATAAGATTGAATGATTTTGTTGCATAGCACAATTGCAATAATGTTGAAGTGGTTATTATTTTTTGTTTAATGTAATGCCATAAATTCTCTAATCAATCAATCAATATAATATGAATATATATATATATATATATATATATATATATATATATATATATATATATATATATATATATATATATATATATATATATATATATAAACATACAAACAAATGATCTGATTTTTCATATAGTTTCAAAATTATTAGTAAAGTCAAGCATACAATTTATGTTTGTACTGCACCCTTTTTCCATATTAAGACATAGTCATTAATCAATTATCAATTACACTCAATACTAAATAGAAGTTTTCTTATAATAAAAGCACAGTACATATAGTAAATAATAACATTATCAACCTTTTTATACAAAATTAATCTATATAAACCTTTTTATCGGACAAAAAATAGATTTAATTCCAATTTCACGCAAAAATTCACGTCGATACTTTCACCGGAGTATGATTCAAAGATGAGAAGGAACATGGCAAAGACATACGTATACATGCAGTTGAAACATACAGTTTTGTTTTGTTTTCATACCTTTTATTTTTAAAATACAATATATCGAGAAACATTCAACATTACTTTCAGATTATTTTTCTTTTTTCCATGTGTTTTTCCATTAGCACATATAATCAACTTAATCCGTTAATATAGAGTGAAATAAAAAATAAAAAAAGTTAAATGTGGTAAAAAAATATATATTGAAAAGTATTTTCACATTTGATGTGAAAAAAATAAAATAAACCTATATGTAGAAATGAAAAACAAATGTGTGAACATGTTTGGATTTAATTTAATATACATACATATATGCCATATGATATGTGAAGAAGAGAAAATTTGATAATATTCACCTACGCCAAACTTTATTGGTTGTATAAAATTACTGAAAGCTTTAATTTGGCGATTTTAAAATATTTACGCTAATAAATTTTGTTTAAGTGAATTCACAATAATAAGGGTTTCATAATATTACGCAATTTGTCCATTTCCAATTTACTTTTGTGTTTAGTAAAATATGTCAACATGACTAATTAATATGAACCTACTAGCTTTTAAAATAAGAAAACTTTTCTTATTTACTTTAAATTGAATAAAAAAAAAATAAACGAAAATAAGTAAAATATTGGGTTGGGTGGTATATTGTTTGTCTTTTTATATGAAACACACAAAAATTTGTTTTTGGTTGAATAACCAAATTACAAAGACATTTTTTATGGACTTCACCGATTCTAAAGTTTCAGTGGGGAAATAAATTTTAGACTTTTTTTTTTCGATCCATTATAAATGACGTATTTTGTGAGTTAGATTATCTTAAACAAGGTTGTGTTATTGCCTAACCAAAATATATTACATATGATAACCACTTATACGAAATGCAATAATAGTTGACTCTTTTGAAAATGCTTATCAAATCAAATAATATATCTAAATAAAACGATCAAAACAGTTTCTTATTCGTTAGAAACCGATAAAATTTATTCGGTCAACATAAAAATATTTTCGATTATATACCATGTCAAATATTCTATAAATCACAAGTTTTTTAATGACTTTAGTTGAGGTTAACCACTATCTAATAAAACGAATTATTGCCACTTATTTCAAATCCAATCAAGTTATGAAACCCATTTTATAAAATAAATACGATTTTAATCACATGAAATTACAAGAAAATTGTACCAATTTTGGTACCAATCGACAAGTTACACAGATGAATGTATCTCTTGATATATTTATATATATATATATATATATATATATATATATATATATATATATATATATATATATATATATATATATATAAGAAAATTTTCTACTTATACTTGTTTTATTACTCCACTGGGATAATTGTATATAGTTTGGTTGTATTTTATAATAATTCTATTGTAATAAAAATAATATGTCTATGAATATATTCTATTTGTCTATTTGTATGTAATCTTAAAATGACAAGATACATGTTTGCAAGAACAATATTATCAAGGGCTTACATCTTGTTATGTAACAGTCGTACAAAACAGAATATTATTTTTGTCGTATATAATATTTGTGACTAGAACCAAATCTAATATAATTATGTACAAGAATTTTATATTTTGCATTTATCCTATTTACGTGGTGTTTACACAATAAGCTTCATCAACATCCTCTTAATACGTTTTTTTAGTTCATTCATTTCCATTATCATTGTCAACCGCCAACCACAATTTTTCTAGATTTTTATTTATTTAATTTTAATTTATTTTGAAAAAAAAATATATATATATATATAAAAACACGCGGATGGAATATTACAAATATTTCAAGCACTTTTGTTGGTATGGTTTTAATAAATAGACGAGTTTTTATTGTTATTGTATTTCTATTTACTCCACCGCGAAATTAACAAAAACATCTTAAGTAAATTTTTGACATGTATTTTGTATGGAAAATTTTTTTTCGAGACTTATACGAAGATTTTTTTAAATTGAAGAGTGTGAAATATTTTAAACCCTTTGATGAATTTTATAAAATTTTTGACAAATTTTCCAACACAATTTTAACTTCAGTTAGGGTTAAGAAATTTTCGAAAAAAACAAAAAAAAAAACGGTTTTTTGAATTAGTTTTTTGATATATATTTTCTTCATTTCCTCATGATGTTTTGTATTATTTTGTAAAGAGCGCTAAGTGAAAATTGACTACTATTTTTTTGTTCAGTGTTTTGGTTAAGACAGATGAAAATTAAATTCTTTTATATACAATTAAACTGTAAATATAATTTTTTATTCTTTCTAAGCACAAACAAGTTAAAAAATAAAATTAAAAGCAAACAACGTGAATTTTCCAAAATGTAAAAAAATTGTTCTATTGTTTAATCCAAAATCTTAAAAGAAAAGTGGAATTTAATGTTTGATTTATATATACAAACAAAAAATATAAAAATATATTTTAAAATGTGAATTTAATTTCAATCTGTGAATAAATTTTGGTTAATATTGATTTTAGAGTTCACCCTTTATTGTGTAACTAGCAAAACAGAAAATCCAGTTGAGACAAAATTTAAATCGAGCCCATCAATCATATATAAGATGCGCCGTGTATAAAGTGAAAAATTTGGTTTAAGCGATAAACAAAATTCATATTTCTTTATACGAATATATAAAAGAGTCAATAAATTACATTTTCACATATCTTGTAATTCGGTAAATCTTATTTTATCCATTCGCTGTTAGATGGATATACTCCGCTACTTCTCTATGTATCCATGTACATATATTGAAAATTTTGTTCACTAGTAAATTCAATCGAGAAGGTTAGATGGGAGGTTGTACAATTCATATGTGTAGTTTTATATATATATATATATATATATATATATATATATATATATATTATATATATATATATATATATATATATATATATATATAAACATTATACAATATTGCATGCACAAGCAATAAAATTTTCTTTTAGTTTCCTTTTTTTTAGTTCGGGAAAATAATATAAAATTTATATTATCTTTGGATGTACATAAATACAATGTCTATATATACAATTTGTATATATATATATATATATATATATATATATATATATATATATATATATATATATATATATATATATATATATATATACGTACTATATATTAGTTTTATATTCGTTTCGTTTTTAAAATTCTAAGATTTTTAAGGTTTATATTTTCTTCTAGTACTTTGAATATTCAGCAATTATAACAAAGCATCTTAATCAAATTTACATGAAAATCCACTAAAACGATAAATATATATATATATATATATATATATATATATATATATATATATATATATATATATATATATATATATATATATCCTATTATATATTATGCTTACTAGTTTAAACAGAATAAAATATTTATTTTTACAAGGGATTGTTGAAAAATATTTTTTAACCCTTACACATATACGAGAAAATTTTTATACATTTATACTAACGTGTATATTGTCTAGAATGCAATAATTTCTCTTGGTTTTAGAAATAGATAAATATTTTTGTTACAGTTTTCTATTATATTTTTATGTGTTGCAAATTGTATGTGTCGTAGATTTATATATATATTATATATATATATATATATATATATATATATATATATATATATATATATATATATATATATATATATATATATATAAATATATTATATGCATATATGGATTTTCCATAAACATTAAACATATCTTATTGTACCAAGACCGCGATGGTATATTATTAATATTATTACAATATTACACACAGATTTATTTAAAGGGTGGTTTTAAAGATTATTTGATTATACTGATGATGATTTTATTGCTGTTGTTTTTAAGTAGTTGAAAGGGTAAAACGAACCAAAAGATTTGTAATATGAAAAGAATTGATTTATCCAAGTTCGATTGTTATTTTCTGTGCTAAATGTTACGTTGTTATTCCAAATATTTCCCGTACGTACTCATCTGGCCTTTATTATATTTAATACGATTTTCAATTATTTTTTTTTTGTCGTATATTTTTTTTCCCAATTTTCTTCTAATATTGAAACTTGATGAGAAATTTAAAAACGAATATATATATATATATATATATATATATATATATATATATATATATATATATATATATATATAAAACACTAAGTATGGGATGATTAGGGTGTTACATTTATAATGAGTTGAATATAATGTATAATATGTAGTGTATCCGAGTATATATACAAGAGGTGGATTTTTGAGGGTGAGATAAACATATTAAAAAATATAAATAGAATAACAACAAACAAATAAGTACCTTTTGATAAGGAAATATCCTTATTAAAGTCACCCTCATTTTTTTTTTTTAAATTTAGCTTTCCTTATGGCCATCTTATTTTGTTTCTCTCTTTACTTATTATTATGTAATATTTCCATATTTTCTCGTGTTTTATATTTAAACACATAATCAGCTTGACAAAAAAAATTAAATAAACTGAAAACATTTTCTTGGGTTACTTCAAACATATTTCAAATATTTTACAACAAAAAATCCATTAAATTTTGATCGCATCCATGCTCATTAAATAATTTTCCATCACATTAATAAAAGTTATATGTATACATATATCAAGGTGTCATACAACAATGAAAACCACAAAATATGAATGATGATTTTTTCTTACATTAGGTTGGGCAATGAAAATCATTACGAAAATTTGAAATTTCTTCAAATTTACCTTCAAACTATATCCAAATGCTAACGAGTTGGAAAATAAGTTTTTTTTCTAGTATTTGGTCATTTACAATAAGAAAATACTTTGGACGTTTGAAAAAAAAACACTTGAGATTTTTTTTTATGATTATCGGTCAAAGTGACTGGAAAATTTGATTTGTCATGTATTATTATTTTATTTATTTTTTGTTTGGTCAAGAGTACTTGGTCATCACATTTTCTTTCTATCAAATAAGAAAAGAAATAAAAAATAATAAATATTTTTCATTTCGGACAATTTCATTGTGGTATTATCTTAAAGTTTTTCGGTCAATTTTTGTAGAAGTTGTTAAAAATTACGCTTTATAATTAGACTATGTATATCAATGTTTCAGTTTTGCTAGGGAATTTCACAATTTATGTATCATTTTAGAAAATCTTTTCTTATATAAGAAAGAAAAGCACTCTTTTATACGTAGTCTTTTACACACTACTCGTATAAATGAAATTTAGATGTATACCAGAATATTGATGTCACCCAAGAGGGTTGTAAAACATGTAACAATTTTATCATATCTTTTCATATATGATTTTCCTGTATACGCAATCATCTGGCTGTACTCGTATAGGTTCTATTTTTATTTATAATCAATTGAAGATACCGTATACACACAAACCGAGTAGGTCGTTTATTTATTATATGTGCTTTGAAAAGGATATATAGATTATTTAGGATAGATATATGAAATGTTTACAAACAACTTAATTATCGATTTTATTATCCTTTATTGCCTATTTTCAGGATAATATAAAAGACAGTTAAATTGTATACTCCTTATGTATATTATAATTTATTTTCTGGGTACCGATTGCTTTTATAGTTTGTTTAGGTTTGGTTTTATTGGAAAATGATTTCATTTTATATGGTGAGTGATTATCTGATTAAATCTTTAAATTAAATACTTAACAGAAAACTAGGGTAGATGTAAATTTTTATGAAATTGAAAACTCAATTAATATCGTTATTTTCTTTGCAACTCACGCAATTTTCGAATCATTTGTAATAAAATCAATAAATTACAATTAACTGATTTGCTATGATTACATTTATATAATATATACTCGTATATTTATCTGATTCAAAATTCACTAGAATTATGCGTTTTATTCAATTTATACACTACACACTCGTACCCAGTTTATTCAGATCGCAGAAAATATATAAGGGTATCATGCTGTTAAATTCTTTTATTTTAATTTATTATTCAATTCTAACTCATTAGGTAGATAACTAGGATATTTTAACACTTGTATAGTTTATTTTAAACCGAATAGAAAATCACAATTTTTATAACGAATTTGTGATAACGAAGAGTAGAAAATTAATGTTTTATACGATGGAAAATGTAGTTTATCACATTTTAATAAAGTTATATATACGTCATGCAATTTTGGTCAAACTTAAACCTAAACCAACTTATATATAACTCTTATTTTTTCCGAAATCTTGATCTTCCATGAAATAATCCTTAAAAATATGATGGTCCGGAATGAACAACATGTGCAACCATGAGCTCCTTGTATGGACAATGGCATTTATGCAGAAACACAGCTGGAGACGATGGTTATCCAGCATACCAGGCTTAAAAACCCTCATAATAGTGAAATAAGTGAAACTTTGACTATCCGAGATTTTTAAATCATATATTAGAGGGCAGATGGATTGTTCATTATTCTTCGGTATCGTATAGAATTTTTAATGTCCATATCAATGGACAAAAAGTATTATCGTTCGGTTTAGACAACAAAATGTTTATGATAATATAAAAATAAAGGTTTGACCTAAGCTACTGTTTCAGTATAAAACAAGCATAGTGAGATCGGGAAATATTTTAGCTACCAATACATCAGAAGCTATTTGGACACAACACCTACGACATTTTTCGAATTGTGTGTTTGTAACACTAAAATTTAAGAAAAAATTGCTCAAATTGCACCAATTCAAATAGCACAGTCACGTGCAAATGAATCAGTTGAGCAATATGAAGTAAGAAATGAATAAAACCGATTTAGAAATAGACAAAAACCATTACATAAAATACAAAAAGGTTAATATTTAATAAACTTGAATTCAATTATTGCTATAAGCGATATGAATAATATTTGTATACATTGCAAAGCCTTAAAATGCAAAGATAAAACTCATGGCTTATATTACGTATGTTCTTTAAAAAAATTACTAGACCAGCAAAGCGGGAAAGAACAGGTAGTATAAATATATGTATGTATATATATATATATATATATATATATATATATATATATATATATATATATATATATATATATATAAATATATATTTCTTTGAAATGCAGCCACGTCAAAACAACTTTGGTTTTCTAAATTTTATGAAAATATTTTAGATTTCATTAAAAGTGACATATTGATAAAACACCAACCCATCTTCAGTCCAATACAATTTCCAGTTTCTTATATTTATTCAGTTGTACAGTTTCATTTGAATATTTAGTCATAATACGAAGAAATAAAAAGAAATGAAAATTTATTATCTTTGGTCAACAAATATTTTTGTATATGGAAATTTAAATTTATATTTATCATCTTTGACTTTGCTGATTTTTTAGTTTTTGCCTTTTTAACAGACGCAGTAACAGAAGGGTTTTTTTTTAATATGTTTGTTTTTTATTTTTTTTTATGAGTGTATAGGAAATAAAGAATAAACCCTTTTTCGTAAGGCAAATAAATAATCAAGAAAATAATAAAAACTGCCAAAAATTAAAAAAAAACCAATATGTTTGGTTTGATTTGAAAGGAATGCCATAACCAAATTTCCTTTTAATATGTTTATATATTTTGAATTCCCATTCCAATTAAAACGCAATTGTTCATTTTTGGAAAATTCGACCAAAATTCAACTTTTCAATTTAAAAAATAAACAGGGAAATAATCTACATATGCTTATAGACCATTTGGCACCCCAAATATAATTTTTATTCAGTTATATATTTTTTTTGTTCCTGTCCATCTACTCATCCCTAATTTCCTTCTTCATTTCAACTTTTCATCTTAATAAATAAAAATAACAAATTCACATCCATTTTTTTTTTTAAATTTATAACATAATACAAAAAGTGGACACATAAAATAATCATAATAATAGGATAGCAATACAATGAATATACCCCGAAAAATGGTCATCGGAAAGGATTGAGGGAAATATATATGGAAAATATGTACATTGTATAGTAGATGGATAGGTTCTCTGGTCACATTTGTTATTGTTTCATTAAAATGTAATTTTTTATTTGTAATATTTTTGAATTTATGTAATGTTTATAAATAAAAAAAAATGTCTTGTTTAAATTGAATTTCTGTTGTACCTTTGTCACTTCAAGCATTTCCTCTTTTAATATTTCCATTTTTAGAAATTTTCTATAAGAAAAAAAAATAGAATCTACACTATACTGTGTTGGATAACATAACGTGATCATGTTATGTTAAAATAAAAATAATTGAAGCTTTTTATTTTAAATTTTCCTGTCCGATATAAAAAACTGAAGTTTTATTTTATTTAATGGGGAAAATTATGATTATTTTTTATTTAGACAAGATATTTAGATTTTTAATATTGTTTTTTTTTTAATGAGTTTTATGTGTAAAAATTATAAGTGAAGAATTTTTGCTTAAATATATATATATATATATATATATATATATATATATATATATATATATATATATATATATATATAATATATATATATATATATATATATATATATATATATATATATATATATATATATGTATATATATATATATATATATATATATATATATATATATATATATACATATATATATATATATATATATATATATATATATATATATATATATATATATATATATATATATATATATTTATATATATTTATATATATATATATATATATATATATATATATATATATATATATATATATATATATATATATATATATAATTATATAAGGGATAACCTTTTTATTTTTATTCAAATTAAAGATTTTATTTTTATTTAAAATCTAAGGACACGAGTGAGAAACATGGTCTACTTCAACATATGTGATTTTATAATTTTTCAACCTGAAAATTAAAGCATGTCAATTTTTGGTTTTTCGGGTTTGTACAGAATTATGCTGTAGGCTAGAGTTAGGTAAGAATTTCTTGAAATTAGAAGTTTTTGGGTTTAAAATAAATATTTCCATTTACGAACATAAATAGATGGTTACTTCTCATATATGTATATAAAAAAAATTAAATGTTACAATATTTTAATAAAACAGTTTCATGACGAATTTAATTCGACTCAGATTTTCACTAAATAAAATTATTTAAATTGAAATAATTGACTTTCCCACATAATAACCTGAATCTATTATATGCTTTAAAAAAATACCTCAAGTACAAATAACAAAAATTAAAATGAAACTGTCAATCAACCTACACCAAAATGTAAAAAATCATAAAGTTTTTTCTTTCATTTTATATTCAAAAGAAAGAAATAATATTGAAAATGAATTGAAAATTTAAATGAAAATACATATTTTTTTCCAATCAAAAAGTTTATTTTATTTTTTCTCCACGAGTTCATGAATTCCGGAATTACAAAAAATTGCTAAAATGTCAACCAACAAAATTTAAAACTCTCATGTTGGAATGAGTTTTTTTTTGTCATTACAGCTTGTGCTATTTCAGATATTGATAAAAAATCGTTTTTTTTTTTCATTCCATATCCATGTTTATATGAATATGTACAAACGGTAAAAACGCTAATAATTATTATCTAAGAAAAATAAAAATTATTATTTTAAAGGGAAATTTTTACTAAATTTTTTTACTTGTATAAGGGTTGTAAGATTTTAGTAATATCATTAAAATGAGCATCTGATATAAAATGAGAAGATGATATGCAAAAAAATTTTGTGTGCGGGAGACATATTAGTTAGTTAAAGGAAATCACAAAAACGACCCTTTTTTGTCTTATCTCACCATTCAATCATAATTTTCATTTTTAAATAGCAAGAAAAAAACTGTTGTCTCGAAGTAAGATTAACAGATAACATTGAGATATAAATAGCATTGGTGTTGTTTCTTACTATCACTATTGCATGTAAAGTAGTAAAATTACTGTTGAAGATTAATAAACAACCACCACTTGTGTACGTATAATTTATACATATATTAAAAGAAAAACCAAAAATTACTTTAATTATAAAATCGTTATCATTATGATTATTACTATTATCTTTAAATGGGTTTTTCTTTAAAGACGTTGTAATCGTAACGACGATACTCTTTTTAATTTTCATTTCTTCAATTGAGATTAATATCAATAATTTGTATTTCGTTGTAGTTACTATACGAGTATTTTCGACATGAACAAAATTTAAAATAAAAATAATCAAACTATAGAATTAAAAATGTTAGTAAAATATAATGCGAGTTTTTTAAGCTGGCCATAATAACTGATTGTGCTTTATTTAATGAAACTGTAATAACTATTTTTGAATTACCCAGCTATAGTGTTTTATTACACTTAAAAAACACATTCATTTGTACCAAACACTTTAAACAGGAAATATTTTAAATGTTTGAAAAAATTATTTCGAATTTGTTTGAGAAGGCTTATTGTTTATGAATAATATTTTTTAGTTCTAATTGACCATATTTTACACATATAGCACTTTATCCAAATAATTTTTCCCATTAAATAACACCGCACAAATTTTCTTTATAATTATTTTATTGATTGCTTTTACTATACATATGTGTATATATATTTTGCTTTATATAAATTTTATAATTTTTTAATAAACTCATACAATGAACCCAAAATTAATTCATACAATAAACAAAATGCTACCCAATAGCAAAATCCTAGGTTGTTTAAACGTTCCTTTAGTTTTTCTGCTTCGACTTCGACTGAAATAAAATAATAAGTACAATAATTAAAAAATATAATTTAAATTTACTATTTTTGTAAGAGATTCTTGAATATCCAGCTTTATAGATTTCTAATTATTACCAAGATTAAAATATGACGATGTTATTGTGGTAGTAATTTATTGATTCTAAATCTATTTGCATGATTGGAAAAAAAAATAGTATTAGAATATAGAATCTATTCGGGTAAGTTTTAATATAAACAAGCATAAACTTATTAACATAACAAAGTAGCCATTAACTACGTATGTCAGTTTGATAACCTCGGAATTGTTCTTGATTCGCAAAACCTAATAATTTTTTTTAGTATCTCTCTCTATCTAGATAATTACATAAAACCCATTCTAAAAATATAATAATTTGGTGACATAAATATATCCAAATCTGGTGATGCTAAAGTTGTTAGTTATCTGATAATGGTGGGATAACACAAGGATAACAAATTAATAGTGTTTTGGAAAAAAATTTTACAGGACTGTGTGTATCTTGTATTTTTAAACAGAAAAATGAAAAATATTTATCAAAAAAATATTAGATTTACAACATACATCTACAATGACCGATACAAGTTTTCATTCGTTTGTATTCACTCTTATATCGTGTAGAACACAATCGCATATACTCTTAACATTTGGTGATTTACTCGATCATAATATTTATATTTTGTGGAAACCGGTTCTGCTTTTTACTACGATCAGCTGTGGGATGGTACATTTTATTATTATTTTCAAAACCAACACTATTGCGTAAATACAATTGTTGATTTTATTATTTTGCATAATAACCTGTATATTGGTGATTTTACACCTATCCCTCGCTTAACAAAATTAATTCGTACATGAAATGTTTGTAAATTAAAATTTCCTAAAACACAATTTCGTAAAATGAAATTCAAAAAGCTAAAATATGTATGTAGAATAATTTCTTAACTACCGGAAAACTGGACCGGATCAATTTTGTTATTACTGAAATACCTTTCCTTTACACCACAAAAAATAGAATGGTGTCAACCGTGTCGTTTCTATCATGCATGGATATATATTTATATAAACATAAAAATCCCTCCGTATGTTAAATGTAAAAAGGCTTGGAAATAGGCTCGGCGTTAACTGAAACACTTGCTAAGAGGTTGGTCTCACATTCTCATCAATCAAACAAGCATAAACTTATTAACATATTATTTACCTTTAAATGTTGAAAATTACGTCTTACTAAATAGTAAGTACTCCTACCCTCGTAACACGTTTTATAATTTGTTAATTTACAACAAACTTTTAACTTAATTTCGTTACACTCAGTTTTAATTTTGTATCACTTTTAATTTTATTTAAAAAAAAAACAAAACATGTGCATCAATTGAAGAAAAGTATTATTAACAAAACTTCAAGCAAAAATTGTTTGCACCAAACACTAAATTCTATAACTGTTTTAGACAGAAATGAAGTGTTTGAGTAAATACATTTTAATGTTTGTGAAAACTACTTATGAAAATTTTATTAGAGTTGATCAATTGATCGACAGTTCACTACAAATATTTCCCAAACACTTGTTTTTTTTAGTGTACTAACTTATTAAGTGTATTACATTGGTAAACAGAAAAATTAGGTCTAGATTTAGGTTTAACAAATGGGTTAAAGATTTCTTTTGGCTTTAATTTTGAACAGACTAGTTTTTAGTAATAAGTTGATAGTCATTGAAAATAAAATGAAAACAGAAATAAAAAATTTTAATTTGTGGTACCAGGTATCATAAATTATGATTGAGTTTGGCCTTTGAATTTATAACCCCAATTTTTTTAGGGTTCATATAAACTCACGCTAATTGTTTATAATTTTATCAACGTAACTCACTTGTAAGAAATTAAGAGAAAACCTAGTTAAGTACAAGACTCTGCCGAAGAAGATAATGTAAACAAAACAGAAATAAAGGAATAATTCTATATATATATATATATATATATATATATATATATATATATATATATATATATATATATAAATATATATATATATATATATATATATATATATATATATATATATATAGCTATATATATATATATATATATATATATATATATATATATATATATATATATATATATATATATATATATATTATATAATATATATATATATATATATATATATATATATATATATATATATATATATATATATATATATATATTTATATATATATTTGTATATTACACATCTAGATTTATATCTTTACTCCTTCATTTTATCTCCAGAGAATATAGATATTTTACGGATTTTTATTCCTTAAAGTTGTGAAATATCCGCGGGTACGATACATCAATATATCTGCAGCATTCAGAGTTTCTGTATGAACTCGTATATATGTTTATATATTTTTTCATCAATATATCTAATCTTGTTTGAATAACGGAAGTATGGAATTTTTTCCTTAAAAGTAGAAAAGTAAAGAAAAACGATGATTATTTTGAAGATAATGATGAGGGTGGTTTAAAAGAAAACGGTTAAACTGATACATAAAAAAAAAGTAAATTTTTTATTTATTTAATTTTTTATTTTTTCAAAATTGCTTTTAAAGATTTTTTTTGTTATCTTCTTCTGCTTTTTGTTTGAATTTTTCTTTACATAAGATCAAAAGTAAGTGGATTTTTAATTTTAACGAAATGATGATAATATTCAAGTTTGATGAATTATTGATATTTAAATTTGTTTTATTAAAAAAAAAAAAAAACGAAAAATCGCTCATTGGCTTAAAATCTTAAATGTATATTATCAATGTATCACGTCCTGTTTGCTTGCGATTAAAATAGGTATACATATATACCAAAAAGTAAATAATTTTTTTTCTTTTTGAAGATAAATAAACTGGTTTGTCATATTACATCTTCTAAATAAAATATAATACTAAGTACTAAAACCTATCAGCTTGTATTCTCATCATATTAATCCCTAACTTTAAGTGTCCTTAATTTCTTAAAATAACAAAAGGATGAAAAAATTCATTTAAGTATTCATTAAAAAAAAAAAACTTAGTCTTTTTGACACTTGAGTAGAATAGAATTTCTTTACGGATTTTTTTTTTGTTGTTGTGTGAACGGACAAATAGATATACAAAAATTAAAATTGTTTGAAAATTAAAACCATTTTCTAAGAAAAACAATAATAAAGAAAAAATGTAATAAAAACCCCTTTCATCACTTTATTTTTTCATGATTATTGTTTTTATGTTGGATAGTGAAGGTGAATTTCTAAGAGGATGTTCAGAACAACTCTCGTAATGTTTAATTTATAAAAAACGGTTTTTTATGTTTGTTGTAATAAAATAGAAATATATTAAGGGTGAAATTTTGCCAATGCACTCTTAAATAGGTCCGAATTATATATAACTTTAATAATACATTTTTTTTATTTAATTTCAGATTGTTCAACAAAGCTAATTATTTAAATGTAAGTAATTTATTACTTTTTGATATAATATGACAACACTATATAAATATGAGACACAAGTCTTTCAATTATTATGTAAAAATATTACATAAAAAAAAATACATAATACAATATACTTTTCATATTATTCTTTTTATTATCAATTTCACCCTTAATATATATATATATATATATATATATATATATATATATATATATATATATATATATATATATATATATATATATATATATATATATATATATATATATATATATATATATATATATATATATATATATATATATTATATATATATATATAATATATATAAATATATATATATATATATATATATATATATATATATATATATATATATATATATATATATATATATATAATATATATAGTAAAACAATAAAAGAAAATCAAAATTTTATTTATTGTCTAGTAAATTTTAAATTTAAATATTTATTTGTAAATGCATTTCAATAATTTTACTATTTTTCAAGACAATTTTCTTCAATTATCCTTTTAGTAAATCAATTTTTTGTTTCTAAACAAAAAACCAACAAACATAAGTATTCTTGTGCTATAAATAATTTAATTTCTTAAATTTTGTCATAAAATAAAAATATCCTTTTCCGTTTTTCTTATAAATCCTTATAAATTGTTTGATTGATGCAAATTAATAAATATGAATTTAAATAATGTTAGGAATTAGTAAAGAGGCTAAATGTGTACATAAATTTTCTTCAAAATCGAAAAACTGTAGAAGAAATAGTTTTTTAAGTTTCGAAAAGTAGATGAAGATATTTTTTTATGGGGATGATGTTGACTAAAAAAAAACATTTTTTTTTATAGAATTTCAAAAGAAATTTTATTTTTCTAGTTTTTGTGGTCAAACATATTGGAGTGGTTTCTATCATTTCTTTAAAAGAATTTTCCCAAAGAAAATATATTTGAACAATTTTCTTCCAACCAAATAAAAAATTTTAATGATTAGATTAAATTTTAACATATATTTATAAAGTAAAATTAAGTAATACTTAAGAAAGTATGTAGTTTTATCTTACCTTTTGTGAAAATTGTTCGTTCACTAATTAGTCTAATTAGTTATTTGTCCAGTTTTCGAATAAATAATGTTTAAAAAAATTCAAAAGACTACATCAGTTTGTTTATGCTACAAACCAATTCATTTTAAATATTATATAAGGAGATAAAATGATGAAAATCCTTAAAGTAAACAAACATTGAATATATTTTGTCTCGTCAGGGGATCACATGACATTTGTGAAAGATGAATAGTTATTGGTTTTTATTATTTTTTCGACATTTTTTTTTATCCTGCATTATTTTTATTTATATTTTTGTTAATGCTTCATTCTATGATGGGAATAAAGATATGATAGAAACGCCGAGTTAAAAGTCAAAATCTGTATTTTATCCCTTTAAGCTAGTGGAAAGATTTCTTTTTGCTATTTTTTGTATCTTTAGGAACTTTATGTATTCATGAATTTGGAAAAGTGGAAAAATAAATATTTATTTTTTTCAATATTCTGTTTAGTTTATGGGAATTTTTTATTTCCACATGAAACATGATAAAGGATCATAGTAATGATGTTAAAATGATTTTTGCGGCATTTGTATGGTAGATGAGTCTGGTGTCGTTTGGTTGATATATAAAGACTTAGATTAGTTTAGAAAATTAAAATTGATTTTCTTTGATTTTGTTGTGAGTACTGAGAATAGTTTTCGTGTATATGGTTTAGATTGTCCGTTAACTTCCTTATTCGCAATTAACAAAAAAAAAATCAAATTAATTTTCTTGTTTTGTTTTGCTGTTTCGTAAAATTGGTTTTAGAGAATAATTTAGAAAATAATAATAATAAAAGTAAATAAACCTTTTTAATTTTTTAAAAAAGTCTACAAAAAAAAATTTAACATTTTTAACCCATTAAAACACTTTGCTTTAATTACATTCATATCTTTTTTGTACTTTGTTTTCTTTTCTTGTTTAAACAAAATTAAAATCATAAAAATGAAAATCTTTATTTTTCTTCATTGGAAAATATCATAAAAACACATTTTTTTCGTTAATGAATTAATTAATTTCACGCGATAACTCTTTTTTTTCTTTTCGTCTACTTATTTTCCTTGTTATGGAAA